>NW_006497952.1:58839-91226 GCF_000471905.2 Amborella trichopoda | reverse complement strand
ATTTTGTAATAATGGATTTACCTTTGTGAATAGTACCTATGAATAGTACTCATGAATAGTATATGTGAATAGTTCTCATAAAATAAACAAAAAATAAATAAAAACTCTAGAATTTCAAAAAAACTAAAATCCTCATAAATAAGCCATAAAAGCAAACTATAATATACATTCTTTAAAGTTGAATAAAAATAAAGAATGAAATTTTTTTTTTCCCTCCATCAAACATAATCTGGGATATTCGTTTTCAAGATTTTCATGTGTTTATAAATCTACTTGATTTGAATCACTTTTAGATTTTAAAATTTTATATTTAGAGATGAAAATGGATTCTTAGGTATCCTAAGAATTTTTTACACCAAAATTACATCTTATGATAAAATTTGAAAGTTCGCCTTACTTTGATTGTTTAAGATTGCAACCATATACAAACCATGCCCATAAAAATTTATTATTTTTTATTTTATCTATACTTCTACATATATCTAATTGTATATTATTATACAATACCATACAATATTTTAATTTTGTGGATGCAATACAACCATTTGACTTTTCCACCTAACAAATATACAAAATAATTTATTGAAATTCCTCTATTTCTAATTTCAAAATAAAAGAAAAAATTCCTAAGATAATGTATCTCAAATCCAAAGATTAAGATACAAACTATATAGGCCACAAGATAATATATGCATATATTTTATGGAAATTATTAATAATTAGATTGTATAAGCGCGTGCACACACGCATGCACACACACGCGCACGCACATACACGCGTGTGCACACATGCATGCACACACACGCGCGCGCACACACACACACACGCGCGCACACACACACACACACACATATATATATATGAAAAATTTTATATAAGGTTGCAACCTTAAAATGTAGAATTAAAAATGCATCTAAAAAATCTATCGAAAAATGTTATTTTAATATTTAAAACCCTCCAATTGATCATCTCAACATCGAGATGTATTGGTATGAAAAAAATATATTTTTAGTCCAAAAAATAATGCATCTTGCAACACATTATTTAGACCTTCCATTTTCAAGATTTTCATACGTTTATCGATGTATCTTGATTTTAACCAATTTTGAAGTTTAAAATTTTATAATTAAATATGAAAATAGATTTTCAAATAATCCTAATAATTTTTTATACCAAAACTACATATGATAAAATTTGGGGATGCGTCTTAATTGGATTGTTTAAGGTTGCAACCTTATAGAAACCACACCCATATATCAAAAATGGTATGATAGGTTGCAGCCCTATCAAAACAAGTAAAGCCTCACCTCGTAACTCATCGAAAATTACAATTCGATCATTGAAAAATGTTTACATTAATAAACTCCGCTTGAACATTATGGTTGTGAAAGAAATTAGGATTTTAAATTCTAAATGTAATATATAATGTAAGAAATTATCTAGACTGTCTATTTCACCCTAAAAACAAGTGTTAAAAAATCTGCAAGATCTTGACCCTTTTTTTAGCTTCAAATCTTATGGTTGGTGTTGGAAATTGAATTTATATGCATCATGTAGATTTCCATTGCCGAAAGTGGTTTCCATACGAGGATTTAAAGTGGGAAAATGGTTTGATAGGGTTGCAGTCAGTGTTAGCAAAATTGAATAGTTAACTGGACATAGGTTTGGAAGCAGTTTAACTGGCCTAACCGGTAAACCAGCATATTCAACCGCTCTAATTGGGCAAGTCTCGGGCAGTCAAAAAAGTGTTGAAAAAAAATAAAAAATACAAAAAAATATACTAAAATATAAAAAGCATATAAAGAATGATTACAACAAAACAAATTCAAATGAAGTTGAAAATTAATAAAAAAATGGATTTTAACCCATTTTATATTTTCCAAGGGCTATTTTTAAAATTTTCTAAAAAAGATGGGCAAGTATTAATGACCAATTTTTTTTTTTTTAATATTTACCATAATGTAAAGAATATTTAAAAATGCATTACAAATTAAATTCCTTATTTTTGAGAATTTATATATATTTTTCTGAATTTTTTTTTTTTAAAAATACTGGTTGATCACCCTAACCGCCCAAAACCGGAACCGGCCAGTAGCTGGTTTCGATTTAACCGGGCGGTTAGTGGTTAGATCGGGCGATTTTGCAAACAATGGCTGCAACCCTATCAAAGTAAGTAAAGCCTCACCTAATAACTTATCCAAAATTACAATTCAAGCATTGGAATCTTTACATCGATTATCTCGACTTGAACATTATGGTTGTGAAAAATAAAATAAAAAGGATTTCAAGTTCTTAAAATAATGTATATTGTATCAAATTATCTAGACCGTCCATTTCACCCTAAAAAAGTGTTCATAAATCCGCAAGATCTATACCATTTTTTTAGTTTCAAATTTTAGTGTTGGCGTTGAAGATTGATTTTAGAGCCATCATGGAGATTTCCTTTGCCGAAAGTAGTTTCTAGATGAAGATTTGAGGTGAAGTTTTATTTTGTTTTCATAAAGCCTCAGCCTCATATATACATCATCCTTTAAAGTGAGGTTTTATTTTGTTTTCATAAAGCCTACTTTGATTGTTTAGAGCATCGGCTTTATACAAACCATACCATATATATATATATATATATAAAAGGTGGAGACCCTAAACAAGTTTATATAAGGGTTCCAGTTTGGGAATGGAACTGCAAGATGAAGCTAAATGATGATCATCAAGTTGAAGAATCAACATCCAGTTATATTGAAGAAGAGGTGTTGATGATGAGATGTAATCCGATGTATTATCAAAGTTGAGTTCTTAATAGTGGAGTCACACATAATATATGCCTACATAGATTGTGGTTTGATACATATAAGCCATGTAAAAGCGATTTGTCATCAACGAGAAACAACTCAATGAGCAAGACGATTGGAATTGGCTCGATTCATATAAGGATGCATGATGGGATGATTCAAATACTTGAAAATAAGAGACATGATGGATTTAAAATAGAGTTTGATTTCACTTTCTTCTCTAGATATGAAAGGCTACAAATTTACTAGTCAGCGTGGAGTGCTCAAAGTTTCAAAGGGGGCGATGTAGGCAGTTCATGAAAGGAACTTGTATAAATTATTGGGGAGCACAATAATAAAATAAAAAAATAAATTTGTTATAGAAGAAGAAGAAACTTGACAATAGGTACATGGTATAACAATGAAGATCACGGTGGCACAAAGCAAAATTTTGATGATAATATTCAGCAAGGTAGAGAAATTGAAGATTTAGGATTCACAAGAGGATGTGAGCCCAGAAATACCTCATAAATTTTTTTTGGGCCAATGTTCAAGTTGGGTGAAGGAAGGTTGGTGTGACTATAGTATTGTATATTACTCTAGTGTTGATTTTGATCATTGTCGTGGTTTGTATAAGATTTGTTATTTCACTTGTTTGTGGTTTCCTTGTTTAGCTTGTGTTTAGCCTAAGAAGAAAATTTTGGAATGGAGTGAAATTGATACTTCAAAATTTGACAAGTATGAGCAATCATTACCAACACTATGAACATAAATAAGGCTTAGTCGAAGAGACATCTACAACGGATCACGGGGATATAATACCACACATCTATTGTACTTGTAGGTATGTAGAAAATGATTCACCTAGAATATATGTGAAGGCAATATGTTCTCACGAACTCAAAGATAAGAGAGTTGAAGAAGGTGGAGTTTTCATGAGAAGAACAAATATGAAAGAAGATGAGCAAGGCATGCTCATGGAGGTTATTGGGTTGGAGAGCATGTGATATTGGCTAAGTTATCTAGGTCCTTCAAAAAAAAAAAACCAAATATAATTGGCAAGAAAAATATGTGATTTTGTATCAAGGAGGAGATTGTTAAGATGTGATTTACATAATGTAAAAAGAGCCTTTTACATATGCCTATAAAGGTGAATTTTAGAGAGAGAAAATATAAGAAAGATGTAAAAAGTTTTGGGATGTAGAGATTGGGGTGTTTCTTGCAAAAGCTCACCATTGTGCCTTTATATTGGGTCGGATTTCATCGGAATCTTCTCTTGGTGACGGTGTTAGTCAACGGAGATAAAGCACAGAGTCAATTGATGGTGTTATTGTGGTCGAAAAATTAATTTGAGCTTTTCTTACCATTATATGAGGTAATCTTTACAAAACTCACAAACTTGTACGTTTCTTCTACTGATAGTGAATTATTTCTTTGCCAGTTGGTTGTGGATGTATCTTGATTTTAGGCAAACCATGTATATTGTGTGTTGATGGTGATTTGATTATGATTTGTAGTTTGTGGTTTTGCCATTATGGTTCCTACTACTTTCTCTTGAGTTCGTCGTTTTTTTTTTTACCAAATTTACTATACCGTACATTTGATTCTTGGTTGTATAGATTTATTGGAATCAATTTACTAGAGAAAGGCGAATTGGTTTCGAGTTGTTAAATTTATTGTGGTTGGGGGTTCACTGCAACAAGAGGAGGATAATCGAGAGAGCTTCGGTTCCCCACAAAGACGATCTTATATTTACTCTATATGCCGTTCATGTTTTCCTCCATTTGGCTCCTAAACATCATAGGTAAATGAATCCCACCAGAGTCCCTAGAGATTTGCTTGTCCATTTTGTCAGTTTTTTAGGGCACAAAGCATACCAAATATTCTTCCTGTTATGGGATATCAACTTATTCTAGGGCTCATCCTTCTAGAGCATCATATGATGCATGGTTAATTGCTTCTCAAAAAAGAAAAATTTTAGTCTAAAAAGGTCGACAAGAAAGAAATTGCAGTTCGATCTTCTTGCTCTCTCTTTTCGGATCCCTCTCTCCATGATGAGCTAATCTCTTCTTTACTTTTAGTGGCCTTTTCTTGGAAATCTGCATGTTATGTCTTACACTGGGAAACACCAGTTACATTTTTTATTTTTATTTTTATTTTTTTTAGTGGGTGACATTGAAAGTTTCCTTGTATTGATACACTTTATCTATTGAAACAATATTCCAAACGTTAGGGGACTCCGGTCCACATATGCATTTTAGGAGGAGAACTCATATATAAATAAATAGGGATCGAATACAATGAGATTTTATATTTGACGCAAGGTGGTCACAATTCCTTATAACTATTTGATGTGAAATTTGATAGTTTCAATGTGTTACAAAGCTCGAGAAAATTTCATTTGAAGTTTGAGCTTGGTCAATGAAATCCACCCAACTGCACATCTAAGGGTCATGATCAATACGACCGCTTTGTATCAAAAGCAAATGATCTCATTATATATTTTTCCAAATAAATAAGTCTGCATAAAAACCTTGTACTTGTATATTCTATTGATTGAATCATCGTACTCCCTCATGAGTTAGTATTATAAAGAGTCAGTATTATAAATTATATAGACACGTATATGGTGAGACCACTTACTTTTTCTGGCTAATTCAAATGGAAACCATAACGTGGTGACTAAGAGGTGATGTGCTACCACTACGACCCTACCCCTTTTTCAAAAAAGTGGTACATTAGTGGGGATTTGAGCCCCTATCTTTTGATGAGAATGGAATCAGAAACTTCACCATGAGGCTCGGCAATACTACCGCCAAGGCCCCAAGTCATTCTTATGGGTGTAAGTCAATGAGAATTTGAGTAACTACCCTTTGGTAGGAATAGAGTCAGAGACTTCATCATTGAGCTCGTTGGTACTACCATTAAGGTCCCAGCCCATTCTCAAGACCATTTACTTTTCATAGAAAAATGTCACAATCAACATGGACTGATAGATTTGTAATGAGTAGTTGACGATGTGTCATTGTTTGGATACAAAGTTCAAAATAAAATTTCTTGAATGTTTGTGACACTTTTATCGATTGGGTTTCATATCTTAGGGCTAAAAGTAATTGTGACCTTGCGCCGAAAGTGAATGGTCCCATGGTATATAATCTCATATCATATTTAAGAGAATTTTCATGGATCATGCATAATCTATGGCTTCAACGGCAGCCAAACGTAATTTCTGTAGGACCGTTGGTTCTAATATGTTAAGGTTTTTGAGGAGATTAAACCCCTTGTAAATATCCCCACCATTGCGCACTTCAGAGCAATAGGACAATTTTCTCGCCATTAAAGACCTAATGTTTGAAGTTCAGGCCGAAGGCATTTGTTATGTCATTTGTCCTTTCGCACTTCAAGCTGCGTGTTTTTTTTTTTTGGGGTGAGTTATTGGGGGAGAGGGCCCCTACCCTAGGTATGAATTGAGTTTAGGTCGTAACATTACAAATCGTCAAGTGCTAAGCAATTAAGCTCGAGCTCTTTTCTTAAATTATGTATCTATCGTCGGCTAGTGTGCTAGGGCTCGATTCGCCTATTGACCTAGGTGAGTTACTCCAGTGAGCTCCGAGTCCAACATAGGGCCTTTTGACCTTAAAAAATAAAAAATGAAATTGAAATATGACCCAAAATAACTTTTTAAACTTAAAAATGTAGAAAAAAAATAGAATGTAAAAGATTGATTTATAAATTGGGACATTTAAAAAACTTTAAAAATAAAAATATAAAATTAATGAATATGGCAAAAAAACACTCACTAATCTTTAGAGAATACATCCAACTTTGTGAATTTGTCCACAATGACACGCACGCGCTAAACTTTGTGAATCATAAGTTTGATAATGCACGACTTATTGCCATTGCCTACTGAACTTGGGAAAAAAGCCCGGCTTAATTGGTTAGCGAGCCCGAGTTTATTTGATTAGCGCTTTTTTAGGCTCAATTCCAGGAACCTCATCCCCACTAACTAACAAAAAAATAAAATAAAATAAAAATAAAAAAAACTACTTAAGACTTCGAATCAACTTGCGCAGGCCCACCTTGAAGAAAGTAGGGCGGAGGCGGCGGCGTAAGTTTCTTGTCAGTGTATGTCTTTAAGAAGAAAACTGGAACAAGTGGGGGACGTTAACTTATCAACGGTCGCATTCCCATAAAACATTCTCATTAAAATAAGGGAAAATATATAATGAAATTAAAAAAAGGTGGTCACAATTAATCTTGAAATTAGGTGATTACAATTTATTTTATTGATCAGATTCAAAGTTTAAATTTTTTTCTCGAACTTTGTGATACACGCAAGCTATTAGATTTCAAATCGGATGTTTGTAAGTAATTGTGGCCTCCTTGTATTAAAGATAAATATTTTCATTATAAACAATTCTTTAAAATAAAAAAAGGCTAACATCTATAGAAAAATATAGAATGAGACATGGTACGAAGTAGTCACATTAATCTTGACCATTGGATGTGAAATTGAGTGGCTGTAATTACTCCATTGTAAAAATATATAGTTATATTTATTTAAATATTATATATTAGATACTATTTAAATATTAATACCATTTGGGTTGGGTCTACTGGACACAGACCCCGAATCCGAATAGTATTTGGATCCAAATCTTAGACCCGGACCCGAACCACTCAGGTCCAATTTCTAGACCCATACCCGAACCCAGGTTGGATCCCTTCGTCAAGTCCTAAGTCGGTCCCGAGTCCATTGCCACCTCTACTTGCATAAAGGTGGTTCAGTCTGAACCATTAAAGGGTGCTTGTGCACCTTTTGAGTGTCCCCAGCATGTGAACGCCAGCCCGGCCCCAAGCACAATTAAGATGCCAATCGTTGTTGCAAAACAATGGAAAAAGGACTTACGGCAAATTTGATTGATTGGGGCTTTGAAAAAACCCTTAGAAAACATGCAAATCTTGAGTTCCTAAAGAATGATACAACTTTTCATCAAAATAAAATCTAAGCATGCGTATATATAAATGTGTGTATCTGTATAAAGATTAGAAATCATTTTACATAAGAATTTCATGGATATCACATATATCACAAAATCTAAAAGGTACAACTAAGAGTTTTAATCATTTTGGACTTCTATTTACTTTATCCAATCTTAACCCTACTTACAATAAGTTTATGTTAGGGGATGATTTTGCCTACGACATTGTCTAACATTTTTACGAGTGCAATACGATCTACATGACTACAAGAAATTTATGGTCATAAGGGTCATCAATTATCACCATTTAATCAATGGCTTGGATACTAGAGAGAAAGAAGGAGAGTGCATCACCAAACATGATATGACTTATAGTTCTCTCTCTCTCTAGCCATTGATTCAACCAATAAACGTCATTAATGTAACGAGTGTTTTTAGCATATTGATCTATGTGTATGTTTGTGTGTGCGTAAAAAAGAGAGGCCTCACATCAAATACTTGGAAGCTATCTTCTCTTTGTTCTTATATAGAATAAAAAAGCACATGGGTCCATTGGCGAGAGAGAGAGAGAAAAGGGCCATAACCATTTGTAGAGGGCCTAGCTATTTTTTTAGTTTTAAGGGGACATGTTTTTATTTGATTCGTTCTTTTTTTATATATAAAGGATGACCCTAGGCTTTTAAGGTTTTAGGGGCGAGAATGCCCCCACCTAAAACCCTTTTCCTTTTTTTTTTTTAGATATGATTTAATGGTAACCATGGATTTTTGAGATATAGAGTTGCCTGCAATGAACTTAGTAATAGAGATGGGTTGGGGAGAGAGAGAGTCATCTGCAGTGAATTTGCTTGTAAGGGTGCGCTGCAGAGAGAGAGAAAGCGGTACGGGGGATAGTTTTGAGTCAGTGTTCAAAATAACCGATTGGGCCGACTAGTTGGTCCTAGCCTCATCCGATTAGTTTGATCAATTCTGACTAGATTGGCCTGTGAGTGTCTCGATTTTTTTTTGAAAAATATAATTTTGATGAAAAAATCTAAAATAAATTGTTAGAAATGTTTAAAATTTACATGTATTATTTTTTTATAGTCACATAAAAAAAGCAAAAAAAATAAATATTTTAAGCATAATTAGATTTCGGAGAAAATGATTAAGCATATGAAGCAATACTATTTCAGTGATCAATATATAATAAATATCTATTAATATTATATATCATATGCAATCAATATATAGTATGCAGTATGATATAAATTACATTAATAAAATAAATATAAATATATAATATAATATGATATAATATTATAAAATATTATAATATTTCAACTCAAGAGTATATTTTTTTTGTATATTTTGGAATTCAATTAAAAATATAGGTAAAATATAAAATTGTTCGACTTTTCATGACAATTTTGATAAACTTCCATCTCTCTCATGTATGTGTCTATGTGCCCCTCGAGGGGTTGTGGTGTAGGTATTAGATTGAAGATCAAATAAGATGAACAACAAATAAGTTTTATATCCCGCCAGTTAAGGGACCTACAGGATTGGCACCCTGTTGCGCCCAACCAACACTGGTACGTCTGAGTCTACTCGTCCAAGGCTGCAAATCCTACAGTTAGCAAACAAAAAATTTGCAATAATATATAAAGTTTTAAATAGAGAAATATAAGAAAGAAAATTGTTTCATGTGGGTTAAACCACATTTCTACAATATGCAGTCCAGAGGTATAAAGCATCCATCTTAAAGATGGATGCAAATAGGTAGTCCTTCTAATGGTCCAAATGTTTTCTTAATATAATTATTATTTCTAGTTTTCAAACTATTATTTTTTCATATTCATGATCTCTATGTTAAAGATTATATATTCTCTACAAATTAGGATCAAACTGTATTTAAAAAATATATTTATTACCAAGCCTGTGCAGGCTGGCCGCATAGAAACCGTGTCCATAAAAGAATAGGAAAAACAAAAAAAGAAAGGAGAAATATATAAAAAATACTATAAAGACAGCTTTGCAGACTTTGCACTGTGATAGTGCATTTATCAGCCGATTTTTAGAGCAAATCGCCGATTAGTGCACTAAAAAAATTTCTTGCATATATGATCGTAGGAATCAGGCCAGATCGGGATTGGCCAATGACCAATTCCAAGTTAGTCGGCCGATTTTTAAAAATCAACCGATCTTTTAAACACTGTTTTGAGTGTCAAAACTCTCGGGATATACCATTAGTTGAGCGCATGAACAAGGGATGAGACTACTTCTCTCCAAGGGTGCGGGCTGAAAGCAGCATTTTAAAACCCAACAATTTTCAATCTAGAACGTCGATTTAGATTGGAATCAGTTGAGACTGTATTGGTTCCCGTACGGTATGGGTCCCTGGCTTGTTCCCCTAACTCCCTATGTATTTATTTATTTTTTAAGTTTTGAATCCTATCTAAATCTGCACTATATAAAACCCCATTTTAACTTTTAATGTTTTATTTAATTTTAATATTTTTTGGATCATCTATTCATATGAGATCTAAATCACCAATCCAACGATCTACATAGACTTATAGATAAACGATTTATCCAACCTATTTGGGTTTTAATACATTGGTTGAGAACCACAATCCTTGGATTTTCAGGAATAGGGTTGGCAATGGATTAGAGGATCCACATGAAACCCTCTTGTTAAAAAGGGTAATGGTGCCTTTGCAGAAATGTAATAAAAATATCTACTATGCTCTTGAAGGAGCATACTGTACACCTACTGCCTTGAGCAGAAGTTTTAACTTGAAAAGGTTTTTTAATCCAAAATTGTGGCAACCACCTAAAATGATTATATTCAAAAGGAAAAAAAATTGAATTTAAGGTTTCCTAAGACTTAGATCTCCATTACTATTCAATCTCAAGGCGTTAAAATTTGGAATTTTTATTTTATTAAGCATAGCGTATGGGTTGAAGAGGTTACATCATCTGAAGAAATTATATCATCAAAGTCTAATTATAAAAATACTCTTAGATATTACGTTTTGCTCGAGAGAATAAATTGACATTATGATCATTATCATGTAGTTAAAAATATATATATATATATATTTTTTAACGAAGTTACCATGGGAATGGAGCTTAAGACCTAGTGCTAAAAAAACCCGGCTGCTACTACCTTGGCCCAAGCCCTAATCACCCCATTAATGTCTAGGTTTCAGTATTCTTGCTGCTACCGACTTGGCCCAAGTCCTAATCACCCCATTAGTGTCTAGGTTTCATTATTCCTCCTCTCAAAGTCTAAAAAGAACGGCTCTTTTTATGTAGTGGTGGGGCCTTGGCTAGGCCCTCAAAACTCATGAAATCCTCTCAATCGTGGCCGGGGTTGGTGGGAGAGTGAGAGAGGCAGGTTCATGGTATTTAGCAGTGGTTTAAAAGACGGATCGGTGATTCGGATCGGGCATATCAAAAATCCATCCGGATCGATGAATCGGTGATTCGGATCAGGAATCGGTTGAATCGATCGTATTAAGTTTTAAAAAAATTTCAAAAAAAATATTAAAATTCGTTATAAATATTATCTTTTAGGAATTCAATAAGAAATGAGGGTACTACATTATTAACTTTCATGTTTTTCATCAATTTGTGAATATTGAGATGCTCTTTCCCTATATAAACTTATGTTAACCATTAAATTTTCATCACATAAAAGAAATATCATAGAATTATCATAGATAAAATGTATAATTATACATGGACTATTATAAAGAGTACACTAATCAATAAAAGAATGACCATTAAAATCTCATTTTGGCGAAAAACCGTAATTTGCTAAAAAAACCCAAATTATTACAGCTTAACTAACTATAATACAAAATTATTACAACTTAACTGATTATAATATTATATACTGAAATTATAATTATTAGTTTACATTTTATAATTATTTTATTAGACAAATAATAACACATTAAAAATATTTTATAATATTATCTAATTTAAAATGTATTATTGACAACTGGAAGAAAAATAGTACATTATATGATTTATAATGTAAAAATTAATAAATAAAATAAAAGATTTGGTTATCAATGTAAAAATTAATAAAATGCATACAAATTTTAGAAATAACACTTCAATTTTTTTAAAATTTAAGTTTTTAAGTTTCTATAATAAATTTAGTGAAAGAGTTTGTTAGAAGAAAGAGGGAGATTTCAAATAGAATAAACTTTTTATTTTTTATTTTTTTTATGCCTTTCATATTATTTGTAAAAATAATTATACCACTATATACAACAAAAATTCACTGCTATACAAAAAATTAATTTTTTTATTTTTTATACCTTTTATATTATTTACAAAAATATTTATACCACTATATACAACAAAAATATAATGCCCAAGGGGATTCGACCTTGGGACATCAAAGGAAATAACAGAGGTCATAACTATCACGCCATCTCGCTAAATGTGATTATAAGTTGCTGATTAATATAACTATATTTATATTCCGTTTTTTTTTTAATGATGTTTGGGAATTATTTCATATTGAAGAATGGGTATTCAACTTTGCTATATGAATACCTATGTAATTTGTAATAAGGCATACGCGCAGAAACATTGGGGCAACCTGACCGTGATATGTGACACGTGATTTTGTCACACGTGTCCGTGTCGGAGTGGTGACGTCTGCATGTGTCTGTATAGAATCGAAGTGGTGATGTTAGAACCGCCGGTTGATGATGTCATCGGGCGGTTTACTGTTTAAAACCGCCCGATTTCCTTTAGACATAGGCGGTTCCCGTTTTATGTGTGGAATTGCCTGGTTTCCTCTAAACACGGGTAGTTCTCGTATTATGTGTGAAACTGATTCTTTCTGTAACGATTATCAGTTCGTTACATAGTGATTCTCGAATCGAACCGCTCGACATTTTTTTAAACCCTTATATTCATTTTGCAATGGGCAACACCCTTTGTTTATGAATGGATAAATGATTCTGACAAATGGCCGACTTACATTGGTTTGCGTGGACCGTCCATGTATCACATGGTCAACACAATTAATATTCAACAAGACATTACAATTTGGATGGAAAAGAATGAAGTGTTCACACCCACGACATTAAGATTAGATGTTTACAAGTAAACCAGACATCCCCTCGTGAACTCACGTGGATTTTGTGAGAGAGAGAGAGAGAGAGGAGAGAGATTGATTTTGATGAGCGCCTATAAAATTGGGTTGATTCAACTATTTCATTCTGGTACGGAATGCTATGGGATCATTTACTTTTGGGATTGTATACAAGGAGGCCATTTATGTTTTGGAATAGGGAATATGGAGGTTACAATTATTTATAACCATCCGATGTGAAATATGATAGCTTAAGTGTGTCATAAAGTTCAAATTTTTTTTTTTTGAACTTTGAGCTTGATCAATGAAATAAATGTAGCCTCCCAATTTCGCATCCATTGGTCAAGATTTATTGTAACCATCTTGTTCCGAATGTAAATGATCTCATCATATACTTTTCTTTACTTTTAATAGAAAGAGAATATAATTACCCATAACCATTGTTTGAAAAATCAAATCTGCCTCGGAAATCAGCCAATAGCCGGTTTCGAGTAACCAATAAACCAGCCGGTTCAGTCGACCTAACCGAAAAGATCTTGACCCATCCAAAAAGTATTAAAAAATGAAAAATATAAAAAATCTAAAAAAACATGAAAATCATATTTAAAGTATAATTAAACAAGCATATCCAAATGAAGTTGAAAATTAGTGAAAAATTGATTTTACAATATCGATTTGTGCCCAGAGTTATTTTTAAAATTTCTTAAAAAAAAATGAGAAATGTAAAAATAATAAAATAAAATAAATATTCATGGCCAAAACACTTTTCATTCTTTGCCAAAATGATGAAAAAAATTTTTAAAAAATAAATTATGAATAAATTCTTTATTTTTTAGGATTTTATATAAATGTTTTTGATTTTTTTTAAAAATTCCCTGCTAGATCACCCAAAAAACCAAATCGACTAGTACTCGATTTTGATTTGACCAGTCGGTTCCAAGTTGGGCTTGCCAAGTTTGCGAACACTACCTATAACCATTCGATGTGAAATCTGATTGCTTAGGTGTACCGTGATATTAAAACAATGTTTCATTTAGTCAATGGAACAAATATAGCTGCTCAATTTCACATTTAATAGTCAAGGTTAATTATGAGCCCTTTGTACCGAATATAAATATTTTCATTGTTTGCTTTTCCCATTTCATAAAACATGCTTAGAGTATATCCGTAGGACGTTTCTATGCGCCGTTAGCTTGAGCGTTAATGTAGGCATGTCTTGGATAGACCACTAAATCAGTGTTGTGAAAACATTGGATTGGTGCCAAATCATGTTTATCTTTGTCAACTGTTGAATCCTGCTTGTTTGGAAAATACTTAAAAGTAGCCGCTAAAACTAACTAGCCTCGCAATAAATAAAAACTTGTTTGCACTCAATCGTGGTTAATAATAATACCTCGTCAATGTACACAGTCCATCCAAACTCATCATGTTAATCTTTGTTCATAGAAATGTTGTAAATTAAGGCTTTGTTTGCATAGGGTCCAAATAGTAGATAAGTCAACGCTCCACTACTATTTTGGGATTGTATATAATGAGACCATTTACTTTTGATTCAAGAAGATCACAATTATTTATAACCATTTGATGTGAAGTGGATAACAAAGTTTAAGAAAATATGTTTTGAACTTTGAGTTTGGTCAATGAAATAAATATGACCACCCAATTTTATATCTAATGATCAAAATTAGTTGCGATCACTTTATACCAAAAGTAAATGATATCATTATATTCTTTCCCTATTATTTGCCCTTTTTCACATTAGAGCAGTCATGAGAAAAGCCACTAGTTAGGGCACTTTGACCTTCTTTCCATCTATATTTAGGGCACCGCACTGCCTAAACCCTTGACATTCGTAACCTGGTTCCAAAATGAAGCCTGTATATCCTCATGGATATGAAACCACTTTTAAACAAAAATTGTTCTTACCAAAAACTAAAATTCCAATTGAAAAATAGAATTCAATTAGGGCACAGTTTCTAGGAATCCATTTAGAAATGAGTCCCTTATTAAAAATCTATTTTTCAAATGGATTTTTGGGCCCAATTTTTAATGAAATATAATCTCTAATGTGGAGATCATCAATATGAATAAATAAATAAAATTTTTAAATTTATAATAATAAATTTATAAAGAAAATATTTGGAGAGTTAGTTTCAACTGTTTTTAAATGGATTGCCTATTTGCATCCATCTTTTAAAATGGATACTTTATACTTCAGGAGACAGAAATGCAGTGCATCCCCGACTCATGAAACAATTTTCCATTCAACAATGTTCTAAAACTAAAAAAACTAAAAAAAAAAAAATAAATAAAAAAAATTGAATTCCCTGTGTGTTTAGAGGTATTGGAGGCTTAAACCTTGAAATGCTGGTTGTAGTATGAACCTATCTAATGTCACTGCCACTCGCACGTCATTGTATGCTAAAAGCTTCTTGGTAAAAGATTTTATGGTCTAGCCCAACAATTTAATTAGGTGGTCTAGTCCCCTTTTTACTGATGAAATTTTATAGTTGGAAAGTTTGAAAAAAGGCCAAAAAAAGAAAAAGATAAAAAATTGCTCTTGATCTTTCAAAATACCAAGGTTTAGGAACATGGATTACTGTCTCGGATTACCCACCCAAAAAACCTGTCCCGATCGGTGGTCTAGATTGGCGATCCAACTGAGGGAATCAGCCAATAAAAAATTTTAAAAATTAGAGAACAAAATAAATAAATTGAAAAATAATGCCTCGCTCTCATTTTAAATAAATAAAAATAAAAAAATTACAAGAAATTAGAGACCAACAATAATATCAAGATTTTTGTAGAAAACTCTTTAAAAAAAGGAAAAAAATGAGGGGGCCCATAGATGAAATCTACTATGCAATAACAAAATTATAATAGTTCTTCTAAAGCTAATTAACCATAACTGGATAATTTGAGAACAAGAAAATAGAAAAACAAGGTTACGCTTTAAGATTAATTTCTTTATCTTATTCCCTTTCTCAAAGGAACTTTCAACACGTCTTTCCTAAATTCCTAGGGAATTCCAGCTTCAAAAACTCCCAACCTTTTGAGAATTGTGAAAGAGAAATCATCTGTAATTTTTTAGTACCTCAAAAAATCTTAGAGAGAAAAGCAAATAGGGTGGCAGTGGGTTGGGTAGGTCTAGATCAGAATAGTATTCGGGTCTAGGTTTTGGACCTAATCCAACCCGTCGGGTTAAAAAATTGGACCCACATCCATACCCGTGGGTCCCGGGTCTGGTTAGGTCCATTGCCACCTTATAATAACTATGAGCTTTTTTTTTTTTTTTTAAATCATCATATACCCATATTATTGGCAACAAAGTCACAATCACCTGCGATTATATTTCGAGCCGTCTGATTTATTATTTGATAGCTAAAATGACTATGAGTTCTTATTGTATAAGATCCTTAATACACCCAAACGAATAGAGCTTAAAGCAAACTATTTTATATCCAATGGTTTATGGCTATGGATTGGGTACGGGCCAAGTCCAGCTGGACTCAGACCCGAATAGTATTCGGATCCAGATTTTGGTCCTAGATCCGAGTTCAGGTCTAGCCGTCGGGTCATGGGTTTGGTCGAGTCCATTTCCACCCCTAAAAATAAAGCATCCCAACTCGTCTTTTATTTTATGATTCACCCTGATCCCTTGAAAACGAAAGCCTCTTTAAGAAATCCTAATTATTAATATTTCTCTCTTTCCAAAATTACCTTTTGTTATTTGCTTTTACCGAAGTTGTTCCACACCTCATGGAACTAGAACTCACATAACACATCTGGAGTGGTAAGGGGGGTGAGGATCTCAAAACTAATCTCCAAGATCCAAACCAGATTTATCCAACCTAAAAAGAGGTCCTTATTGTTAAAAACCAAAATTTCCAAATTACACCAATTTTCACTTCATTGACATAAGAGGCAGAGAATTCAACCAATAATCAACATCATGCAGTACTGAGACATATATGTTTCATGGGCTCCGCGGTTAATATTGACGCACAAGTCCTAGTGTGATTAGGGTTTGAATCTCGCTAGTGAACATCCCTTTTTTAAAGATATATATATTTTTTTATGTGACAGAAGTTCTAAATAAAATGTAGCCCCCACGAATCGAATGCTAAACCTTTACGTGATAGAAGTTCTAAAAAAATTGTAGGCCCCCAAAAATCAAACCCTAAACCTCTTGCAAGGAGGTGGCATAGCCAATACACCATTAGCTGTTTGATTATAAAAGTTTCCCACTAATTATACACATTATGTTTATGTCATTATTTTCTTTTAAAAAAATGAGCTGGACTCGGGCGAGTTAGCCAAAGCCCTAGTGCCTTGGCTGAGTCGATTTTCTAAACACTAATGTAGATCTTTCAAGATGGTTCTTGGTTGAGTCGATTTTCTAAACACTAATGTAGATCTTTCAAGATGGTTCTCTTCGTTTTTTGAAAAATAAATGATGATTTTAACCTCTTGTATACAACTGACATGAAAAATAAATGATGATTTCAACCCGAACGCCCTGGAAAACAGAACAAGTTAAGAAGGGAGGGAGAGTTTGCTCACTCGATGTTCACATTGTTATTTTGCTATTGAATTGGTAAACAAGTCTAGATCCCAAGAACATTTACGTTGTCACATTATGGTCATTGGGATGTATTCAAGCCTAATCAAGCTCATATACCAATTCTCTTACATCAATTTAGGAAAGTGGTTTGATAGAACCGCAACTCTATCGGAATAAGTAAAGCATCACCTCATAACTCATTGAAAATTGCAATTCAAATATTAGAAAACCTTTACATTGACCATCTCGGCTCGAACATTATGGTTATGAAAAATAATTTAAAATTTTAAACACTAAAAATAGTGTATATCGTAACATATTATCCAGACTGTCTATTTCACCACAAAAATAAATGTTCATATATCCACAAGAGCCATACCATTTTTTAAGTTTCAAATTTTAGTATCTATGTTGGAAATTGATTTTAGAGAGATGAAGCTTTATTTTGTTTTCATTGAGCCTAGGACATATAGAAACTTCATCCTAAATTTTATATGATAAGATGCCTATGTAGTGGATTGCAATTTATTCCTTTCTTTTCTATGGGTGCTTCTTCCCTATGTTTATAACTTTTGCAATTTATGCCTTTCTTTTTTATGGGTGGTTCTTCCGTATGTTTAGAACTTTTATAATTTGTGTTGCAATTTATCCCTTCCCACCGTTTGAGATATACTAGAAGTAAGATGCCTTGGAGGGAAAATTGTCAACACAATGGACCCAATTAGGCACATGGTCCATCATTTGTGGTTTTGTGACAATGAAGTGCCTCAACTTAGGCCCTAGCAAAAATGGCAGCTAGTTCATGAATTGCAATGAGATGTGACTTTCATAATGCCCTGATGAATTGACCCCCCATTGTGAATTTGATCGAAGTTCTTATAAGTTAGGGAAGGTAGATTTTTTGGCATAAAACTCTAAATAAAGGGTGAGATTTATATAACGTGTAAACTTTATAGTATTGAAGTAAGGCACACTCCAAAATTATGCTAAAAAATGTAGTTTCCGTGCTGGAAAGTCTTATGACGGCATAATAATCTATCACCTAATTATGAAATTTAAAACTAACAAAATGATCCACGTCGAACAGATCTATAAATAATTAAATTTTTTTTAAAATAGATTGTCCAAATAATTTGTCACACTACATTCATGACTTGGAAATTTTTTATATATATAAATATTTATATACCTTGAGGCTGAGATGATCTATTTGAGGGGTTTTTCAACATCGGAACAATCATTACTGATATGTTTTTGAGGTGCGCCTTACTTCAATAATAACATATTGTTGAGGTATATTTACGATTCATAAAGTACACACACAAGTGATTACATGCAAACTAAATGGACGACTTCAGTCACCACGGTTTATTCTTAATATTTTCTATAGTAATATTGACATGAATTTTGGGGGTGTGCCAACTCCATGTAGGACCTCACCCAAAAAACACTGCAAACATTTATGACAAAATCAAATGACCAATTATTTTATCATAAATAATTTTTCTTATCTATGTGAAGTACTCCTCTATGAGAAGTGTGCGCAGCACAAATTTATGGGAAAAAGAGTTACAAAATAAAAAAACAAAAATCAAATATTTTGAGCAATCCACTTAGTATCAGACGCTTAATGACTAACTTGTGGCATTATGACTGAAGCTACTCCAACTATTCATTAAGATATAGTTAAGAATAGTAACAAAAAATATTTGATACGTGGGTGGCATTACATGTAAAGGTTTCCCTCTACGTTTAGCTCAATTAAAATACGAATTGTCTCGATATTATTGAGCTTAGCATGACTAACCAAATATTTGCCAATGAAGAGATTTTAAAATCATAGCCCATCCCTATTAGAGCTAAAAAAATGGCTATTCCATATCATAAAAAATTGGTTGAAGCTTTGTTATTATGTTTGAACTATTTATCATCTTATTAATAGTTGTCTAAAGGCCTTGGCCTGTATAAGTTAAAGAACATATCATTTCTCCAACAAATAAGTTAGAATGTGACTACTATATTTGTCACCACGGTTCCAACATTAGAGAGAGAGAGAGAGAGTAATTAACTACAATATGTTACTGTAAGTTATAAATGTGGAAGTAAAAGAAGAACTTCAAAGTGAATGGTACATAAAACCAGATTTTTTTGGACTCTTGAAATAACCATGGACATTCTTCAATATAATTTCAGTGTCAATCCCTTTGGAATTGCGTTCCAAGTGCATCAAACTCTTCCATAGAAGTTTTGGGATGATTTGCTAAACCCAGATGAAAATTCGAAAAAAACTCAACCCAAATCATACTTGTGACATAAAGGTATGATGGAAAATGATAATCTTGAGAGATATGTATTATTGCTACCTTCACCAGTTTCAAAATTAATGCTAAAAGAAAAAAATGATTACTGCAAAGTAAAAGCACAATGAAATTTCATCATCACATAAACAAATCCTAATCCATGATTGAGCTAAAATAGGACTACGAAGTAAAACCATATTCAAATTTGAATTCTGTTTCTTCCACCCCCTTGCAGATTTAAAAATTTCAATATCTACAACTTTTCAAAGAAATGTATAGCGAGAAATAACTTTCATTCGAAACCTCACAATAGAATTAGATATAAATTCAGATGGAAAAGATGTAAAAGAAAGTGGCCAATGTAATGAGTGGAAGATTGCAATCTCTTTTCCAACAAAATTCTTAAAAACATTTTATTTTCTTCTCTGCAAGTGAAAGAAGATAAACATATAATTAAAAAACAAACACAAAGAGTAATATCTGGAAATGAAAAGGAGGTAACTAACTAATTTAGGTTAGAAATTGACACACTAAAAATATATAGAAAAAGAGTAATAAAATAAATGAATACCAATTTAATGATAAAAAATGTGGCAAAATTTCATTTTGTATGTGTGCGTTTACAATCTTAACTCTGAAGCTTTAGCTTTTTTTACAAGGAGAAAAAAAACAAAAAATGGCTAGAGAAATGCCCTAAATGTTGGAAGTACATTGCATATCCTAACTATACGAAGAAAAAAAAAAGAAGGGATTTAACATCCTAAATACTTGCTTCCTAAAGGCAATTTCAATTTCAAAGGCGTGCAATCTCATGTTTTTCTTGACAAGGTTGATAAAATTTAGGGATTGTATATAATAAAACCATTTGTCTTTGAAATAAGGTGATCACAATTACTTACAACCATCTAATGTGAAATTTGATAGCTTGGGTGTTTCACAACATTCGAAAAAATTTCTTTTTAAGTTTGAGCTTGGTCAATGGAATAACTGTATACACCCAATTTCATATCCAATAGTCAAGATTAATTGTGACCACCTTGTACTAAAGGTAATGATCTCATTTTGTATTTTTTCTAAAAAAATATATATAACTATTCCATGACAACCAAAGGAGGAAAATTCAAAGATGAAGATCTGAATTTGAAAGGGTTAAACTTCAAAGATCATCAAATTTAAAAGATTTGCAATGATGAAATGTTAAAGAGTTGAGAATCTGAAGATTGAAGAGGTGAAATTTCGTCCTCCCCCTCTCAAATTTGAAAGTTTTCAAGTCCAATATTTTCCATATCTAGATTTTTTTTAGAAAGATCCATGAAATTTTGTTTTAAAAAAATTAATATCTCTAAATTTTCATAGAGAGAGAGACATGGCATTCATTAACATTTCAAGAGAGATAGATTGCTAATACTTTGGGGTTTCTGGATTTTGATGACTAGGAAATTCTGGTTATCAACTGTGTGCTAATTGAATAAAGTTCATTTCACAGAAGAAATACTGTTACGATAAGTTTGATCCATCACAACCTAGGGAAATATCTTCCACATGTGTGAGAAGAATTGCAATAGTGCTAATGGAAGTTTGAAGTAAATAAACCCCATTTGGATGCTTGGAAATCTTAATCCAGGATTGGAATATCCTAGAATTGAGGCCTTGGAACCTATTCGGTACCCCATTCATAAATAGAAATTCTGGAAATACATCTCCCCTTTGGCCCTATGTCCTGGATATGACAATTAGAACAAAAAATAGTTATTTGCGAATGTAATGATTTGCAAATTGGAATTGTAGACACTCCTCCGGAATTGGCTATATTTCTAGGTATCTAAACTTGAAACTTGAAGCCTAAGTCTCAATTAAAACCCTAATTCATAAAACCTAAGCCATTAATTCTCAAAACCATAGGAAAATAACCCGGTGTAGCCTGAAGGACCATTAGGGAGCATACTAGCATAATCATCCCTAGAACCATCAAAATCTCTTAGAAATAGTAGGTCCCTTGAGCCAAGAGGAAAATGATTAAGGATTAAGACTGTCCAGGACCTTAATCACAAGGAATGTGTGACCAATATATGTAGAAAATGGAAAGAAATTGACTTCCCTATCGAAAGTGGAGGTGCACCGCATAGCTGACAAATGGATGGTCCATATTTATTTAGAATAATCTGGAAGGACTATAATACACCTCTTTTGATTGCTCTAGGGTCGCTTCTAGAGAGATTTAGGGAGAGCCTCTAACCATTTGAAACCCTAACTTTAAACCCTAAGTCTAGCCTTCAAACACCACTCGTTCCCTAACCCTTTCAACCATGAAAGACTAAAGAAACCTTTAAGGATATTAAATTTTAAACTTTAAAATCACAAACCCCATAAGCCCATTCCATTCAAGCTTACTTTCCTGATATATATTCTGATCAATCCTCTTAAGGTGGAGAAGGTGCATAAATATAAACTTTCATTCTGAGCCGGGCTCCAACTCCAGGTTCTAGGCCGGTGGGCCTGGCTTCAAGTGAGAAGCGTTATTTATTTGTCTCTTCAACATCATATTATTTTCCTTTGTTTATTACTTTTAGTATTTGTTTTGGTGCAAAGTTAGGCCTCGCTGCTGACAATCTAGAGAGGGATCGATCTTTCGGAACTAATACACCTACATTACAATTCAACAAAGCCCTAATTTCTTTGTCATTAATTTTATTTGATCTAGTTTAGAGTGGAAATCAAAGAGATTATAAATTTCTCTTGAATGTTATCGTAAAGGAACCCTCAATGGGATGAGGGTCAAAAGAGGCATGATTTAGAGAAAAAAAAGAGTCAAAGAAAAGAGAGCGAGATAAAAATGACACAATTAGCAATTAGAGAGATGGGTGAAAGGGAGAGTCATTGGCTAGATAATAAGAAAGGAGTTAGAGATATGGCATGATTAGAGAGAGGTAGGGGTTAGAAAGAGAAAAGAATGGTTAAAGAGAGAGGGACGAGTTAATGGTTTATCACAAGATTTTTCTAGTAAATGCTTATTCTTTTCCATTTGTTTCACAAATTCTACTTGGTTGCAAAGTCTTTCAAGAGCATGGAGAACAAATTGGTATAATTCACCAATTCTACTTGGTTACAAAGTCTTTCAAGAGCATGGAGTCTTTCAATGGACGGTTATGCCTTTTGGTTTAAAAAATGCACCCACATATTTTCAAAAAGTTTTAACCACCATTTTTGAACCTATCTCTACACAGGCACTAGTATATATAGATGACATACTTGTCTTTTGTCCTGATCTAGAAAGTCATGTTCTCTTATTAGATAAATTCCATTTCCTTTGTTGTAAATATGGCATTATGCTTTCTGAGAAAAAATGTGTATTTGCCACTACATAAATAGATTTCCTTGGTATGCATTTTCACAATGGAATGTATAAACTCCAGCCTCATATCGTTAAACACTTGTTAGAATTCCCAGATACTTTATCTTCTGTAAAACAAATCCAACAATTTATAGGAAATGTAAATTATATGTCCCCTTTCATTCCCAAACTCTCTTTATTCACCAATCCTCTTTACCTTTTACTGAAGGAAAAACACCGCCTTGGACAAGAAAATAGACTGAGTGTGTTCTAGAGCTCAAGAGATTATCTCAAAATTTACCTTCTTTAAAAATTCCCTCAACTGGAAAAAGAATTTTGCAAACAGATGTTTATGATGAATTTTGGACGTGTATTTTACTTGAAGAAAACAAAAAAGACAGAATGATCTACAGCTATAAAACTGGAAAGTTTAAATATTCTGAACTTCATTACCATTCTACATTCAAAGAAATCCTTGCAATGAAAAGAAGAATTGAAAAATTTCAATTTCATCTAATAGGACATACTTTCCTTGTTGAAATGGATTTATCTGCATTTCCAAATATGCTGAAATTCAAGAACAAAATTCTTCCGAACCCTCAACTACTCAGATGGTCTAATTGGTTTTCTCAATGGAATTTTGAGTATAAGCATATTTCTGGGAAAAACAATATTTTGGCAGACATGTTTTCAAGAAGAAAATTTTCTGAAGAACCTCTTCTTCCTGTTGTTCCTTTTTTAGGAGCCATTATCAAAATTGATGATGATTCACAAGATATTCCTGATGAAATATATGATATCATTCTCAAAAAAACAATGGACTCCAGAAATGAGAATATGTGACAAAAGATGCATGAAATATTGATCAGAAATCATGGAGATTGTTTTCAAGGAATTCGATGCCATCCTACCTATCAATTTTTATCCCTCTTTCAAACCAGACATTACTATAATATGCCAAAAGAAGCTATTTGTTTCCTCTGGTGTGTTACCCAAAACCACCATATATGCTTTAATTTTCATGTAAGGAAATTACTTTCCTTTTTCAGACATTGTCATTTCTCACAATGGAACAATTACAATCACCCAAATCCCAGGGCATTCAACTTCTATAAATTCCTTTTAAAACATTACCATTATAATCAATGGATTGAATCTTTTGGTTATCCTCATCGACCCTACATCATTATAGCTTTCCATCAAGACCTTAATCCTCAGATTTATCCAGAACATACCTATTTCACCCAACATCCTCTCATCCAAACCATTGGATGGTATGATTTCAATCTCCAAAATTTTTTTTATTTCAGACAGATTTGTGGAAAGAATTGAAAATTCTCATGTGCTATATTAATAGAATCCAGCCAGAATGAATTCCCTTGGATGTGTATACAGAAAAAAAAGAAACAAAAGCGAAGAGAGACGAAAAAAGAAGTTAAAGAGAGAATTGGCACAATTAGAGAAAAGGCACATGAGAAGGAGGGAGAGGAGTTAGATAAATGACACGACTAAATAAAAGGATTAGAGAGAAAGGAGTTACATAGCCTTGCAAATACCCGTGGAACTCTAAGTAGAGCTCTTCTTATGCACGCCTCCTGCATATGTCCTTTATTAGATGCAACTATTGTAAGAAACTTGGGCATATGAAATCTACATGCCAATAGAAGAAGAATCCCACTATTGCCTACTGGTATTTACATAATTGGTACTACTTCGTCATCATCCACGCTTATAGTCGAACAACTATACTCATTGCTCTCTGAATCCTAATCCTAATTGTCCATCGTGTCTGCTTCTGCTTTTTCAAGTAAAATAGTTTTAGCTTCTTGGTTAATAGACTCTGGTGCTTCTCATCATATAACGGCCTATGAGTCTATTATTGTTGATTGTAAATCCTGTCCTGATACTATTCATGGTGCTAATATGCAAGTTTTTAAGGTTAACTCAACTACTACATCATCTGATCCTTTCAGGTAAATTGAGTATCTTTGGTGTTTATCATATTCTCTCCATCACTTTGACTCTACTTTCTGTTGGTCAAATTATTTGTTCCATTTAGTTTCTCTCCCCTTGTATGTTATGTGCAAGATCAGTAGTCAGGGAAGCTAATTAGGACTAGGCACAAAGTTGGTAACCTCTACTTCATGGACCATCTTCATTTGGAGACTTTTACTGAAACCTCAGCCTATACTACTATAGTTAATAGGGGATCTATATGGCATCAATGTTTGGGTCATATTTCTACCTTTCAGTTACAATTTTTATTTTCTTGTGGTGTTATTGATTCTATTTCTTTAAAAACTTTGTTTACTATTAGAGATTGCGAGTCTTGTAAACTCTTAAAAATGCATGAATGGCCATTCAATTGTAGTAATTCTATTTTTATCTCTATGTTTGATTGATGCATACTGATATCTAGGGACCAACTCCTATTGCATCAAAGGGCAGGTCACGATACTGTATCATTAGAATTAATGCTCATAGTAGATATACTTGGATTTTCTTTATGAATAACCACAATTAATTATGTGACATCTTTGTTTAGTTTTATACTTGCATTGAAACTCAATTTTCTACCAAAACCAATGTTTTACGATTTGATTCTGGTGGGGAGTATATTAATAAGATTTTTCAAAAGCTTCTTTCTAACAAGAATATCCAACAACAATAATCATGTCCACATACTCCTACACAAATGGCACTACTGAATGCAAAAATCATCATATCTTAGAAACAATATAAGCTCATCTTCTATCAGCCTCAATTCTAAAGGCTTGTGAGGCAAAAGTTGTTCGCACAATAGCTTATCTGATTAACATAATGTTTTTTGCTATTTTGTCTAGATGATCCTCTTTTGAAAGACTATTTGTTAAACCCTGGATTAATCTGTTCTACATGTCTTTTGTTAACATGTTTTGTTTTGTTGCCAACATCTAAATGGGACAAACTATTAGCCAAATAAGTAAAATGTTGTTTGCCTGCATAACACTTAACTATTGCCGACGAACCATACTATTGCCGACGAACCACTTCAGGCACTTGCACATGATGCTCTTGCATCACAGTATTTATATTTTTGTTATACCTTCTCATTTTCTTGATTATGAAATTTAATTTTTTCAATCGAGCTTTTCTTGCTTTAGTTTATTATTACTCTAAGCTGTTGGGCTACAACAAAGCTGTCAAATAGTTTGAGTGGCAACAGGCCATGGTAGAAGAATTGATGCATGCTTAGGATCTTGTTCCTCTTCCCAAAGGCATGAGCGATAATGGTTGTGACTGGATTTTCAAGATTAAAGCTAAAGCTAATGGGCAGCATAAAGTGTTGTAAGGCATGGCTTGTAGTTTTATAAACAATAGTTTGGAAGTGATTTAGTTGAATTTTTTGCTTCTGCTACCCACATGACTATAGTTCGCATTCTGATTTATATAGTTGTCATTGGCCAATGGCCTATATCAACACAATGTTAAAAATTAGTTTCTTAGTAGCGACCTTACAAAGAAAGTTTACGTAAAGTTGCTTCTTGGGGTTTCTAATCCTAACAATAGCGTATGTCGTTTAAGACATGCACTCTATGGGATGAGCTTGATAGGCTCCTTGTGCTTGGTTTCACAAATTCAGTTTTGCCATAGTTTCTGCATGTTGTTTATAGAGCTAGTAAGACCATGCTATGTTCATCTTCGTCACACCCAAAAAACGTATAATTATCCTACTTTATGTTGATGATATGACTATTTACAGTAATGATGAGGCCACCATTTATTTAATCAAATAACAACTTAGCATTTTTTGATGAAAAATTTGGAATTCTTAATGTGCTTTTTGGGCCTAGAAATTGATTATTCCCCTTAGGGTATTTGCTTTCTCAGTTCAATTATACCACCGATATTGTATTTTGAGCTCCTCTGGCAATTGATACCAAGTGTGTTGACACGCCTACTGAGCTAAATATCAAACTTCATTCTAGAGATGGTGAGCTTGTTCTTGATCCTATATTTTATAGACAACTAGTTGGAAGCTTGACTTATTTGATTTTTTCTCAAACAAACATTGCTTATGGTGTCTAATTAATTGATATTTTAGTGCTCCTAATTTTGTTCACTTGGCGTTTACATATTATTCATTATATTTGTGACACTCTTGATCGTGTTCTATTGTTCTACCTAACTTTCTCTTAGAGCTTCATGCCTACATTTTGTAGGGACCACTTCCGATCAAAAGTCCAATACAGGTTTTTGTGTTTTTCTTGGTGAGTCCCTTATCTATTGAAAGAATAAGAAGCAACAACGTCTTGATTAGCCCACAATTGAAACTGCGTATCGTGCCTTGGATAAAACAAGGGTTGAGATTATCTGGCCTTGTTGGTTATTGGTTGACTTTGGTGTGAAATTTATACTCCTACTCCCTTATATTGTGATAAAATGAAAGTGCAGTTTATATTGAACCCACAAAGTGTATTAACGTAAATTGTCATTTTGTTCAATAAGAATATTTAGTCCGGAAAATCTCCCTTCCATATGTCTCATCTTCCGCAATACTTGTTGACTTTTTTACAAAGTCCCATAATGCTCATCATTTCTCAAATCTTATTCCCAAACTCTTAATGATTTGCTTCCAAGCATCACGAGTTTGAAGGGGTCTGGCATTTACATCATCTCTTTATTTTGAATATCTTTTCTTTATCTTAAAGATATATTAGGATGATCTTTCCTTGATGATACATACATAGGCTATATAATGAATCTATCACCGTATACATACATAAGACTTTCTCCTACAAGATAAATGCAGAGAAAATTGTTCTTCCCCACAATGTACAATTACGTAAAACACTCACACATATAATATAAGGGCAAGCTTTCAATATTCCCTTAAGGTATAGAAGTTATATACTTCTCCGTATCTAGCCGTCAGATTTGAATGAACGGTTGAGATGGATTCAATTACAACAACATACCTCTATACTATTTTATTTTTAATTTTTTCATAAAAAACAATTTGATATCAAATTTGAGTGTCCACTCTTCTCTTAAATTCACACTTTGTACAAAAAAAAAAAAAATCCAGATAAAATAAAATAATCGAAGTACCCCTAAAAGTTTCATGGGTATTTTGATTATTTTCTTTTATTAAAAAATATTTTTTATTTTTTTATAGGTGTGCCCCATTGAGATGATGTCATGTAACAAATTTCATATTCATATAATTTGTATAATAAACACTAAAAATAAGATACTCTATGGCGTTGGATCTAGATCAAACAGTAATTACTTATTTGATCTAAATTGAACGGCTGGATGGGGGGAAAGTATAGAACTTCTTTACGGTAAGGAAAGTATAGAAACCTTTCCTATAATATAAACATATATTATTTTTTAACCTTGTTTGAAGCGGACCAAGTATGGGCCATGCCATATCGGGCCCAAAAGTAGTTCAGACCTTGACATGGGCCTTATTTTGTAGCCCGAACACGGCCTAGAAGCTAGGCCTGGCCCAAAAGCCCGTGGACGAGCCTGCCCATTGGCAGCTCTAGTTGCGAGATTCTGCCTCTACTCATGCATTTCATTCTTGAGAGAAGAACATAGAAATGGACAATAAACGAGAAGGGATAAATGCTAGCTCACATAATTCTGTCCATTTCCACTACATATTAGAGTTGAATGCTCCATCATAGTCGCTAGGCTCCAAACTTCCATTGCATTGACCTACTAATCTTGCAAGGGAAATATTAGAAAAATAGATAAGTTATGACTTTCTCTTTGTTTTTATAATTATGTTCAAATTATGAATTCCATCCAAGTTAATGTTCACTATTTATTTTTTACACCAATGGTTTATCCTAGTGGAAATTAAAGGGTGCGGTTTGTATAGAGCCTAGGCTCTAAACAATCAAATTAGAGCCTACCTTCAAATAGTGTGGAGAAATGTGGTTTCATTATTGGAAATATTAGTGATAGCCTTAAAATATATTTCCATTTTTATTTATAAAGTTTAAAGTTTAAAAAGTAGTGTATATCGGCATATCTATGAAAACTTGAAAATCTTCAAAATTGACGGTCCAAAAATGTGTTACAAAATACTTTATTTCTGAAACTTGAAATCTATTTTTTTTCTCATATCTTGATGTTCAGATGATCAATTTGAGGATATTCAGGTATCAAAACAACCTCTTCAAGTGAAATTTTTTAGGTGCTGAAATTTGTTTGTTTTGAGCCTTGGTTCTATATAAACTTTTCCTATTAAATAAAGGATGAGGTTTCTCTAAGGCCTAGGCTTTATGAAAATAAAATAAAGCATCACTTCAATTCCTCATCCGGAAACCACTTTCGGCATTGAAAATCTCCATGATGGCTCTAAAATCAAGTTTCAACACCGATAATGAAATTTGAAACTCAAAAAATGGCATTGATCTTGCGGATCTATGAACACCTACTTTTAGGGCGAAATGAATAGTAGATAATTTGTTACAATATACATTATTTTTAGAGCTTAAAATCCAATTTTTTTACAACCATAATGTTCAAGTCAAGATGATCGATGCAAATGATGTCTAATGCTTGAATTGCAATTTTCGATTAGTTATAAGTTGAGGCTTTACTTATTAAGATAGGGCTGTAGCCCTACCTATCAAACCACTTTCGTCAAATAAAAAGACAGAGTTTTCATAGGGCCTAGGCTTTATGAAAACAAAATAAAGTCTCACCTCAAATCCTCATTCGAAAATCACTTTCGACATTGAAAATATCCATGATGGCTCTAAAATCAATTTCCAACACTGGCAACAAAATTCGAAACTCAAAAAATGGTACAGATTTTGTGGATATATGAACACTTATTTTTAGGGCAAAATGGATAGTAGATAATTTATTGTAAAATACACTATTTTTAGAATTTGAAATCTTAATTTTTTATCACAACCACAATGTTCAGGCTGAGATGATCGATTTAAATATTTTCCAACACTTGAACTGCAATTTTTGATGAGTTATGAGGTGGGGCTTTACTTATTTTGATAGGGTTGCATCCCTGTCAACCCATTTTCCTTTAAATATTTCTCAACAATTGAATTGTAATTTTTGATGAGTTATGAGGTGAGGCTTTTTGTTGGGTTAGATGATAGCCAAATCACCAATCTATATTTTATTTTAAAAGATTAAGGGTATTATGGGACAAAGAGAATGGGTTTCTTGGGCTGCAAGAAAGAAGCTCAAGTAATCTCTATAAAAGTGGATCAAGGAAAACATAATACTCATCTTGATGAGGGTCACCTTTGGGGGTTTTGGGAATAAATCTCTAAATATGCAAATTGGTCTCTTAGAGAGAGAGACATAGCCTTCGAGGGAGAGGCGGTATTCTCGTGAGTTTTAAGTTGGTTAAAGTTTAACTTTTAGAAAGAAAAAGTTTCTCGGTCGTTTTCGAAGTTATCTTTCTAGTAGCGGTATTACGGTGAGAAAGAAAGTATTGATCGACGATGTTGCTTCGTCGGGAGAGCGAGTTTAGAAGGGAAGATCGACGATGGTCTTTTACGGATGTTTAGAGAGAGGTATATCTTTTGTAATCCAAAACTGTAATCTTCATTGTGATAGTGGATTTGTAATTATCGAGACTGTGGATGTAGCCCTACGGGGTAAACCACGTAAATGTTGTGTTGTAGTGGTGCCTTTTTATATTTGATTTATTTTTCGTACTCAATTTATAGTTGTATTATTTTACTTCACATTTAGCCAATCATGTACATGATCTTGGGTTGGATAATAGAATTTGAGATTCTCGGCTTCACAAGCTAGGGGTTCCCTAGAAACCCACAATGCAACGTGTAAGGTATGTACGGGGTTAAGACTTACATTAAGAGAATGATGTATGATGGATCCATAGCTTGAGGTAAAGAAATATGGAGGCAAAATATTTGTGAAAATTCTACAATGAATGCAAGTGAGAATAAATCTTTTCAATGAACACTGTCAAGGAAATTATGGTGATTTTGCTATCACGGTGGAGATTGTTGGGTTTAGTGGTAGCTAAATCACCAATCCATATTTTATTCTAAAAGGTTAAGGGTATTACGGGATAAGAAGAATGGGTTTCTTGGGGAGCAAGAAAGAAGCTCAAGTGATATCTATAAAAGTGGATCAAGGCAAACGTAAGACTCATCCTGTTGGCGGTCACCTTTTTTAGGGTTATGAGAATGGATCTCCAAAGATGGATATTGGTCTCCAAGATAGCGACATGGCCTCCGAGAGAGAGGCGGTATTCTTTTGAGTTTTGGGTTGGTTAAAGTTTCACTTCTAGAGAGAGAAAATCTCTCAGTTGCTCTAGATATAATTTTTTTGGTAGCGGTATTGCGGTGGAAAAGAAGGTATTGATCGACGGTGTTGTTCGGTGGGGAGAGCGAGTTTAGAAGGGAAGATTGATGATGGTCTTTTACCGATATCTAAAGAGAAGTATATCTCTTGCAACAAAAAACTATAATATTCATTGTAATAGTAGATTTCTAATTCCCGAGACCGTAGATGTTTCCCTACGCAGTGAATCACGTAAATCGTGTATTGTGGTGGTGTATTTTTGTGTTTGTTTTATTTCTCACACTAAATTTAGAGTTGTATTAATCTATTTCACATTTGGCTAATTATGTACATGATTTGGGATTCCCGGTTCTACAAGCTAGGGGTTCTCGAAAACCCTACACCTCAAACTATTTTCTTGGTCTCCCTCTTTTTTTTTTTTTTGTTTCTTTCTAACGCACAAGGGTTAAGATTTTTTATTGATATCATATTGGCCGGTATAGGACGGCTTTTTTTTAGTAAAGTCATTGTCAAGGATAATTTGCTTATAGCTACAAACAAAACATTGGGTTAGATCCCAGTATTTGGGATTTTGAATTCCACACAAGATAGGGGTTCCAAGAACCCTACCCCTCAAACTATTTTCCTAGTCTCCCCTTTTTCTTTTCTTTTTCTTTCTTTGAGGCGCACGGGTTAAGAATTTTTATAGATATCTTCTTGACCTGTATAGGGCGACTTTATAGCAAAGTCACTATCAAGGATAATATGCTTACAGCTGCAAACAATGTATTTAGAGTTGTAAACAATTGTGATCGACAATAACTCCTCAGAAGTTTTGAGGATGATTCTCTCCTCTCCTAGATTTTTAAAAGAGGAAAAACAATAAAGAGGGAGCTGCTGACCTCTAATGGCTTTGTGCCCTTAGGTTTTGGCTGTAATGAAGTGCAAAGAGAGACAGAAGTTCAAAGAGAGAGAGAGAGAGGGAGGGGGGGAGAGGGAGAAGTTCAAGAGAGAGAGAGGTCAAAGGGAGAGAGAGAGAGTTCTTAGAGAGAGAA
>NW_006497952.1:43149-58819 GCF_000471905.2 Amborella trichopoda | reverse complement strand
AGAGAGAGAGAGAGAGAGAGAGTAGTAGTAGAGAGAGAGTAGAGAGAGAGAGAGAGAGAGAAACCTTAGGATGACATATATTAGCACGTTGAGGAAATGTAAGTAAAGGTTTGCATTGGTTTTCACTCATTATAATAGTACCACTAAAACGGAATCTCCAATATTTAAGCATAAATTCAAAGATCTCATGTGATCTCATTCTCATACTTGATTTTGTTGGACTTTAATATTAAGAGGAGAAGCTTGTCTTCCCTTGAAAGCCCAAATTGGGAAGTGCATCATTGCATGGGAGATGCAATCCATTTTAACAAGTAAACTACACAACCACGGTTCGCCATTCCTAAACGGATATCATTTTTTATTAATATATGTACGCCAATTGCAAAGGAATCTCTCACATCCTTATAGAATGTCTCTTGGGCATCATTAATAGTGAACCGTAACTTTTTTTAAAATCAATAAATTACTTTTATGTTTAGAAAAATTTAGATGCGATATCAATATACAATAAAATGAGATAGTAGATTTAGATGGGCTGGACATGTATGATGTGGACTTAATAGAATACATATTAGAATGTACAAATTAGCTCAAATAGAAAGCTTAAAAAGGACAAGGGCAAACCTTTAATAAAGCAGAAATACGGATTAAGAATCATGATCTAAATTAATTGAAAAAAAACTATATTGGTCAGAAAATTACTTTTATATTTGTCCACATTGTACCATACGGATATGTCTTGGTTTAAAGAAAAATTGATGTTTGATCGAAAATTAATCAATATTAATATTTAATCAGTTTTGAAAACAAACATATTAGCTTTGAAAACAAACATATTAGTTTTGATATATTAGACCAGTAAAATAAAATTAATAATTATATTTTAATATAATCTATATTTTTGAATTATTATTCTTAAACTTTAAAATTCAATCCAAACCAACTCTTCCTTCAAATTTTGATTGGAACTCCGGATTCTTGATTCATTGTACAAGGCTAAAAAGTCAATTTTGGAGATGGGTGCTTAGGCCAACATGATTGGAGCATGGGGCATTCTTGGGATTTTGTATGGAAAAGAAAGGTTATGCAAACCTCTCAAATTAGGTGAGGGTGCAACATGGCCGGGTCGCTCGAACCCACTTGGCTCAACAAACACGAATAAAACCCCTTTTCAATCAAATCCCACTAACCCACCCAAGACCCCAAGACTCCCTTCATTATGAAGCATACTATGGAGATAGCATGGTGTGAACGCGTTCAAGAGATCTGGGCCGCCCATCGAGTGGAATAGTAGATCATCATGACAATTCAAACATCACGGTTATTTGTATTTTCTTATTTTCGATAAAAAGGAAGAAAATCGAGGGTCGGCAACCCAAGGGCGGCGAATGACACGTGGGGCCCATCCGTGGGCGGTCAAGAAGGCACGAGCCAACCCCATAACTTGGTACCTAAGCCTACCCTAATGAGAAAACCCGTCTCCTCCAAAAAAAACCCTAAAAAAAGAAAATAAATGATAAAAGCCATTAAAATAAACATATATGTAGCACCACAACAACCTGGGTTCCAATTTTTTAAGAGAGGGAGAGAGACAGTGAAAGAGCGGCGGAAGAGAGAGAAAGAGATGATTCTTGGTTTCTATTTTGCAGACAGAGAGAGAGACAGAGTTTTTCTAGAGAGAGAAAGAGGGTGAGACGGGTAGGAGAGGGGGATGCGAGGGAAGAAGATAAGGTAAAAGAGAAGGTGAAAGAAGTTAGAGAGAGAGAGAGATTTGGAAGGAATAAGAGAGAGAAACAGTGGCTGAGAAGAAGGGAAAGTAATAGAGAGAGAGAGAGAAGCGGATACAGAAGGGAAAAGAGAGGGAGGAGGAGGAAAAGCACTGAACAGTGTAAAGATTGAGGCTCCATAACAGTGTGGAGAGTGCGAAAAGGGGCGAAAGAGATAGAGAAGAGGTCCATAGAGATACAATGATGGCGGAATACGATTCGAAGCTCCAGCCCCGCGACTGCCACACCTCAGAAGAGGAAGACAGCCGCAGCAGCGGAGGCGCCACCACGAAAAAAGCCAGAAGCAGCAGCAACATCACCACCGCAACCCCCACCACTGACATCACCACCACTGGCCGAAAGCCCCGGGGCCGCCCCCCGGGCTCGAAAAATAGGCCGAAGCCCCCCATCATTCTCACACGGGACAGCGAGAATGCCATGCGCCCCCACATACTTGAGATCCCGTCCGGCCATGACATTGCTGATGCGGTTGCCACGTTTGCCCGCCGCCGCCAGCTTGGCCTCTGTGTCATGAGCGGCTCCGGCACCATCTCCAATGTCACCCTCCGCCAGCCCACCACCCCTGGTGCCACCGTAACTTTTCATGGTAGATTTGATATTCTCTCTCTCTCGGCCACGTATTTACCTTCTTCTGAGGCGGGGTCACCGGGCTTCACCATTTCGCTGGCAGGGGCCCATGGGCAGGTTGTGGGTGGGGCCGTGGTTGGGAGCTTGATTGCGGCAGGGACGGTGGTGATTGTGGCAGCGTCATTTCAGAGCCCGTCGTTCCATAGGCTTCCGGCAGATGATGACGATTCAGGCGAGAATCGGGCCGCAGCAACACCGCCTGTGAGCACAGCAGGAGGTTCCGGCGAGTCATGCGGGGTGTCCTCAATTTACAGCGTGTCCGCGACGCCCCTCGGTTGTCACTTGCCTTCGGATGTGCTCTGGACGCCTGGTGCTCGACCACCTTATTGAAGGGTAGAGAGAGAAAGCACCCACCATTTTTTGTCTTGCCGTAAGTTTGCTTTGCTTTTCTTCCTCATCTCCTCTTTACTGATAGAGAAGAAACAGTTAAAAACACCACTGACTTCGATCTACGGTAAGTCTTTTCCCTATCCTCCCCCCTCTTCATTCTCCTGTACTGTGAGAGGGAGAAACACCACCAATTTTTTTCTCCGTAAGCCTTTTCCTTATTTTCTCTCTCTAAAAAACACCAATTTTTGTGTCTTAGTCTTTTCTCTCTCCTCTCTTTACTCTCTATTCCGAGAGAAGGAAGAAGAAAATCCTCTGAATTTTTTTGCTGTTTCTCTCTCATCCTCTCTATATCTTCTGTTTTTGGATTTTATTTATTTTGTTTTTTTTTTTTTGAGGGGCTTTTTGGGGAGGGTGAGCCAAGGGCCTGCACCATGTGGGTTCCGATGGTTCGAGACGGGGTCCGGTGGTGGTGCCGGTGTCGGTTTCTCATATTGCAATGTGTAAAAGTTTCTATCTCCTCATTCTCTCTCTCTCTCCTCGTGATGGCTGAGCATGATAGATTATTTTCCCGTCGCAGCAGCTACTGTGTTGACAGAGAGAAAGGTTATCCTCTTCTGTACAAACCCAGACCCAGAACGAAGACCGTCCTCACATTCTCTCTCTCTCTCTCTCTCTCTCTCTCAAACTGTAACACAATGTTTTCTTGCTAATACACCGAGTACAAAGCATTTGACAATCATTTTATCTGGTTACGTTTAAACTCTCTCTTAATACGCTTTTTTCATGAACTTGGAGTCCTAAATATCATGCATTAAAAAGTGGGGGTTTTGGTTCGGTGTATTTAATTGCAGTGGTTTGATTATTTGACCGTATCCAGAATGTTGTAATGAGACGCGGTCTGATAAGATCTTGTGTGGTTGGGGTTTACTCTGTCAGAAGCTGTGGAGAGAGAAAGTGACATCCAGAAAGACAAGACGGTGAGAAATACAAATTCTGGATGGTTGCGCCTTCTAGAGAGAGAGAGAGAGAGAGAGATTAAGGTAGAGAGAGAAAGAGATGCGCACGCGAGGCGTGGGGTCGTACCGCGGTGGGTCGTTGTGGGTGCCTGCGACTGCACCTTTTGCCTGCAAGAGTGGCGTCTCCTCATCTATTCACCACCCTTTCTTTACAAGGATCTCTCTTTTCAGTCTTCTTCCAACACAGGAACTTTCCCGGAAACACTCTCTCTCCTCCTCTCGACCCATGTTTCTCTCTCCTCTGCAAAAAGGCATTGTGCTGCCCAATGCCTTGCCGTGACATCAAGTTAAAGCCTGCTGTCCCTCTCTCTCTCTCTCTCTACCCCCTGGAGAGAGAAGGTACCTGTTTTGGGTCATGTCATTTACTTGAGAGGGATAACCCCTCTAGAGAGAGAGAGGGGAGAGAGGCTATCAGCTATGTGTTCTCGATGCATCCCATTGCCAACTCCTTTCTGTATCCATTTCTTGCTTTATTTATACTCAATTTAGAGGAGAGAGAGAATGGGTCACGTATGTTGTAGATACAAGCGTGTTAACATTGGTATTTATGAACTTTTAGAGAGAGAAAGAAAAGCTCATAATTACTGAGACCTTAGGGATTTAAAAGCATGAATCCATTAGAGCATTTAGAGAAAGAGGGAGCTAATTTCCAAGAGAAAAACCATGAATCCGTTCAAACATTTAAAGCCTACCTGCTTACGTTTTAATCAAGCCGAACAACTTGATCCATATATTTAAATGAAAATTTTCAAATATTGCTAACATTGGTCATGAGTCACCTGTCTCCCATGCGATGTCATTTGAGTCTGACGAGCCATTGAATCGGAGGAAGGTTCCGTCAAGTTTAAACTGCTCGGACCTGTGGGATCGTTTTGTAAAATAATATATGTATACGGGTTAATTGTAGAATTAAAGGTGCACCAAAAAAATCTATAATTATTTGGATATTGGAAAACCTTCTAATCGATATCATGTACTTTTCAATATATTATTTGAATTGTGCAATAGTGAATCTTGCAACGTATTATCTTGACATCAAGATGTGTAAAAGCTTGTTTGGATATTGGAAAAAAATGTTTCAGAGTTTGTGAAATAGTATATCTTGCAACACATTATTTGGACCGTTTTTCAAGATTTTCATGTGTTTATAGATTTGTTTGATTTGAATTATTTTTAGAATTTAAAATTTTATAATTAAATATAAAAATAGATTTTTAATTTTGGCCAAATTCTTATATTTTGGGGCACCCTTTGATTTCCATATTTTTTCTCAATTTTGGCCAAATTCCGATATTTTTATCCCAAATTGAGACCCTAATGAAAATTGTAGTAATCGAAATGGCAAAATATAGTCCTTAATTAGCATTCTTATTTGGAGATTTGACACTTTATTTCCATTATTTACAAGTTTTATGGCTTCTTTAGGGTGTGGTTTTTTAAGGTTGCAACCTTGAACAATCCAATTAAAGAGCACATCAGAGTCTTTTTTTTAACTATTTGGAGTTGGTTATGTGAAGGACCATACCCTAAGTGAAGTGAGTCTATAAGATTGTCCTTGTAACATATGGATTGAATTATAGCCTATAATATACTTTCCCAATGATTTGAATTATAGCCCCCTCTGATAATTTTCACGGGGGCCTAAGAATTCAAGGACACAAGACGCTAGGAATTTCTAATTTTAGGAAGTAAAAGTATTCATGAGGAGATAAATTGGAGTACATTCAACAAATACTCGGCATCACAGAGAGATTGTGTGTCAAGGGCGTCTAATACAAAGAACACAATGGCGACTCCAGCATTGTTTCAGGGAATTTATTTATGAGTTGGTTTAGTTTATGAATGTTTTCCTCTAAATTGATATGCATCGATCCATTTTTGGCTTGTTTGCTTGCTTACGCTTATAAAGCCGGTTTTGATCAGTAAGGCCGGAAACTCACATTCGACTGTGAAAAATGATGTTGTGTATGCCAGAAGATCATTGAGAATCATTCCTCAGGGCTGGCATAAATTTCGAGAAAAAAATTGAAGTCTCGATATCCCTCTGATTTTTTGTGGTGGTTCATAGAGATTTCTCAGTTTTTGCCACTGTCTTGATTTGCCATGACTTGATTGAAATTTCATTCCTTGTAAGTGGCTGGTTAAGTTCTTCACAGAGATTGATCTCTGCAAATCGTATTTGCATCACACTTTTACACGTAAGCACTTCTGGACAAACTTCAAACCTCAGTCCTTACTAGCGTAGGGAAAATCGGGTGGTTTAAACTCTAACCGCGACGTTAATTATAATTGATTAGTTGCCGGTTTCATCCGATTTTGGTGAACCAACTGGGTATTTTAAAAAAAAATAAAAAATACTAAAAAAATAAGGGGTTTTGTTTGTACTATATTTTTTTTAATATTTTTGATCATTTTGGCAAATATTGGAAATTGTTTTGGCCATTAATATTTTTTTTACATTTTTCCATTTTTTTTTAGAAAATGTTAAAAATAAACTTGAGCATTTGGATGTGCATTGTTAAATCATGTTTTAAATTTATTTCATTTTTTATTTTTAATTTGTTAACATTTGTTTGACCGCACAGGACTTACCCGATGAGGCTGGATGACCCGCTTCAGGGCCATGTTTCCTACAGGGTCTTGATTGATTTGGAAGATTATTTCAGCAACTTTTATAATGAGGCTTTGAGGAGAAGATTAAGGATATAATTTAGAATGGGCTATACAACAATGCCCAGGTAGTGGAGGGCATTTCCCTGATTGAGGGATTCTCTTGCATCTCCGTTGATGGCAAGGCAAAGGGAATCTGTCACTGCATTTGTGTCTATCTCATCACAATTTTCTTTGCTAAATTGATAGCAACATCTTGCTCTTCTACTGTCTTTTTCCCTTTCTACCAAATCCTTGTTCCACAAGAATCCTCTCAATTGCTGGACATTGCATTTGGCATCTAACTTTTATTTTTCCTCTTTTGGTGTTCAAGAGCATCTATCATCCACCTTTTTAGTAAATATCCAATGGAGAAGATATGCCTCCCACCTTCCATTCCTACTATTAACATATCAAAAAAAAAAAGAACAAAATTACCGAAAATATCATATTCTGTTCTTTTTTTTTTTTTTTAAGGGAAGGACGTTATTGCTTTTATGCTACGTATTTGAGAAGCTGTTTGAATGGAAAGCTATGAGCTCACAAAGTTTGAATTTAAAGAGAGTTGGTGATGTATTCATATTGGTATTGGTGGTGGCGGTGGTGGTGGGGGGTTTGGGTCAGCTACTCACCATGGCCGATGACTTTTTGCTTTTTGACTTTCAACTGTCTCCGGATGCGTTTTGGCACTCGGTCGAGTCAACTAGAGTTTGGCCAATCCATTTGTCGGCACATTGCCATGCCGAGTAGCAGTGCACAAGCGTGGCAAATCTAGTGAATCATTGTAGAAACGTGTCTCTGTATAATTGTGATCATTTAGTTGATGATTTATTATTATTATTTTATGATTTTCCATACTTTTATATGTTTCCCCTTTTCTAAGAATTCTCTGAATTATTTGCAATTAGAAAATAATTTTTTTTTCCAAACTCCATTTTTTATATGCTTTTTAATCAATTTTAGATTTTTAGTGCTCTCTATGGTTTAGTTTTAGTGAAACTAATTTTTTGTTTAATTTTTAATTTTTTTTTGTTTTTGTTCAAATTAATAACTTCTTTAGAAATATACATCGCTCAAAATCACCTTACTAACTCGGTTCGAGCCAAGGTCGAGTACGTGGCCAAGCAGAGTTACCAAACATTGAGCAAAACAAATTGGAGGAAGGTTCAGACTCTAGAGGAATGGACTCAAGAAAGGGTCTCTCTCCCCCCTTAGCTTATTCAAATTGTTCGAGGAGCATCACATTTTAGAATTGACCGATGGCTTTCAAATCGACCAAGATCAACGATATTTTTCAGTGAAATTTTAATGAGACTTGTTTTTTTTGGGTGAGTTAGTGGGGAGAGGGCCGCTATCTTTGTAGGAATTGAACTTAAGACGTAGTGCTGCAAATCGCTAACCAATTAAGCTCGGACTCTCTTCTCATTTTAATGAGACTGGTAATTGGCCTTAATGCTTTTCTTCAGTTATTTCTTCAAGAATACCATCTTCACTTAACTATTACCGTAGATTTCCGGTGAACTTCAAGCAGAAAAACACTCAATTTTTCAGCAGCATAGAAGGATTTCCTCGTGTTACTAGGGTTTTTAATTTCATTCTCAGGTGCTCTGTTTTCTAGCGAACTAAAAGCGATGAATTCTCTCCATTTTAAGAAGTCAATGAAAAGTGATAAAAAGTGAACGACGGGCTTGAGTGGCTAGCACCTGATGATTAACGATACTACGTTTCAAGTTCAATTCCTATCATTGAACTACCAAACAAAGAAAAGAAAAAACCAGGTACAATTCGCAATTCCTATAATTGAACTACCGAACAAAAAAAAAAAACACCAGGTACAATTCGTAGCACTGAAAAGTACAAAAAGAAAAAAAAAATTGCTCTTATAGTTAAATGGTCATGTGTAGTATGCTCCCTCAAGAGCATATATTATTTGTACTCCCTCTGTCAAAAGACCAAATTGGGAGATTTTTTTTCAATATGAAACTTTGGAACCACTTAAGAATTATTAGATGATTATTCTAAAAAAAATTTAAAATTAAGTTTTCTAACTCTTAGATCTCACCATCTAAAGACTGGATGGTCTTTATTCAATATCGAAACATTATTTTTTTTGGATACAAATAGAATTTTTTTTATTGAAATTGACCTATTGGTTAAAGAGGTTTTATCCCCCAAATTATGGTTCCTAAAATTAATTATGGGTACGATTTTTTACTCCATCTAAAGACTGGATGGTCTTCATTCAATATCGAGACATTATTTTTTTGCAGCGTATAAAGGGTACAATTAGAATTTTTTTTTATTGAAATTGACCTATTGGGTTAAAGAGGCTTTATCCCCCAAATTATGGTTCCTAAAATTAATTATGGGTAAGATTTTTTACCCGCGGGACTAGAATATCTTTTGGCAAAATAGCAAGCGTTGATTTCTTTCTCATTTTGCAAAGGATGAAATACTGACGTCGTTGCTTTTTAATTTTTTCTTGATCATTTCATAATCCTTAAACGAGACCCAGCCAAGTCTTAGTATTTTTTGTTTTAAAAAATACATGTGTGTATTTTAAAATAATAATATGGTTTCGTAGGGTTTTCCTAAACTATATTTTATAGAGAGAGAAACTTGTGGGTTTCTAGTCCTACATTGAAAAAGAGAGTGTTGATTGAGTGCTATTCAAGTGTAGGCATTCTCATGCCTTGTGCTCTTAGTACAAAAGTGAGAGTGATATTACATGTGTGTACGTATGTAGTGCAAGGGTGCTTGATGGTATACTTTGTACTTCACACATCTGGTAATAGCAGTCATCGTCATCGAGATTAATGGTGTGCATGTAAAATACTTCCTAAAGTCTCCTCTTTGGAGTCTTATAAAAGGGTCATTTTCCCGTACAAATAACACTATTTGAATACACTTCTCACATAGCTCGGGTGCATAGAACTTTAGAGCATCAAAAGGGGATACTATTTGAATACACTTCTCACATAACTCGGGTGCATAGAGCTTTAGAGCATCAAAAGGGAACACTATTTGAATACACTTCTGGTATAGCTCGGGTGTATAGAGCTTTAGAGTATCAAAAGGGAACACTATTTGAATACACTTCTGGTATAGCTCGGGTGCATAGAGCTTTAGAGCATCAAAAGGAGCCCTAATGCATCCGGATGACGAATTGCCTTTCTTCATTTACACAATTTACAATATCGAAAGGGGCTACTATCGTCTTGAGAAAGCACTCACAATTTACAATACCGCAGGGGGGTAACTATCATCTTGAGAAAGCACTCTACGTGAGGGAGTTCGATCCTTTTTGCTTTTATGTTTGCCTTTTTTTAACCAACCAATTCTCAACACCAAGTCCGAGGGACTCATGGAGCCAACTCGCCTAGAACCACGCTCGTTTCCAGTTATGGAAACACCCAACTGAACTTTGGTCAAAAAGTTGGCAATGGACTCGATTGGCCTGGCCTTGCAAAACTAGGGTGCCCAAGGGTTGGGCTTGACCTAGCTCAGTTCAGCCCGGCATTTCTTTGTTTTTCCCCTTTTTCCATTTCAAACCTAATCCGGATCAAGCCTAGGCCCCCAAAATATTGGGCTCAGACTGGCCCTATTAGGACCAAGGCTAGGCTAGGACTAGGGTTAGCCAGGCCCTGACTTGGTCCCGCCCATTGCAAGCAGTACTTGCATCCTCTCCGTGATTGTGGCCGAAATTTTGAAAGCATGAGAGGAGTCGATATGAAAAGCTTTATTGTGATGTTTTTGGAGAGAGGGAAAATTTTCGCATCTGGTAATGTGAATACGGGGAATGAAAAGAAGGGAATGGTTTATATCACACTTAGGTCAAGTACAAGGTTTCTTTTTCCCCTTTCACACTGAATTTATGCCTCCCAAAGTTGGAACCATCTGATTGCGTATCTCTCTTTATTCCCTCCCATGATCATCCAATTCGAAGCATAATGAGAAGGGTAAATGATTTCTTAATTTACGCATCATGGATGTAATATACTAATGCATGTTAAAACGGTAAGTATATGCTAGGAGCATATCCCTTCTTTTTTTTTTTTGTAAGTAAGTGAGAAAGACAGGCCCACACCCCCGTTTTTTCAAATAATTTAGGAGTTAGTTTTTTTTAAGTCTTAATAACATGGTGTCAGTGGGAATCAAATAATTTAGGAGTTAGTTTTTTTTAAATGTTAATAAGATGGTGTCAGTGGGAATAGAAACCACAATATAGTGATTAAGTTATTGAGGTGTTACCACCATGACCTCAAATCCTTTTCTACATTATCTCCAAAGGTAAAACGCTACTCAAATTTTTGAGGATGTTTCCTCGTCAACTTGGCAACCAACTTCGAAAAACACAAAAATAGATAAATAAATAGATAAAGATATTTTTTAAAAAAAATGTCGTATTGAGATTAAATAGAGGCCGTTCAATTTTTTGATAGCCTCAGGAACTAAAAATATAATTTGTTTTTGATAGAAATAGGTACCTGAATATCCCAAAGAAGAATACCAAAATCTCATAATAAAATCCTCTTTTGCATGAGGGAGTATCTATACAAGTAACCCCTGCAAGGGCACACTAAATGTCCCCTAAAACTTTTGCCTTAGGGCTTTAAGTCTATTTTTGAGGTGTCATACCCCAAACACTGCTTAACAAAAGGAGAGATATGTAGTGACCCATGAGATGCGCACAAAATCAAATGCATATTCGATAAGGACCCATAGGACTGATAGAAATTGGAGCTGAATGCCAAATTTGTAATAAAGACAAGCAATTTTTTTTTTTTGGTTTTCTTGAGTAATTGACCTCACATCTACTACAACTTGGGCCATTCGTTCCTAAGATCAGTCATTGTTATGTACTTACACACCTATATATCGAAGAAACGAATTTTTTTAGGAAATTTATCAAAATATAACTTATTTATCAATTATTTAATAGTTTCAACTATTCCAAGTCATGAAAATGTCTATTTTGATGTCCTTTTTAAATTTAAATAAAAAATGAGTAAAATATTAAGTAGTTCTTTTAAAAATGAGACCAGTGCCATTTAAGATGGGAGAGGAAGAAATTTGTAGATGCTTGTCTTCTCATATTTCATTTTCCTAAGAATTCTCATACCCTATGCGGTTTGGAGTTTGGACAAACCAGTTTCAAGTTCTACCAAACACTGTGAAAAACAGATTCCGCTTTTGACGTATTGCTGAACATTGTCTATTATTTGATGTAATTATTGGATGTCTGAACCAGTGTTTGCAAGTCTAACTCGAAACCAGCCGGTCAAATTGTAACCAGGTACTGGCTGATCCAGTTTTGGTTGGTTTTGGTAGTCGGACGAGATATTTTAAAAATATATAAAATCATAAGGGATTTGTTTGCAATGTTTTTTTTGATGTTTTTTATCATTTTGACAAAGATTGGAAAGTGTTTTGGACATGAATACATATTTTTACTTTCTCATCTTTTTTGAAATTTTTTAAAAAATATCTCTGAGCACAAATCGATTTTTTAAAATCTATTTTTCAACTTCATTTATATGCGCTTTGTTTAATCATACTTTAAATATACTTTTTATATTTTTATGTGCTTTAAATTTTGGTAACATTTTTTGGACTGGGCAAGATCTGCCTGGTTAGGCCGGTTTACCGATTACTTGGACTCGCCCTTAGTCGGTTTTCGAGGCCAGTATGATTTTTCAAACATTGGTCTTCCTCTTTTGCATTTTTCATCCTTAGAATTTATTTTCTTGTGCTATAATCTTATTTGGGCTTTTGATTGATTTGCCGTTAACCCTAAAAATGCGGCATCTCAAGTTTGATCCTATTGTTGAAGTATTCAAAAAAGAAAAAAGAAAAAAGAAAAAAAAAAAAGCAAATAAAAAGGCTCACTCAAGAGTTCCATCAATCTGCTCTAGGAGCCAAGGAGGAAAAAAGCAAAACGGAAAAGTATACCAAATGAAGGCTATTCGTTTGACTGCCAATCCACTTGTTTCTTTTTCAAAACGGGTGCCTCTATCTCATATTTCAGCATATAATGTGAAAGGCTCATTGTGCCTCGATAAATGTTGACACTCGGAAGATGATATTGAAAATTAGAAAAATATTTAAAATACTTATAAGAGATGAACTATTCAATATTTTGTCTATTTGCAAATATTCCGACACAAGACCATGTTTTTTTTTTAGTTAAATAGTTCATAACTCATGTATAATTTGATAAATTTCCCCTTTTATGCCTATTATTAAATTGTATAAAAAATATAGGTATAGTGTTAAATCATTTATTTGTAAGATAATTTGATAATTATTTCCTAAAAATTATTAGAGCACCAAAGACATCATCACGTTTTGACATCTCACATAATTTATTATAGGTTAATTAACCATTCAAATAAGATAAACCTTCTTTAGTATCAACCTAAACATACATCATATTCCGACACCGTGTCGGCTGTCGGTAACTAGGCAAAGAAACTCGATTAGTAGGCGGAAACCAAACTGGCATTAAATCCACAAAACGTTTGACACGTGCTCCCACGTGTGGATTGTGCTCAAGTCGGTGCACCACATCATCATGGAGACGGACCAATCATCAACTTGCACACCACGATAGGGCGGCCATCAATTTGCCACGTGGCTCTTCCATACCGTCCATTTGATAACGGGATCGACCGCTTCAGCGACACGAGGGGACGTTGCGTCCCGTTCTGGCTTGACGTGGCGATGCCGGTTCTGGCGGGAAGCGACCGGATTGGGGGATGGGAATTAGGGGAAGAAAGCGACTTGTAGCTGTGGAGGGGGCTTCACCTCACGGCCTTATCCATATCTGCAAATTCATGTGGGCCCGCCCATTGCCATCTTGTTGTCGGCCCTTTCGCTTCAAATGGTGGGTCCCCACTTTCAATGTCCCATGGCCCGGTCCGAATTAAACGTATAGTATGCTCCTATGGCCTCTATGTGCTCTTCGCAAGTGAAAAAATATACCGCTCACCCTCTCGTAAAACTTAAAGCAAAAAGTATTTGGGCGTGCTTTCTATGCTTCTTCTCCAGCATAAAATCCTATCCAACCTCTCATTCTGAACGGTGGGTTAAATTTATCCTAATCGCAATGTGACATCTTTATATTATTTTATTTTTAATTTTTTTTATAAAATATTTTGACATCAAATTTTGGACGTTCAATCCTTTATTAAACTCGCACTGGCGAAAAATATAAAAAACATATTTTTAATAAAATAAAATGATCAAATACCTTTGAAAAGTTTCAAGGTGTATTTTGACCATTATATCTTATCGAAAAATTATTTTTAATATCTTTTATAGGTGCGCTCCAATGAGAAGATGGCACGTACCAATTTTTATATTCATACAATTTATATAAAAAAAATTTAAAAATGAAATACTTTGAGATGTTGGATCTAAAATCAAACGGTGAGTGACTCTCTTGATCAAAATTGGAGAGATGGATGGTACTAGAAGCATAAATCTTTCTATGTTGTAGGGGAAATATAGAAACATTTCTCAAAGTATTTTTAGGACCCCAAATTTTAGGGATATAGGCTCTCAAGATTCAAGTTTTGCCGAACTCAACAAAATAAATAATCCATTTTAAAAAATAATAATCTGTTTTTTAAAGATAATACATTTTAAAATCTATTTTAAAGAATATCCAAATCTTTTTAAAATAATCCGACATAAATAATCTATTTTTTTTTAAAAAAAAATCCATTTTCGGCCACTCCCCGAATGCCTGGTTTACCCATCCGATCCAGTTTCTTAAACACTAATTTCATCAGATATTCACAATCAAAAGAAATTAAACTAACTCACCCGAATCAAATGTAAGGTACTGCACGTCCTTGGGCGCTCACATCTAATCCTCAAAAAGGAAATGTGTCTAGTAGAAAACAAATCGATATCGGTAGCATTCTCCATTTCAGATTTGAGATAGATGAAAAATCCAACTTAGTGTCCCTCATTTCTAGGGTCCTACAAAATGGAATTATCCTCGACCCGTTGCACTGGACCTCTTACTCGTATAGATGAAAACACACACACAAATACAGGCACACACACCCACAACATCAAAACCAATCTGGCAGCAGTGTGCCAGTGAAAAATACCTACCTATTATCATCTGGAAAATTCCCTGTGGACGACATTCCGATAAAATTGCATAACCTTCAAATATGAAATGTGGTGTTATGATTGTTTCTATGTTTCTCCACAGATTTTTTGAACATGTTGGTCCATATCGCATCTCCGAGAACTGAATTCAAAAAAGCCTGTGGAAAGCATGAGAACATCAAATCTTCTAAAATTTCAAAGGAAAATTCTTTCAACTTAGAGTAAAATAATAATAAAAAGGGGAGAGATGTGATGTGCGGTATGGAGAGGTTGCATGGAGGGCCCATTTTAGGAGTGGAAATACCACTCTCACCTAGCAGGAGGGAAGTCCATTTGGAGCAGTTTCAGTTACGAGGATTAGCGCATGTTTGAGGGTCTTCTTTACCATTGTGAAGAAAAGGCTCCAAGATTGAATACAGGCCATCTAATTTTTGGAGGGTGATACTTGAGTATTGAAAAACTCCAAATCTACTCTTACCCTCTCTACACAATAAGACAAAAGAAATCTTTTATATATGGGTGTGGTTTCTATAAGGTTGTAACCTAAAGATAAAGTAAATCTATAAACATATGAAAATCTTGAAAATTGATGGTTTAGATAATATGTTGTAAGATGCACTATTTTTCGGACTCAAAATCTTTTTCTTTCTTTTTTTCATATTCATATATCTCGATATCAAGATGATCAATTAGAGGGTTTTTCAATATTATATATATATATGGAAAAGTCTTCCCAACGCCTATAAGCGAACATGAATAATGATTTAGCCTATCCTCATCACCATCCAAAGTTCATCGCATGGTCGCGATTGTCTGGTAGTGTTTCATTTTTTCATTTTTTTTTACAAATTGGAATGACCTGAAATTTAGAGCATCTGTTCATAAAAAATAGGCAAATCTACAAAAAATATCAAAAAAAAATATTTTATGTGAAAACAATTGACCAAAATACCCCCAAAACTTTTATGAGGTATTTTGGTCAATTGTTTTTAATGTAAAATATTTTTTTGATATTTTTCGTAGATTTTTCATTTTTTATCACACGCACCAAATTCCAGGTCATTCCAATTTTTATAAAAAAATAAAAATGAAATACTACCAGACAATTGTGACCGTGCGATGAACCTTGAACGG
>NW_006497952.1:30719-41767 GCF_000471905.2 Amborella trichopoda | reverse complement strand
AGGGTCTATATAGCAGCAATTTTTAACTAATAGCTATTTTTGAAGCACAATCTTAACCATATTTTTAAACATACAACTTATTTTAGCAATACACAAATCTTTAAAAGAAGAAATGCTATCAGACAAATAGTAATTAAAACTGGAGATATATCTATTACAAACCAATTAACATAAGTAGAATTTCTAAGCTTTAAACAAAATATCGATTTAACTTGCGTAAGAAAGTATTTCAACACAATGAAAGACTTACATTAAGCACTTGTAATAACTAGAAAAGATCTTCCACTCTTCTGGGCAGTAGCTCGGTAGAGTGTTAAGGTTACAATCACACATTAACTATCTTTTTACAATCTAGAAGAGAAACTCGGTGTAGCTAGATATACCACCCAATATACAGTAGTAAGAAAGGGAGAAAGGATAATAATAAAAAGGAGAGAGAGAGTGAGAGTCGAGAGTCGAGAGAGAGAGAGAGAGAGTAAGAGTAGAGAGAGAGTGAGCGGAATAAAGGTTTCAGAAAGATTTCTGCAAAGTGACGGTAGAGCAGAATGAGTATCAGAGACCCGGGGCTATAGAACTTTACAGAGTAGAGAGTGATAGAGAGTCGTGAGTAGCAGCAGATAACAGAGAGCAGATAACAGAGAATAGTGAGTGGTAGAAATGGTAAAGTATACTAAGAGAGATGGATTACTGAGAAAGCACCAACATATAGATGAGAAAGCTTACTGAGGGCTGAGAGACAACTTGAGTAGTTCTGAAGAGCCCAGAGAGAACAAAAGGCTTCTCAGAACATAGAGAGAACAAAGAGCTTCAAAGAACCCAGGGGGCAGAGAGCTTTCAAAGATTATTGCAGAGAGCTATCAGAAGAGGTTAGAGCAGAGAGCTATTAGAAGAGATTAGAATAGAGAGCTATCAGAGATTAGAGCAGAGAGCTATCAGAAGAGATTAGAGCAGAGAGCTATCAGAAGAGATTAGAGTAGAGAGCTATCATAAGAGATTAGTGCCGAGAGCTATTGAGAAGTGAGGTAGGCACTGGGGGAGAGCACTCGGATGCCCTTCGCTTCTGATCCTCCTTCCCTTATATAGGTAGCGGATCCTAAGTTGTTATTAATTTTTGCTTTGGGGATGCCAGCTCAAAAGGGATGAAGTGCCCCAAAGTAATCGGTGGCTCAGTGACTTGAAGTGACGAAAAGATGAACAACGACTTGAGGTGACGAAAAGGTGAATAGTGAAAAGTTGTCGGCAGCATCTAACAATAGTGGCATAGTGACAAAATGGTGAATCATTTATTTGAGGTGACGAAAAGACAGCATCTAGCAATAGTATATTTTGTCAGTATCTGGCAATAATGGAGATATTGGTGTCGACAACATATATCTTTGTCGGCAATCCTTTATTCGGGCTTAGGTGAAATCGGGTCGTGGTTGTTGAAGCTTGCAGCCTTCATTTTCTTGAGCGTAATTTTCGTCATTCTGTGTTGATGTTGACATAGCTTCTTCCTCATCTTCAAACATTTGAAGCAGTTTTCTTTGGGGTTATTCTTTGCTTGCTGAGGGGTTTTGCTGTCACATTTTATTTATATATTCTAACATGTTGATCCCTGTATCTGAAGAGCTGACGGGGACCCTTTTTATTTTGATATTATCTGGGTCTAGAGCTTTGTTCTCATAGACGTCTCACCATTTTATGTATATTTGCCTTCCCAGTTCGGAATGTATTCCCATGTATGTATGTAATCTTCAGATATCTGATAAGACCATTTCATAATCCATGGTATTTGATATATGGCCATGAAATACATATGTAGATCTATTTTTGTATTGTTATTATTATTAAATTCAATAAACTTCCTTTGTGAGGCTTGTATTCTTGGTGGTAATAGTTATGTGCCTGATCCCCAAAACTGAAACTAGCGTTTAAACCAATTGGGGAATTCTCCGATTACTGGTATCTTTATTTGGATAAACCATGTGTGGGAATTATTACTATTTTGGAAGAGAAAAACTTTATTCCAAGCAGCTATGTAATCAGCGTATCTAAAATATTTATTATTAAATCCTTATGTCTGTAACCTCCTGGATTTTGTTGGATCCATACCCCATTCTTCATATGATATAATTTTTCGTATCTGAAGCTTGGAGTAGACTATTATATTAGTGTTTTTCCTATAGAAATGGACAACTGTGATTGATCATGTTTCTAATAGGATGGCTTCAAACTATTCTCGGGGTTTATCAAAATAAGATGCATCAAAATGATTATTCAAATAAATATTGGCTATTTCATTTGGATCTCTATCCTTATGAATATTTTCTATTATTATTGTGGATATAAAGGAGGTTTCGATAAACCTCGTCTTTTCTCCTCCTGAATTATTGGATATTGGTAGTGCTTCCGGAGAGAAGATTATTTCTTGTGCCTGCCTTTTAACTAATTGGTTTGGAGTTGCTGGAGAAGTTATTTTAGGTTTTCCTTGTCCCTGTACTGGGACTATATCCATTTTGCCCTTCCCTTTGTTGGGTGTTATTGGTGTAATTGTCATGTCTCTATCCCCCCTGCAAAAACTCACGGGTTAAAAAATCAGGCAAATAATTAGTATTTTCTTTAATGTGTTCGATATCGAACTCAAAAGAGGATAAGATACCTTGCCATCTTGCAAATATTTGTTTTGAGACAATGTTCTTGATATCTTTATGTAAAATATCTTTGACAGCTTTGCAGTCAGTTCGTATAAAAAAATTTTGGTTTAAAAGATCACTTTGGAATTTAGTAACACAGTGAACAATGGCTAAAACTTCTTTTTTAACCGTGGAGTAATTTTGCTGTGTTTGGTCCATGCTTTTGATGTAAAACGAACTAGCTGTTCTGTATTCGAAATTTTTTGTTTCAGTATCCCTCCTAATCCTATTTCTGAAACATCGCATTCAATTATTTTAAATGCAATAGGATTTGAGAGTGTAAGACAAGGGAGTGCCTTGGCTTTTATCTTTATTTTTCTGACAGCCAATGTATGCTCATCTGTCCACTTGGGTGGATTCTTTTTTAACCTTTGAAATAAAGGTTTAGCTTCAAAGGCCAATTCTTTATAAAAGTCAGCAATATAGTTAAGACATCCCTAAAATCTTTGGAGTTCAGTTTTATTTAATATAATATATGGGAATTTATCAGCAAACTCAATTACCCTATCTATCGGGACAGTACTTCCTTGAAAGATATTGTGCCCAAGAAATCGTACTTTGGTTTGGCAAAGACTGATTTTTCTGGCTGAGACCACCAGTCCTGCAGCTTTTATTGCTTTGATAAAGACATTTAAATGTTTAAAATGTTGTTCTATACTTTCTGAGAATATTAAGACATCATCTATATAAACTATCATAAATTTTATATATGGATTGAAAATATCATTCATAGTATTTTGAAATTCTAAAGGAGCATTTTTTAGCCCAAAAGGCATAACATTCCATCCATATTGTCCGAATGGAACATTAAAGGTAGTTTTGTATTTATCTTGTTCAGCAATCTGAATTTGCCAATATCCAGATTTTAAGTCAAATTTTGAAAAGATACAAGCATTGACTAATCTATCAAGTAAATCTTTTTTATTAGGTATGGGATATCTGATCCATTTGAGGACTTTGTTGAGGGGTTTATAGTTTATTACCAAGCGAGGCGCCCCTCTTTCTTTCTCAGAAGCATTTTCTACATAGAATGCGGAGCAACTCCATGGAGAAAAACTTTTTCTGATCAGCTGTTTCTGCAATAAATCATCAATTTCTTTCTTACATATTTCTAAGAGTCGAGGGTTCATCTGTATAGGTCTTGCCTTAGTAGGTATTTTTTCTTCATGGAAATCTTCTATATAAGGTAGAGTTACAATATGTTTTTTCCTACTCCAAAAGGCATTCGGCAACTCAGCACATACCTCTTTCTCAATTTTATTTTTAATATTTTCAATTAGATTTTTATTTTCTGGATTCATGAGTTTATCTTCAACTATTTTATATTTTATTTCTTCTTTAAGATGATAAAGAAATTTTTCTTTATTAGAAATAGTTTCTTTGATATTATTCACTTCTCGAATTTTAGGTTTATCAACAAATTCGAATTTTACTCTATGCCCTTCTATTGTGGATTCAATTCCTGAGCTATCAATCTCTAATGGGTATAACATATTTAGGAATGGAGTTCCAAGTATAGCAGACTGGCTTAATCATTTTACCATTATAAAAGGTATTTCAAAGTAATTTCCATTATTACATATTGCAGTATTAGAAAGTTTATAATTTATGATTAATCTATTACCATCTGCTGTATTTAATATTTGAGTCGTCTTACTGAAATATGTTATAGGTACTAGTCTTTCATTTATACATTTCAGGTCAGCTCCTGAATCTATTAAAGCTAAAGTTTGAAAACTGTATTCTTTGTGAACTATTATTTTTACAATAGTAAACCATTTTTGAGTAATAACTTTATCAAGTAGGTTTACATAATTATCAGGCTGTATTATATTAGAAGACTCTGGTTCTTCCTTTTTCACAGATAAAGGTGTTTTATACTTATTTATAATATTGTCGAATTCTATTTCTTCATCAGTATTGTCGGGGCTATTATCTTGAGGATTAGAGGCTAACTCTAATATCTGTATCCTATTTTTCAAGCCTAGTAATTCATTCCGTATATCATTAATCTCTTGTCTCAAATCAGCTATAGATGGTTCTTTTTTAGTATTATTTTTACCTTCAATTCTTTTCAGAATTTTAGCAAAATTATATTCTTCCTGGGTTCGGACAAGAGGAGGAGGTTTTTTATTGATTTTTGCTACATTGATATATTGTACTAAGGCTTCTCTTTTAGCCTCAGGCTCAATTATTTTGTCTATTATATCTAGTATTAAACTTTTTTCTTTGGAAAGCATATTGCAAAAACAATTAATATTACTATCCTCTGAGTCTGAACTACTCAATATTAAATTTTCGTCCTCTATTTCCCCAACAAGTTGATCTGAGTCAGATCCTGATGAGTCACTGGAAGATTCTTCATCAATTTGCAATATCTGGAACAATTGACTTATGATATTTTCTTCTATTTGCAAAGCATTTATTTTCTTTTTTATTCGATATTTATTTTTTTAATGTCCTACCTTACCACAATTATAACAGACAGGTATTTTCTTTTTTCCTTTTGGTCTTTTAAAAATGCTTTTGAAAGAAATTTTCTTAGCAAACTTTTCTTTAGCAGTCTTAAACTTACCTGATTTGTATTTCCTATTTTTGGGTTTTCTTCTATCAGTATCCTTATTTACAGGCAGAGTATTATATCCAAATTGTTCATAGAAATCTCCTAGTTTTTTTTCTGCCTGTCATTTCTTGCTTTTCCAATTGCCTTTTTAATTTTAGATCCGTACAAAGAGCTAATCCTTCAGCATATATTTCTGCTGACAATTCTCCTAATGTATATAAAGTATATGATATTATTCCCCCACGTTTACTTTTTAATCTGGTTTTAACCTTTTCGGCAAAAAGGTGGGGTAAACCGGCAATGAATTTTTCTTTCCAATGGTCAAATTTGCTATCTTCTCTGGAAGAAGCCGAGATAATAATACATCTTTATACCATTTATAATAAGACAATGTAAGGCATCTAAGATTGGAAAGCAGGTCTTTTGACCTGGCATCTAATAATGCAGTATTTCCTACAAAGTGGAGAGTGATTGTATGTATTAGAGTATTAACTGCATCACTTTCACTATTGACTATCTCTTGACCAAATTCATTTTTTATTTTCCACTGTTTTGTGGCGGCCAATATTTCAGCTTTGGTTGTTTCATCCATATGGAAGTCCCACCATTCTCTTAACCATCCGGTAAAACCACAAATAATTGCTTTGGCTATTTCCTGGTCATGAATACTACTTATTTTGCATGTTGTGGCATACATGGTCATATGTTTCATGGCATCAAGTACTTGGTGGTCCGACATACCGTCTATATTCCAATGGACTATCGTTCTTCCTGAGTATGATACCGTACTAGTTATTAAGTCTTCTTCAAACTGTCTACAGGAGTTGGTCTTGGGTAATACATTCGAGTTTGGAAAATTGGTTTAAATTTTTTACCATAATCTATTTTATTTACTTCAAGGTTCTCCGTCTTGAAGGCTTCTTCCATCTGTTGTATTTCGCTATTGGATAGATATTCTTTTTGTAATACCATAGCCTCTTGCTCAGTAATTTTCTCTTTTCCTTTGTCCTTTATACTGAGCTTCGTCAGCTTTTTTACTAATTCATCTATTAGTTATTTATTATCTTCCTTCCTTTTTATTCTTTTGAGGCTGAACTGGGTTTTATTGAGTTTAGGCGGAGGTTTGAATAGTAAAGTTTTTTTCTCAATTGTCTTTTCTTGCGATATTTTTTGGGGTTTACCTATCAAATTTTCTATTCTTGTTGTTTGTTTTCCTATGGTTTGAAGACAAATATTAGTTTAATTATTTTGTTCAATTATATGGGGTATTACATCAATTTTGTGCGTGTGATGATCTATTTCCTTTGGAATTATTTTATATGGAGAGGTCATAGTTTCTGGCTTTTCTTTTAATGCTCCTTTTAACTGGAGACTTTCTTCAAGGGGATGAATACTATGTATTTCTTCTCCTCTAGTAGTATGAAAGGTCTGGTATTGGTTTTCTATAGAATTAAGGCCAAAATTTGTAACAGGGATATCTTTTTCTTCTAAGGTGTGCCTTAACCAGACAAAAAATCCAATGTTTTGTTTATTTTTCTTTATAAATTTATTGAATCTTTTATGGAAAGCGTTTAATAATTATTGAGGAAATTCAACTAGCTACCAATCTCGTATTTTTTTATTTTCTTCAGATAGGAAATCATTTTTAAGCCCTTCTATATCTATTTTAAATTTTTCTTCGTTTTAAAGGGTAAGAATATTAAAATCCAAATCAGAAGGAGTAAGTTCATTTTCTAATGAACTGGGTTCACAGACCTTATAAACCGGTTTTTGTATATTACTATTTGTTCTACTTAATCCATCTAATATGGGTCTTTGTGGAATGGACGAGGTAGAATGTCTAGATGGTATTGAAAGTCTAGATGGTATGCGTATAGATTCTTCAGATAAATTAATTCTAGTACGCCTGTTTGAATTAAATTGTATTTCGATATCACCGTCGGGATATTCAATGATTTGATCTGGTTCCCTATTGATTGGAATTCTGGATTGTTGGTTCTCACAGTGTAAGGACCAATTTTCTGATAAAGTTATTTGGGACCAACTTATGAATTTGGGTATAACTGTATTAGATTTTTCTATGTTGGTCTGAAAAAATATTGTTTGTTCTAGTATCCATCTGGAGTGTATTTGGACACAAGGTATTCATAACTTTATAACATATTCTATAAATTAATGCAATATTCTGTGATCCAGGTTTCATGTCAAACCCTTGAGTTTTTATGTTCAGAGTAAGAACCTTTAGAAGATTGGGGTCTGCTAAAGAGACAGAGACGTTTGGGAAACAGTTAAAGTATATGAGTCCATTACAAAGACTGGATTCTATTATTCCTAGTAGGAAATCTGAAAACTTATTATGACGACTATCTCTTCAACACATCAAGACAGAATTATTTAAACCTAGCCGGGTTAAAAGTTTTATTGCTATTTGTATAAGTCCTATATGTAAATATTTATATTCTTTAGATTTATGATTCTGTATCATACGTCCAGATAGAAGTTGAAAATTTTCCTATTCGTTTGTAATAGATATACTTTGTTCTACTGTTTTAATAACATAACTAGACTTAAACTCAAATGTACCCTTTTTATAGATATCAGTTATTGGAACTTTTGAGATATTCCAATTTTGTATTGTTTTTAATGTTATATATGATTATCTCATCTTCATTGTTTACTCGTAATGTACTGTTAAATGAAGAGGTTGTTCTATTGGATAGAGTCCTGATAAAATTTGTCATTTCAAGATAACGGTTGGATACTTGAGTCAGTCGTAAACAGTCCCTGTGCCTTTATGACGGCTCTTCCTGGCCTTTCTTCGGCAGTACGGGTCACAACAACTTTTAGTTCCAATACTCGAACTTATCTTGAATGATAAATTTTATTAAGCTTTTAGCCTCTAAAACAGTATTTTCAACTACAGTTCACCACTGTAAAACTTGTTGGCTCTGATACCAAACTACGCCAGGATCTATATAGCATGAATTATGAAATGGTCTTATCAGATATCTGAAGATTATATACATACATGGGCATACATTCTCGAACTGAGAGGGCAAATATACATAAAATGGTGGGACATCTATGAGAACAAAGCTCTAGACCCAGATAATATCAAAATAAAAAGGTTCCCCGTCAGCTCTTCAGATACAGGGATCAACATGTCAGAATATATAAATAAAATGCGACAGCAAAACCCCTCAGCAAGCAAAGAAGAACTCAAAGAAAACTGCTTCAAATGTTTGAAGATGAGGAAGAAGCCATGTCGACATCAACACAGAATGACGAAGATTACGCTCAAGAAAATGAAGACTGCAAGCTTCAACAACCACGACCCGATTTCACCTAAGCCCGAATAAAGGATTGCCGACAAAGATAGATGCTGTCGACACCAATATCTCCATTATTGCCAAATACTGACAAAATATACTATTGCCAGATGCTGCCTTTTTGTCACCTCAAATCAATGATTCACCGTTTTGTCACTATGCCACTATTGCTAGATGCTGCCGACAACTTTTCACTATTCACCTTTTCGTCACCTCAAGTCGTTGTTCACCTTTTCGTCACTTCAAGTCACTGTGCCACCGACTACTTTGGGTCACTTCATCCCTTTTGAGCTGGCATCTCCAAAGCAAAAATTAATAACAACTTGGGATCTGCTGCCTATATAAGGGAAGGAGGATCAGAAGTGAAGGGCATCCGAGTGCTCTCCTCCAGTGCCTACCTCACTTCTCAATAGCTCTATGCTCTAATCTCTTCTGATAGCTCTCTACTCTACTCTCTTCTGATAGCTCTCTGCTCTAATCTCTAATAGCTCTCTGCTCTAATATCTTCTGATAGCTCTCCGCTCTAATCTCTGATAGCTCTATGTTCTAATCTCTTCTGATAGCTCTCTGCTTTAATCTCTTCTGATAGCTCTCTGCTATAATCTCTGAAAGCTCCCTGCCCCCTGGGTTCTTCGAAGCTCTCTATTCTCTCTATGTTCTGAGAAGCCTTCTGTTCTCTCTGGGCTCTTCAGAACTACTCAAATTGTCTCTCAGCCCTCAGTAAGCTTTCTCATCTATCTGTTGCTGCTTTCTCAGTAATCCATCTCTTTTAATATACTTTACCATTTCTACCACTCACTATTCTCTGTTATCTGCTCTCTGTTATCTGCTGCTACTCACGACTCTCGGTCACTCTCTACTGTAAAGCTCTATAGCCCTTGCTCTTTGATACTCATTCTGCTCTACCATCACTTTGCAGAAATCTTTTTGATCTCACTCTCTCTGTACTCTTACTCTCTCTCAACTCTCACTCTCTCTCTCCTTTTTATTATTATCCTTTCTCCCTTTCTTACTACTGTATATCGGGTGGTATATTTAGCCACACCGAGTTTCTTTTCTAGATTGTAAAAAGATAGTTAATCTGTGATTGTAACCTTAACACTCTACCGAGCTACTGCTCAGCAGATTGGAAGATCGTTTCTAGTTATTGCAAGTGCTTAATGTAAGTCTTTTATTGCGTTGAAATTCTTTCTTATACAAGTTAAATTGATATTTTGTTTAAAGCTTAGAAATTCTACTAATGTTAATTGGTTTGTGATAGATATATCTCCAGTTTTAATTACTATTTGTCTGATAGCATTTCTTCTTATAAAGATTCATGTATTGTTAGAATAAGTTGTATGTTTATAAATATGGTTAAGATTGTGCTTCAAAAATAGCTATTAGTTAAAAAGAGCTGTTAAAATAGCTGCTCTATTATTCCTAGTAGGGAATCTGAAAACTTATTATGATAGCTATCTCTCAAACATATCAAGACAAAATTATTTAAACCTAGTCGGGTTAAAGGTTTTATTGCTATTTGTATAAGTCCTATATGTAAATATTTATATTCTTTAAATTTATGATTCTGTATCATTCGTTCAGATAGAAGTTGAAAACTTTCCTGTTCGTTTGTAATAAATATACTTTGTTCTACTGTTTTAATAGCATAACTAGACTTAAACTCAAATGTACCTTTTTTATAAATATCAGTTATTGGAACTTTTGAAATATTCCAATTTTTTATTTGTGTTTTAATATTATCTATGATTATCTCCTCTTTACTTTTTACTCGTAATGTACTGTTAGATGAAGAGGTTGTTCTATTGGATAGAGTGCTGATAAAATTTGTCATTTCAAGATAACAGTTGGATACTTGAGTCAGTCGTAAACACTCCCTATGCCTTTATGACGGCTCTTCCTGTCCTTTCTTCGGTAGTACAGGTCACGACGACTTTTAGTTCCAATACTCGGACTTATCTTGAATGATAAATTTTATTAAGCTTTTAGCCTCTAAAACAGTATTTTCAACTACAATTCACCACTGTAAAACCTGTTGACTCTGATACCAAACTTCTCTGTCTCTTTAGCAAACCCCAATCTTCTAAAGGTTCTTACTCTGAACATAAAAACTCAAGGGTTTGACATGAACCCTGGATCACAGAATATTGCATTAATTTATAGAATATGTTATAAAGTTATGAATACCTTGTGTCCAAATGCACTTCAGATGGATGCTAAAGGACAAACAATATTTTTCCAGACCAACATAGAAAAATCTAATACAGTTATACCCAGATCCATAAAGCCTATATCTAATTATCTTACCAAAATGAATGGCCTATGTTAATTGGGCTAAAAAAGTACTTTCTATGTTGTGTTTTCAATTTTTTTTATTATTATTCATTAGAATGCAAAGAGTGCATATTTAAATTTGGATCCAACAAATGATCTTAATATGGTTTTTAAAGATTGTTGCATTATACTATGATACAACCATTG
>NW_006497952.1:8759-29287 GCF_000471905.2 Amborella trichopoda | reverse complement strand
CACCCATATGTTGTTTTCATAAAATGAAAGTATATTTTGATTTGAGCCTTATATATCAACACTTAAAACTATAAATCGGTGGGTGGAACTGATCACCCACCAGTTCCAGTTCTATGATCCAACTTGGATTGGACTGCTTCAATTGTACCAAGTTACTAAATAATTTAAGAAAATGATAAGAAATTTCTAAAATGAAAATAGGTGGGCATGCAAGAAAGTCTAGAGGAATATATGACCTATCTCAATGGAATTAGAAGAATATATTACATATTTCAATGGAAGTGTCAAAGAGCCATAACTACAGAATGTGTGGTTCCTATCTAAGTGGCACACAGTTATTTTACAGTTTAAAATGTGGCAAATCACAATACTGACATCTATATAATTCATCATATTTCAATACAAGTGACAATCTTATAAATAAAACATTTGCTAATAGATAGCAAATAATCCAATAAACTAATAATGATCAAATGTAACATCAAAATGAAAAAACAGTATTCCAAAATAGTAAAATAAAGTTTTCCTCAATTCACTTTTTAAAAAGAAAAAGGGAAAGTATAGAGTGAGACCATTTACTTATTATACAAGGTGGTCACAATAATCTTGACCATTGGATGTAAAGTTGGGTGGCTGAAATTATTCCATTGACCAAAGTCAAACTTCAAAAGAAACTTTCTTGAACTTTGGGACACATCCAACCTATCAAATTTCACATCAAATGGTTGTAAAGAATGGTGACCACCTCGTATAAAAAGTAAATGGTCTCATTATATACAATCTCAAAGTAAAATACATATTTATCATAAAGTTCATAATGCGAATAAGAAATACTGATCTAGCTGTTGATCATCACGTAACACCTAGACTTAGCATTGATTACTCTAAACCAGTGTTTTGAACCTGGATCGGTCGAGTGAACCAATCATAGGCAAATTCAATCCGAATCGACGAGTTATCAGTTTGGATCGGAGATTTGATTGGTTCTCTAGTGTGAGAATCATGCCCTAGAAAATTAAAAACATAAAAATTTTAAAATAAAAAATAAAAAATTGTAATATTTGGGAACAATGGTGATCTGGTTGGTTCAGGTCGTGGTTCATTCCTAGTACTTGCCAAGAACAAGTTCACCCCGAGAGATTCGCGATCCAGATTTGCTATTCTTGATCAAATTGTTAGGGTTTTCAATCACTGTTCTAAACACAACCAAGAAATACCAAAAAAAGTAGACATAAAAATCGTTAAAATTATATTAAATAATTCTTATTTTTTGGAAACCAAATTAAAATTTTATTAACATGGCATATTCAAACTTAAACCAACTAAATAACAAATCATCAAATAGATGTGTAAATCATGCCTGGCATGCTCTAGAACAAACACCTTGACAAAATTCAACATAATAATTAGAAAATAGTATTGCCTTTTTCCAAAGAAACCAATGACTTTTACTATGCTTTTAGAATGAGATTTTAGTTTGACTGCTTTTCAATTTTCGCGGATTTAAGTGTATCACGTCTATGTTTCTATATTTTTTTTCCACACAATCTAGAGATAAATTTATTTGTGGAAACCCTAATAACTGTTGTTTGTTGTTTACACACATTTGGGAAATATATGTCAGAGAGGGCTAGTGAATTGTTTTCACACCTTTTCGAAAACTATTTTTGAAAAATAAATTGATTAAATTATCCTTAAAAATTTTGAGGGTATTTTCGTTATTGTATTTTTTTCAAAAATATTTTTTTTATGGGTGTGACTCTATGAGAGGATTGGATGCCTTAAATTTGGTGTTAATATGATTTGTAGAAGAAAATAAAATTAAAATAGTGTTTCGGCATGGCATTAAAATTGATGCCAACTCAGCCATCCATCATCATCACATTTCCAAGTTATTTGTCATTGAAGCCAACTTAGCCATCTACTCATCAAATAGCGGGGAGAGTGACATATAGGAATGGGATTGTATACTTTGAGACCATTTACGTTAATTTAAAGGAGGTCACAATTATTCAAGTTAGATGGCATGGGATGTGTCATGAAGTTCAATAAACTTTTATTTGAACTTTGAGCCTACTCAAATACACACTCAAAACTACTTAATTTAAAATAAGAATGAACAAGAGTGATTGTAACATCCTTATACTAAAATGGTCTCTCAATATAGTTAGCCTAGGTGAATTCCTAGAAGGATGTAGTTTGTATAAGGCTAAGGTACTAAACAATCAAAATAAGTCGCATCTTCAAATAGTAGTGAATGATGTTGTTCCGGTATTAGAAATCTTTGCGAAGGCTTGAAAATTTATTTTCATATCTATTTATAAAATTTAAATATTTAAAATATTGTAAATCGAGCAAATCTATGAACACTTAAATTTTTTTGAAAATTTACGGTCCATAAGATATATTACAAGATGCACTATTTCTAAAAAACTCGAAATCTATTGATTCTCTTGTTCATACATCTTGATTTCAAAAGGAACGATTTGGGGATTTTTAGGCATCGAAAGTAAATTTTTGATGTGTGGGTTAATTTAAGGGAAAATTACAAAGAAAAAAAAAAACTAAACTACATTCTCTATGCAACTTACCCTAACTTATCTATGCAGCTTACCCCAACTTAACTTTTTTCTCTTTTTTCCCCCAAAAACTTATTTCTATGCAAACCCTCAACTAAAAAAAATGCCTAAATTACCCTCCTTTACTTTTACCTTACCCACCCCTCTCTTTCCTCTATCCCACCAAAATAGGGAGCTCCGGTATCATGTAAGCACGATCCGGCAATAGCGCTCCAGTACTATGTAAAATGTGGTCCAACCGTAGGGCTTTGGCACTGCGGTCTGGAAATTGAAAAGGCAGTTGCAGAAGGCGATCGAGCAATTGTAAAGGGCGGTCCGACACTTGTACCTTTGGCAATGTGATGGTACACTCGGTAATGTGCTATTGGGTCCAAAAGTCAACGTCAAATCTATCCAAAATGATTTTTGAATGTGATGGTGCACTCTGACAATGTGCTATTAGGTCCAAAAGTCAATATCAAATCTACCCAAAATGATATTTGTGTCGTATTTTCGTCTAAAAAATTGAATTTTTTTCTTTGGGGGTTATTTGAAGGCTTGTTTTGAGAAAAAAAGTGGAAGAAAAGATTTAAGTTGCATAAAAAGTGAGTTTTTTTATTATTATTATTTATTTATTAATTTTCCTTCATTTAATTGTTTTAGTCCTCACCCCTATATAAATCGAAACATATATTCATTATGCATCTCTCTTGCAAAGATTTCTAAACCCTCCCGCGATTTGAATGAGTAGAAGACTGTGTCTCGATAATTTCCCTGCAATTCTCCTTCTGAAATATCAAGTGAGGACGAGAGTCGTCATGCCCCCTCCTCCTCGTTTTCACTCCTCTTCTTCTCGTGCTCAAATCTACACCACTCTCAACCATCAGGTTACCTGCGAACGCGAAATCAAACGCAGCAAATTCATAGCCATCGCTGCTCCGATCACCAATGAAGTATCTGCGCAATCCTTCCTCTCCGAGGTTCCAGTTTACTTTCTCTCTGTTACTTAATCCCCACAATTTCTTTATTTTGTATAACTCTAATGAGGTTGGTTTTTCGCATTTTTGTGGCATGAGGGTTTGGGTAGAAACCCAAGTTCCCATTTGTGTAATCTTAATAGAGTGAGGAAATTTTGGAAAGGTTAATAGAAAGACGGGGGTATTTGGTTAAGTACTGAAATCTAAATGGTTTTCTCTGAAATCAATAAATTCTTCCATTTGGATTAATAGGAAGTAGGAAGAACAATTGGGTTTCTTTAAAGTGAGATGAGGATTTTGTGTTTGAGTCCCTAGCTACCATGTGACTTACGAATTGTAATTTTTTGACCATCATAGTTGCGTTGCATCTATTGATCTTGTGAATTGGGTTCTCTTAGCGCAGTTAACTAAACAAACACTTTGATTTATCCAACTATTGTTGTTAGTATAACTCCTCCATGAATCTAAGGAAAGGAAAGTTGTGTTACATCACAAACTTATGTTTCCCCATACATGTGAAACATTTCACCTTCAATTATGATATGAGGTGATCATTAATAGGGACCAACATTGCTTATGCCCTTAATTAATTGAGAGTTGAATTGAATAAACTAAATCATATATAAATGGTTCAATATCCGTATTTGACTTGATCAAATGGTTGCTTGAAGGACAGCGCCTTCGAGTTATCGGCTATCTTATCATTTATGTGGAAGGAAGAAACTCCGTTCTCTTGATGGAAAGCTATTCTCTTTTTATGTCTTTTCCCCTTCTTCATCACACTTCCATCTTTCATGTCAATGCCATTCTGTGTTGTCAATGACTCGGTAGTGGAGGTCATCGTATTGGGAGATGTTCCTCATTCCTTAGGTTGATGTTCTGTTTTCCTCTTTACATTAAGTATTGTTCTTCCTCTTAGCATAGTATGTGAGCCCCATTGAGATTTCACTTTATCATCCTAAAATTGTACTTATTTTTGTTAAGATGTAGTTTACTCATTCAACAAAAGTAGAGCTCTTTTCTTTTCTCTTTCTAGATGCCCTGTTCACCTTTAGATTTATAGGTATGTTGTTTGGATGAGAACATGCACCTTATTGAATTAATCTTATGCAATAAATGCAAATATACAATCTTTTACTGCATGGATTTCTCACATAGAAAGTGGAAAATCGCAAACAATTTCAAAAGGACCTAGTTTCTATGCGGCCAAGCCAGCATATGTAGAAATGCGGGCCTCTTAATAAATCTAGTTTTGAGATGGATTTTAAGACTTAATTTTTAAGGACTTGTAATCTCTAACATGGAGATCATGAACATGAAAAAACAAAGAAAATTTAAAAAATAGAAATGGTATTTCTACTAAGAAAACATTTGGACCGTTAGTTTCCATTGTTTTTAGATGAAACTCCATCTTTAAGATGGATTCTTTGCACTTTCTGGACCGCATATGTAGAAATGCGGTTCAGACCGCATGAAACAATTTTCCATTTCAAAACCCATAGATTGGCAAAAGATACTTTGGTTAGTTTGTACATCTTTTTTTTTCTTTCTTTTTTAATATACCCATCAAAAGAATGTATTTTTTGTTTTTAATAAGTCGCTTGAATTGTTGAATAAGAAAGAAAAAAGTGATTTACAAGCACTCTAGCCATATGTGTTAGACCTATGATTATAGACCAACTCTGCTTGAAGTTTTACGAAAATGTTGCAAAACTTAGGCTTTGCAAAAACATGATAAATCTCCAGTTTGTCAAGAATAAGAGGTTTTATGTTGATGGACTTCCCGGTAACTATTAATTAAAAATGGCTTCTAGGGGGCTGAAATGTTGAAAAAAATTGAAAGCACACTGACCTCCTAGTACTTGCACCATCACGAATATCAAGTTTTTATGCTTAGCTTGATTCTTCTCGATGGCAGAATTGCCCAGTTCAACTGGATTTCCTTCCTAACCACATATAATTGCTTATTTGCTTTTGTTTCTTACGTTACCAGATTGACCTTGTCCAGATTGGTTGCAAGTATATGATTTTGTCATTCATTGATTTTAGTGGATAACCAATGCAAGGATCATTCCAAAACATTTAAACAAACATCAAGACAAAAACAAAATATGCTTAGGATTGGTGGTCCATCTTTTATAGGATGGTACATCACAAATATGAAATTATTGATGAATTTATGGCTTTTTCACAGGCTAGTTAGCTTGATGATTTCTTGGTCTGCATGTATACATGTGGTTTTTTTAGAGAAAACAATAATGACGTATGGGCATGGAAGTGCCAGCCAGTGGTGGCTTTTATTCCCATGTCCCTAGATTTCCTTCTTCATCTTGAACAAAGCTTTATCAGGTATTGTAGCATAGACCTGTGTTTTAATAACAACCTACTAAGATCCTTCATATATTTATATATATTATTGCAGAAAGAATGGATACATCGTGAAAACCTGCATTATAGTTTATAAGTGACACATGGAAGTGCCAGCCAGTGGTGGCTTTGATTCCTGTGTCCCTAGAGTTCCATCTACATCTCGAACAAAGCTTCATCAGGTATTGTAGCATAGATCCTTCATGCTACAAATAACAACCTACTAAGATCCTTCATATGTTAATATATATTATTGCAGAAAGAATGGATACATCTTGAAAACCTGCATTATAGATTATAAGTGACGCATGGACCAAAACTTCAGGTGTACAACAATGAAAGAGAACATTTTCTACCCCATTTCCAAGGTAGGTATGGCATATTAAATGTGGATACTTTCTGGCATATTAAATGTAAATACTCTTTGCTTTATTCCCAAATGGAATGTCTTGATCAGTCTGGATGCTACCTTCTGGCAACTAGATGAACAGAAATCCTTCCATTTTAAAGTTGTAAGGTTTTGTTTTATAGTCCAAATCAACACTTCAACGCATGGACAAGTTGTTCATATTACTATATCATTATATATTTAGCATAAATTGTGATAGTTAATAGAACTTTGCCATTTAATGAATTTTCTATTATACAAAAATCTTTTCCCATTGCATTAGAGAACCCCTTTTACTTTCATTGTTTTTGGTAAGTAGCCCATTATCCTTTCATGTTCCTTACAGATTTTGTGGTGCCTTATGATTGTTATTGTAACAGATCTAAAACTTTCTCTTACATGTCAAATTTGACAGTAGTACATAAGAATTTCTGTCCTTATTATTTCTATGATGTTGAGAACAGTTTCATTTAGATATTGCAAGGCCATTTTGTAGCATGTCCATGGGTAATTTTATTATTATATATGCCTAGTAACATATGCTTTATTATTATTATTATTATTATTATTATTATTATTATTATTATTATTATTATTGTTATTATTGTTATTATTGTTATTATTGTTATTATTATTATTATTATTATTATTATTATTCAACGACTAAGGCATGAAATGAGTGTATCAGAAAACAATTTGGTATTATGCCAAGGAGGTCAACAACTGAGGCTATTTTCCTACTTAGAAAACCGATTGAGAAGTTTAGGGCGAAGGGAAAAGACCTCCACATGGTTTTTGTTGATCTAGAGAAAGCTTATGATAGAGTACCTCAAGATTTGATTTGGTGGGTGTTGGAAAAGTAAGGTGTTTCCAAACACTACATCAATTTGGTGACAGATATGTACGAGGAGCACTAACTAGTATGTGAACAACTAATGGAGAGACAAGTGAGTTCTCAGTACAATAGGCCACATCAAGGGCCAGCATTGAGCCAATACCTCTTTGTCTTAGTTATGGACAACTTATCTAGGCACCTACAAGGTGTATGTTGTTCGTAGATGGCATAGTTTTGATCGATGAGACCCGAAACAGCATCAACACAAAGTTAGAACTTTGGAGGGATGCTCTAGAATCTAAAGGCTTTAAAATTAGTCGGACTAAGACAAAATATATGGAATGCAAGTTTAGTAATTATAAGAGTAGACACAAGGAAGTAGTTAAGATTGACGGCCAAGAAATACCAAAAGAGTGCACTTTCGATATCTTGGGTCGATAATCTAGGAAAATGAAGAAATTGAAAAAGATATCGCATATAGAATTAGAGCTAGGTGGGTGAAGTGGAGATGTACAACCGAAGTTTATATGATTGCTGCATTCCAATAAAGTTGAAGGGCAAGTTCTATATAACAACTATGAGACCAGCTTTGCTTTATGGGGTAGAATGTTGGGCGGTCAAGAAACGACATACCCATAGGGTGAGTGTAGCTGCGATGAGGATGTTGAGATGGATGAGTGGCAAGACAAGAACGGATAGAATTCAAAATGAGTACATTTGGGAGAATTTAGATGTGGTACCAATAAGCGATAAGATAAGAGAAAGTAGATTTAAGTGGGTTAACATGTGCAATGCAGATCCATTACAACAATTGTTAGGAGTTGCGAATTAGTTCAAGTGGAAGGCTGAAAAAAAGCAAGGGGTAGGCCCAAAAGGACATGGTTGAAAGTAGTAAGAAAGAATTTGTGTAGATGACCTCAGTTAGTTGGGAAATGGCTATGATGATGATGGTGTATGCTTTATCATGTATTGGAGTCACACAATGCTACTTATCAATTTGGTTCCGTAACTTTCCTTTATTTTTATTTCTTTCCTTCAAAAGACTTTGTCAAGGGCTTTTCTTTTTATGTAATGACATGGACTCCTTTTTTGCAGCGGCATATCTATTCTCACCAGAGAACTAATTTTGCATGTACAAATTCTTAACTTTTAATAATCTTTTATCGACGATCTATTGATTGAAAAATTGCTCTACAATAGTGTACTGTGAGGATGACATGTGCATATCATGTTGTCTTATGTGGGAGATTATTAAATTATAAAAGTTGCTTTGAATCTATCAAAAACAAATACTAGCAGAAGCTGCCGTGAAGCTAGTCATTCTGCTCTTTGGTTTTCCTAGTTCAAGTTTGTGTGATGATCTTGTTCTGAATCCAGGTTCGGGATCCACGTGCTACTCATAACTGTTGGGCCTACAAGGTAATTTTTCAAAACCTTCATTTCTATTATAAAATTCTCTGAGATTACATCTCAGTTGATGAGATTTGGTTTTACAGATTTCTCTGTACTACATGCTATCCCTCACTCATATGTCACTAAATGCCCATTCCTTTAGTTGGGAGATCAATTCCGGTGCAATGATGATGGTGAACCATCTGGTACTGCTGGCAAACCTATATATTCTGCAATTGCTTCTTCGGGACTTGACAAGGTCATGGTGGTTGTGATCAGGTGAGCAATATTAGAAAAGTTTCCCTCGAATATTGATGATAACTTTGATTGTCCATGATGGAACTTTTAGTTCTTAGACATTAATCATTGGGTAATCCAGCTGACTGCAGAAAGCATCATTTCATTGGGCTCATGACCATCTGATGCTGTGATGGATGGTGATGGCAGTTGAGAAAGGCCTACCATTGCTGTTCTTGCGGGTTCCACTCTCTTCATCACCATCCATGATTCCATTGGTTGTTAATGACCCGGAGAACAACAGTCTCCCTGCTCCATAGTTCCTTGGGCATAGTATACTTCCCCTCAATCATTTGGTTTGTTATGGTTCCAAGAGGTATCACCATCCTTATTTATACTATTCAATGTTTTTTGCATTGTATGTGACATATATTCAGGCATTTTGGAGGGATTAAGTTAGGTACTGGAGGATTGGTCAGGGCTTATGGAGGGGTTGCCTCAGAATGCCTGAAAGATGCACCAACATTTCTTGTCAAATCTAAGGTGATGAACCGTGGCTTGGTGTATCTAGTTAAGAATATTGTTACCTTCAATGCCACTTCAACTATAATCTCATAGGATGGCATGTAAGTCCTCTATGCAAATAGTTAACTAGGTTTTAAAGTATTTCATATATTATCGTTTATCGCTATATGTCAAAAACCTGTTCAAATCACTCTTAAACTGTGTTTCTGTTTGTTTATTTCAGGTTTCCATTCACCTAGAGGTCCCCTTTGATCTTTTAGGACGTATATACCATCTGGTGTGTTTTGTGGATTTTTTCATCTTTTTTCATGGTGCATTTTTGTTGTGGTCATTGTTGTTGTTGCTGTTATGTTTAACCTATCAAAGAAAGAACTGATTAATTATGTTGTTGGATATGTCAGCTAGAACCCTTTCATGTCGATGATATAAAACAGGACTATGAGAGTGGTGTCGATGGTGTGACACTCATTATGTTCAGGGTTGATCATGACAAGGTTGAGAGCCTGGAGAGCACAATAAAAGCCACGGGCAATAGGCAAGTCAGGTTTCAACTACAATAGTTGGATTGGTGATCACTTTACTCATAGTGTCCTCCAAGTTGCCCTGTATCTGTTGATTCTTGGAGTCAATTAGAAGAATAATGGAAGTGCAGAAACACAAAAAAGAAAAAGGAGAAGGAAAAAACAAAAATGAGATAGGAAGAAAATGAAGAAAAAACTGTTTAGAGAAGTTGTATCCTTGATGTGTAAAATGGTATTTCTCATGCTCTGAGATCCCACCATACTAACCAAACAAATGTAGATGTCATTGTTGTACAAGAATTTGGGCTTATATTAAACCTCCTTTTGTTGAAAGTTGGGGAGAGAGAGATATCGATCCTGCTGCATGGTAAATAATATATTTTATGTGAACAAATCTCCTTTATGCTTCGCTTTTTAGGGAGTTATAGTTCTTTTTACTTTTTTCTTTATTTTCATTTTATTGTGTATGCATAATTCGTTGATACTGCAGTTGACGGTTGATACTGTGTATGCATAATTCGTTAATTTCATTTTATTGTGTATGCATAATTCGTTGATACTGCAGTTGACGGTTGATACCGTAGATGGAACAGATGATGTATTTTATTTTTAAGTCATTCAATATTATTTTGTTGCTATTTAATTTGCTTTCCAAAAGATTGGAAAGAAAATTAAATAGCAATAAAATAATGACTCGAAAATAATATCAACGCTTGTGAATTTTATTACCGATAAGATATATTAGCCGGTTTTGTACGAGTTTTTTGAGTGTGCAACTCAAAAGCTCAAAATTTGTTAATCTAATCTGGTTGTATCCTTGGAGTGAGCTCGCTGGTATGAATTGCATATCAAAAGTTTTCAGAGTTAGGGGTGTTTATTATTATTTCAAAGAAAGCTAGTTTGCCTCGTGCCGATAGATCCCGAAATTTTTGGGTCCTAATACTTTTAAATATTGAATTTAATTGGGGTCCATTGACGACTTTATCTTGAGTGTTATCTTAAGTGTAATGGAGATTGTGTTAAAGCTTTTCACCCATGGCAGGTGGTTTGAACAAAGTGTACCTATTTAGACTCCTTGAAGTCCTCAATAAACTTGAGCATATCTCTCACCTCCTCATCTAAGCAACACCCTGCAACTCATATGCAAGGGGAGGGTTCACCTCAAACCCAATAGCGACGATCGGGTTGTAATATAGGTTATTGGCTGTGTTGAAGGGGATCTGATATCGTCACTTGATCATTGCCTTTTTCACTGTGTCCCTTTGAGGCTCATTTACTGCCCCATGGTGAAATTGCTGTAAAATCAAAAAATGCAAGCCTTCATACCAGTTTTGGAAAGAGATGGCATAAGATCGAATTTTGCATGCATACTCTTCTCAGATCAAATATCAATCTCAAAAAGAAAAAGACAGTGGCCCTTTTCAATTTTACACCAGCTTTAAAAAAGGCAATAGATTTATCCGAGAAAGCTAGTGTGAAGTCTCTTTCCTGTTAATTGAATAATAACATAATGAAAGTCCTCCTTCAAAAACCACATTAAAAGCATTTGTTTGACCCAAATTTTAAAAAACATACACCTCTTTCATTCTCATACTAAAAATAAATAAACTTGCACTATAGGAAGTTGAAAATATTCAAACTCGATGAGTGTGGGCTGTCTATTTGATGGAAGGGTTAGACATGAACCGTAAGTGAATTTTTTTTTTTTTTTACCCCAAGGTTGTAGTTGGCTTTTATCATCCTTGTATGACTAATTTGAAAAGCAGTTTACTTTAAAATTCTGAATTTTAGAATAAGAAAGAGGGATGAATAGAGAGAAGCTAAATGCATGAATAAATGAAGTTAAAAAACAAATTGATTTTGAGTCACTAATTTAAAAAATACATGAATAATTAAAAAAAAATGACTGAGTACTGAAAGACCTAGATCTAAATATCCATCTAATAGATGTCCTATATTTATTGTTGGAGAGGGATACATTCGGACCCTTCCAGGATGAATGTCTAAAAATTTCATTTTTTCGAGATTGATATTTGGTTGAAAAGCATATGTATGCGAAATTTTGGTCATATAAAGCCCACGATACAATTTATCAAAGGATTTTTTTTCTTTTTTTTTACCCCTAATTTTGTTGTTGGCTTTTAACATCATTGTATGAATAATTTGAAAACGCGTTTACTTTCAAATTCCGAATTCTAAAATAAGAAAGAAGGATGAATAAAGAGAAGATAAATGCATGAATAAATGAAGTTAAAAACCAAATTGATTTTGAGTCACTAATTTAAAAAATACATGAATAATTTTTTAAATAACAACTGTTCGATTATGAGTTTGTAAAGACCTAGATCTTAATATCCACATAATAGATGTCCTATGTTTATTGATGGAGAGGGATACATTGGTACCTTTCAGGATGAAAGGCTAAAGTTTTCTTCTTTTTTCTTTTATTTTTTGCGGTTGATCTTTGGGTTGAAACGCATATGTATGCACAAAAGGCCCTCAATATAATTTATTGAAGGAGCAATTCCATGAGAAACTATTGCATGAGAAGCAACAGTTTCCCTTTCAAAACCCTAAAACCTTCTCAATTGATAAAAGTTCTTTCCCAACCCACCGAGATGCAGACAGTCATAGCCATGTGAAAGATCACGATTGCAATCAAAGGTCTTTCCAAATCCATAGAGATGCAAACAATCAAAGCCTTGTGAAAGATCACGATTGCAAACAGGAGAATCCGTGGGGGATGGGGCAGATAGGGAGAGAGAGAGAGAGAGAGTATTAGGGATGGTACTGGACTTGTGGGAGTTGAGACAACAAAAATATCAGAGGAAGAGTGCTCACGACCATGAAAGAAGACTTATTTGTTTGTGAGAAGGAATGCTTTGAATAGTTTAAAGGATGTTTTAAAGAGAAGGAATACGTCAAAGGTAAGATGAGTCTCTCTCTCTCTCTGGATCGAAAATCTATATAGTGATCCGCCATAGTTCAAGGTCAAACCTGAATTAGATATTGGGAAATTATCAATTAGAGAATTATCAAATTACCCATGACATATGAACAATTTAACATTACCCACAGAAAAATACATGAGTTGGAATAGCAAATGGACAAAAGTTCCAGTAACAGAAGAAATTATGTTGGCATAACAGACATTAATCTATAAAATTACAGAAATTATTCCTGATATTCAGCGTGACTGAAAAGGCCCTTAGAAACAAGAAGAGGTCCAAAATAGACATTAACAAAGTTCATGGACTCCCCTAATTCTACTGATTAATGGGGTCTAAGCATAAAAAATAACAATAAAGTAAAAATAGAAAGTAAAAATAGAACAGCTGTTAGTACATGGATAGAAGTGAGGATGTTTCTATGAGCATGTTTGTACCAATGCATTCCAAGTACGAGAGAGCACAATATTGTCCAACATTGACCATCACATGCTGGCAGCATGAACTGCATGTTTCACATATCTCACAAGGGCAGGCACATTTTCTTGTTTGACATTATTTTCTTTGACAAAGATTGACTATCATAAGCGAGCTACATACGAATTTGCATGTGTCACATATCTCACCCACCGATACGGGTTAGAAGTCTTGGACTTCTTTGCTATCTGCAAGTACCTTACCTGTTCAAATATAGTAGTATTCTCATTAGTATTCAATTATGGGATTGTATACAATGAGACCATTTACCTTTGGTCACAATTATGGACAACCATCCGATGTGACATCTGATAGCTTGGGTGTGTCACAAAGTTTAGGAAATTTTTCTTTGAAATTTGAGCTTGGTCAATGGAATAAATGCAGCCATCTAATTTCACATCCAATGGTCAAGATTAATTGTGACCATCTTGTACCAAAGATAAATGGTCTCATTATAAACTTTTCCTTCAATTATTAGATGTCAATCCCAATGAACAGGAACAAACAAAAACCAGTATTAACAATAAGAATAAACTAACTATTCACCCCGCAAATTCCTCGGGAAATATTCCCAAAACCACAAAATTAACATGTGGTATATGCACACGATGAGAAATATGTATCACTAATAGTACGTGTACATTCATCCTACACGTCAAGCAATAAATAAACAACTGCAGGACCATAGACCATCCGAATAGTACGTCCCCTTTCGTATTGGAACATATAGCAATTTTTCCACATGTAAGAAAATAAGTACCCAGTACCCAATCCACATGGTATAATATGAATGCCTAATCATAATTCCCAAGAATAAGCATATGAGAAAGTGGAGTTTTTGATGAAGTCAAAGAACTTAAAAGTGTTTCCAAGGGTGGATTGCATCACAGTTTACCACCCATGTTTACAATAGAAAAAAAAAAAGATAAATTGCAGTTCTTTTAAAATTTAATAGATCCAAAATCACCCTAATCTCTAAAATAAACTTCAATATTAGTTTTTTCTTCTTTTTTTTTTTGGAAAGGTAGCAATGAAAACAATGCAATCCGTTTTAGTCTAAGGACTAACGATACCAAGGATGCTGCAGGATATAAACTTTAATGTATTCTAAATGACAACGAAGAAAGCGAAACCTCCACAAAATAATTATAACCAAGATAACCAATTCCTAATGAATATGATAACTATATGGGGAAGAATCTTCAGAGAAGTAAATTGATGCACCTCAAGAATTATTTAGGCAAGAGCATGGCTGACAAGAAGCAGATGGTAATAAAGTTCCATACTGCACATCTAATATAGACAATTCTTCTAATGTATTGTTACCTGAAGCCTCGAAGCATTGTACATTGGTATTGTGAATGTCATGCTTACTGGTCCTGCTTCCTTCATTATATTAGCTGCATTTAAATGTAATCAATCGCATACAATGTTAATAAGAAAGTTTACCAGCCAAAGGATAAGCAACAAATGCATTGGAAACTTAATTATGCAGCACCGATGAGAAGTACAAAACCAAAACAAAGTTTCATCTTACAGTGCGATTCCTGAGAAAAAGTGAGCTTTGCCCGCAGTGTATGCTCAGAGCCACCAACGATCTGTGAAATTTTCTTGGCAAGGTCATTTTAATGATGCATCTCTTGAATGCAATGAGAACAGAAAATATGCCTATTATTATTCTATCGCTACGAAAGAATCCCAATTAAATTCACATGCATAAAAAAATCTAATTTGCCGACAACTATGCAATTGGTAAGAATGACATAAAATCCATCAGAGCTTGCCTTTCTCAAACTCCATTCCAGTTTCTTTGTTGATTCCTTGAAATCAGTTGTGTTTCCTACTGCACCAGGATCCAACTCAAAACTAACCCTGTGGGAAGTCAAATAACACCATCAGAGTTAATGCTTTTCCAAAAGGAAACCTTCTGTCGCTTCAAAGCAACACAGCATTGAACATTTCACTTTTTTGATAATGAAATCAACTGTCCATTATGAAAAAAAAGGACCAACTACTATTAAGAATGAAAAAAGAAAAACTAAAAAGAGAACCAGAACCACTGAATACGGATAAACATCAGACATTTGCTTCAAGCTTCAGGAGAAACAATTATTTCTAAAATTTAGACCATATGTTAATGGAGACATGGTCAGTTTGATCCTTCCCAATTCAACATCTGACTCAAAATTGCCGCACCATGACATCATATAGAAGTAGAGATGGAGCTGGCACCACCCTTTGAACATAAGCTCTCACCACCACACTTACCATCTCAACTGACCACTGGATACCTCTAAACGATCTTGATTTCCAAGACTTTGAAACTGAACCAATGATTCACCAGAAGGGACAAGAACCCAAGCAGCATCCCTCCCACATTCAGGAAGGTCATCTTCAAAAAGTGGACCAATTCACAAACTAGAGGTATATAAATCTTCCCCATTACCCACGGTATGGATCCATATCCTAGCAATGGAGGATAAATGAATTAAGTGTTAGCTCATCACCTCCTTCATAGGATGCAAATGTTCAAGCCATGGTTGCCGGGATCTCTCAATCTAGGTGGCAATCCCACCCTGGAATCTCACCCTGCATTTCAGATATCTTCAAAGGATCTCCATTTTTAAAATCCAGGAGCTCGATTTCCTTGTTAAGGATCTCGATCCTCACTGTTGAGGATCTCGATCCCCACCTTAAAGACCAAGATAATGACCAAACTGATGATTTTCAAGCCAACTTGCAATGCAACTTTACTTTTAATATAATTGCATTGCTTGTTGGCTATAAACCAAGAGATCCTTGCTTGAAAGAGTATGCATAGTCCTAGAACATTTTTCTATTTAAGGTAAGGGGCAAGATCCCCAAGAGTTTGGGATCGAGATCCCAAAAGTTCAAACATGTGTATTGTACTGACAACGCTCCCATCCATAGGGATCTTCTAGCTTTTCACAATCCCCCCGCTCCCAATCCCTATCCTTCTCCTGGTTCATACGAGATCCCAACAACTATAAACTAAGTGTTGGAGACCCGTTTGTCTAGCAATGATATTCCTTGTACCATTTTTTTTTTAAAATAAAAAAAGAGGGATTAGAGGTTCCTTTCCTTGCCAATGCATCTGCTTCTTCGTAAGACTCTCTCCACAGTGCTGAAGAATATCCTGAGTTAGTTTAGTACATCTCAAAGTGTCTTTAAAGATACTGGTCATATCCCAAGGGCAGGTCTTCTCCATTAGCCTGAGTGATCACATTGCTTGAATAACCCACTGTAATGATTGCTACCCACTTTGGATCTAGGATCCTCAGACCAATGAGCAAGTACCATGCCTATGCTTCACTGGAGTCACACATATGAAGACATGCACAGTATGATGCTCCTTCAAATTATGTGCCTGTGAAGCTCTTTGAAGCAATGTTATTGGATTCACTTCAGAGAACTCTTCATTTTGGCTCGAAAGAAAAACACGTCAGCACTTTGGCCGATTCGGGGATGCCTTTGTTTGTAAAAATAAATAAAATTCATACAGTACATACATACATATATACATACATACACAGGAAAGGTGCAGTCAACGCCAACCGGCCTTCTGAATAGCATACGCAGGATGGCTCAAAATCCTTATAAGCACATCCAATAGCCACCGTATATGGACACGTTATCATTTTTAATAAATCTTTTTGAGCTACGATTTTGGGGAGGTGCAATAAACCTAGGCTGACATGAAAAAAATATTATACATAGCATAAGAAAAATAAAGAATGCCTAAAATGCCCATGCTCGTGTATGTTGGCTTGACCATCCAGATTGGTAAATCCGAGCTGTCTAGCCTATAATGGGGCATAGGCTAGCCAGCCCATAAAATCTGTATACACAAGCATGCCGTTGTGCCCACAAACACACCTACGCCATACCTGCCAGTTTAGGCACCCGTACAACCAAACATGCACAGGCTCTCACGTGCATGCACGCATATACATCCATACATAAGTACATATATATTGATGAGGGCATTGCGTCCTTCTATGGGACAAATTTTATTTTATTTTTATTAAGGGTTTTAGTTTTTTATTTGTTTTGGGAGTTAAAACCAAGGTTATTTGGACTTCTAAATATTTTATTTATGCTAGGGTTCTTATGTCGTTTGGGTGTTGTAGACAATTCAGAAGCAATTTCGTTATTTTCATGTTTTATTTTAGTTAGGGGTATTTTAAGTTTTTTTTTAAGCAAAATATGTGTAAAAGGAGAAAGAGGGGCGTCCAGCCCCTTAGAATGTTTATTTTGAGAACTTTGTGAAGAAAGGAAAACCCTAGAAAAGTTGAACATTTTAATTGAAGGTAATAGAGAAAGCTTGGTAGCACCTCCCAAGGTACCTCACATAAGTATATTATATTAATAAATATTTACATCATTTTATATCTATAACTATCTTAGTAGAATCCAGTGTTAGCATTGATCTCATATTGTATTGGTCTTATATTAGTAATGACAACAGCACCTAAAGCATCTACAAGACCCAAAAAAAAAATTGAGGGAGCCAACAGAATTGCTCAACACAAAAATAGTAGAACTCAAGAGGCGCGATTAACAAACGATAGGATAGTTATTCATCAACACGATACTATCTTTCTCATGCATCAGAAGGGCATCATTGAACCTTATAGTTTGCAAAATTAGAATGCATTGGTGAAACTCTGAAAGACTTCTATATATCAAGTCCTTAGAAATTTCTAATATTCTCCAATGTCAGCAAAAGAATGAATGCCAATGACAAATTGCCAGGTGAAATAAAATAAAAAATCTCGAAGAAGCATGACACTCTAGAAGTCCCTTGTATTTCTCCAATGACAATCACATCTGCAGAAATGACTAATGGATGCGACATTGGCAAGATTGATATTCAAAAAGGGCCATATGGCATTCCCGAGATAGTGATTTCTTTAGGCCAATGGAAGAGCACCATTCGCTAAAAATTCCTCAAATTGCTGTGGACAAATTTACACATCAACAAATAAGCTGGCAAACATGAGAGGAGGCTGAACTAGTAGATGGATATCAATATGCTGTTGGAGATTTGATATGTAAATAAAACTCTAGTCGGCTTCTGTCATTTACAGATGCAACTTATGTACTACCAGAAACAAGAAGAGCAATTCATAGAGGAAACACCTAGCTGTATATTTTGGGAGAGGCATGTGCACTTGAATGGTGTTTGCAGTAATTGTCGGGGAGAAGTCAGCACGGATTTTCAGAATCACTTCAGCCTGTCAATTTAACAGATAAAAAAGTTTATTAAAATTTTGCACATTTCATTAACATAACATGTTTACACCTACATTACAGAAATCTAGTAATCACGAAAAACAAATGTTACTGGAAAGAAGCCCAACGTGCCTTGAAATGTCCTGCTTCTTCAATCAATGCATTAATTCGAAAAGGAGGCTTAAACTCCTGAGTCATACGATAGTTCATAACGGGAAACTCTCCATCAGGAGGCACCTAAGAAATAAGAAAGGAAAAGGAATTTAGCAATCCATGAGACTGATCTTAATAGAAACAATTTCTAACTGATCTTAACAGAGACCCCAATAAGTGACTTTTTTCTTTTGCCCAAACCAATATATGTTCTTGTTCAGCAAGATCCCCGAGCAGAAGAGGAGCCATTTTTTTGTTTTTTGCAGAAAGAAAGACCATAATTTTATACTTACCAAGGACAATGTCCGGTCCAAATCAAAACTGTCAAGATGGACAGACTCATGGAAATTGCAATCATCAAGAATCACAAGCCCCCCTCCAGTGGAACTTTTATAATCTGAAAACAGTAGAGAGATTATCATCTACATATCACATAATAATAATAATGGACTTAAGAACTATAATAAAGAAAAATATATCATAAATCCGATGGACTATGGGTATCCTCAAAGTCCATTGAGGCCATCACCATCCAACGAAATACTGGATGGCTATGGAGAAAGAGTGCAACTCACTAAAACATGCCACCCACAATGGAGGGTCAAACTCTCTCTGCATCAGTGTGCATCATTGCATCAGACAATGATGACCGCATAGATTACTTTCTTTCACAATCCACACACATGAGCTACACACAATTTATGCTGATTATCTCATGGACATGGTTGTATAACACTCACTCAAGAACAGTGATAGAAAACTCGGCAGAGTACACTTGGACTTGGCCCCCTTGCTGAGCCAAGTTCTCAGGAACAACTGGGGGCAATTAAAAAATAAAAATTTGATATAAAATTATATCAAATTGTGAATCAATGTATGGATATTTTTTATGTAATCTCGATGATTTTTATGCAGTTAACATTCTTTAGATTTAGTACTTTAAGATGCATTTCATGATAGCTCTAACCCTCCGTTCTCTTGGAGGGTCTCACTCCCGAGCCCAAGCCAAGGTCATTAAATGAGGAATTTCACATAAGGTTATGGTTATGCATTTCCGAGAGAACTTCATCTTCATTTCAAATGGTGTTTCGACTGGTTTGTTATCTATGAGACAGCATAAGCAAAGAGGTCTCATACATGATTATGGCATCCACTATAGTAGCCTTGCATAGATTAGGGAACCTTAATACCAAGGACATTGAAAAGATAAAAATCTTCCTTGTAAAACTGTTGCCTGAATTTCCTCGAGTAATAGGAATTTGATGCTCAAGTAAGAATCATGGTAAAGTTTAGGGAACCTGAATACCAAGGACATTGAAAAGATAAAAATCTTCCTTGTAAAACTGTTGCCTGAATTTCCTCAAGTACTAGGAATTTGATGCTCAAGTAAGAATCATGGTAAGTATAGTACTTTTAAGCTTTGAACATCCAAGAAAATACAAGACATCATCGCTAGAAGCCAATCCTTAAACAACAAGAAAGTGAACACAACAGCTCAGTCTAAAATTGAGATGAAGCAAACCATCACAAAATTTCTCATTTCAAGTTATGCGAACTTGTTAGCAGCCCATACAAATTTTTCATACCCAAAGTTGAAAGAATTGGCTGCCCGACTCCCTAGGCAGCCTGGTCAACAATCCGTCTAGGAAGGTGGGTCTAGGCGGGCCTGCCCAAGGTGCCCACCTAGGCGGGCTCAAGGCGGACACCTAGACGGGTCTGGGGGCCCACTAGTGCCTGCTTCCCCTTAAAAAAATAAAAAAAATACACTCAAGGCCTATTTAAGGCCCTCTCTCTCTCTCTCTCTCNCTCTCTCTCTCTCTCTCTCTCTCTCTCTCTCTCTCTCTCTCTCGTCTCTACTACGTACTCGTACTCGTACGTACGTACGTACGTACGT
>NW_006497955.1:1688697-1713215 GCF_000471905.2 Amborella trichopoda | reverse complement strand
GGACGTGTACAAAAGGATATGCACAACAAGGTATTGATTTCTTTGAAACATTTTTTCCTATTACAAGATTAGAAACTGTAAGGACAATTTTAGCAGTTGCAGCTCGAAAACAATAGCCTGTCTATCAACTTGATGTCTGTTTTAATGGGAAACTTGAAAAACTCAACCCGAAGGTTTAGTGTTAAAGGCAAAAAAGAGAAATTCTATAAATTAAAGAAAGCTCTCCATGGCCTTAAACAAGCCCCAAGAGTATGCTATGGTAGAATTGACAACTATTTTCTTCACAATATTTGAAAAAAGTACAAAGGAGCCCACGTTATATTTGAATAAGAAAGGTATATATAAATTTCTCATTGTTTGTATATATGTTGATGACATCAGTTATACTGGGTCGTCATTGTCACTTATTGAAGAATTCAGTTGACAACATGATGCATGAATTTAAGATGATTGATTTAGGGCTTTTGCATTATTTTTTTTGGAGAAACAAGCGGCTGATGGCATTTTTATTTCTTAAGAAAAATATGCTTTAGACCTTCTAAAAAGATTTAAATACGTCTTGTTGCAATATTATTGATATACTAATGAATACAAATAAAAAGTTGAGACTTGAAGATGGAATTGAAGGGGTCGATGGAAAATATTTTAGAAGTTTTGTTGGTGGACTGATACATTTAACTTACACAAGACCTGACATAAATTTGCTGAAGTCTTGTGTCAAGGTTTATGGACAATCCCACTAAGCATCATATGGTGGTAGCTAAAAAGATATTGACAGTGATTGAGTAGGTTCTTTAGATGGCAAGAAAAACACTTCTGGCTTTATTTTTAATCTTGGCTTTGGAGCACTTTCATGGTCATCGAAGAAACAAGCAACTGCAACATTGTCAACTTTGGAGACTGAGTACATAGCTGTAGCATCAACTCCATTTCAAGCTTTATGGCTGAGTAGATCGCTAGAAGATTGTGAAGGGCAAGAAAAGACAACTAAAATTTTATGTGACAACAAAGAAACAATCTCCATGATGAAGAATCCAATATTCCATGTGCGAATGAAGCACATTGAAATTAGAAATCATTTCATCAAGGGTATGGTGTTGGAAGACTTAATCGAAATAAAATATTGCCCCACGAAAGTGTTGACAGTTATAGGAGCTGATGGTTTCATAAAAGCACTTTCATTTGAAAAATTTGCATATTTCATAAAATTACTTATAGTGAAAGATTTTGAATCAAGATGGAGTTTTGAAATGTGTTGCAACAATTTAGGAGTTGGGTCACGTCTCTCTCTCTTTATGTTGGTAGTTATGGGTTAGTGGGAGTAGTTAGTCCTCTATCGTCTTTCCCTCTCTCCCTGAATGTATAGGGGTAGTTATTTTAAGTGGGAAGTTATGTTAATAATGGGTGGTTATTTGAATGAAGCCACTAACTAGTTGTGGGGTGGTTTGTAAACTATTTCTAAAGCCTATAAATAGGCACAAGTGTGTATGCTTTTGAGTTTTGAGTTATCCTCTCTAAGCTTGTGTTTGTTTATCCAAAAATCTTTTTTAGAAAAAGAGTACCAGCTGCAGCTACGTGATTTTAAAAAACCAACAGTTCTCTCTTCCTCTTCTTCTTTTGCAACAATATTGGGCAAAACGTTTCAAGACTTCGACTATACGACACGGGTAGATACCCATTGTGTGTTAGACTCCTACCACCCAAGGCTGCAAAAGCCATGTTTTTGAGGTAGTAGAATTTGTAAATTAAATGCAACTGTAGCATAAAGGATTTCCTCAACGGTACAAAATCAAGTAGTTTGTGTCTTGTTTGAGATGTCATTAGCATAGGGACATCAAAATTGGTGTTATGGTCTTTGAAGTTTTCTGAACAGGAATCACATGGAAGGATATTGTGTATTCTCTGCATTTTTCAAAAGAAGGCTCCTTGAGCCACTACTATTTTACCATGGTTAGAGTTCCCTCTTTTTTTTGTTCTGTGGGCTCTTTCTCAATTCATTTCCCATTCTCATACTAGCAACCACCTTACCCTAAGGGCCTGTTTGATAACTAGAAGGTAAATTATAAACTGAAAGTTGGAAGTTCCTCTTTGTTGGGAAGAAAGAAGCTATTGTAAAAAGTTCTGGGTTTATGTGTTTGATAATTTGCTAGAATGTTAAAGAAGTTATTTGTTTGATAACTTCTTGGAATGTTAAGTAAGTTCTAAGTACCTGTGTTTGATAACATGCTGAAAGACTAGTAAGTTTTGGATATCTGTGTTGGATTAGCAATAGAAGTAATATGCAAGATGTGAAATGTTAAGATTGAGACCTAGAGATTATTTATTTTTTATTAAATTTTACATTTTTATTTTTGGGAAATATCAATTGAAAGTAAAGTACATTGGATTGAGAGAGAGAGATAGAGAAAGAGAGAGAGAGAAAGAAAGAGATTTTTTATTGCTGAGTGAGAGAAGCGTCCTAGAGAGATATATTTAGAGAGATTTTTATTGATGAGTGAGAGAAGCATCCTAGAGAGAGATATATTTGTATAATAATTGAAGCAGATGCCGCATGATAAACTTCATTGCACCTCAAAATTCAAGTAGTCTCTAGACAATGTCAAGTACAACTTCAATTTAAATATTGTGTACCAAATCACTAGTTTCCTAGTCCACTGTCTTAACGTAAAAATCAATATATTTTCTTGACTATTGTGGGTATACAATTTGTTGAGTCTTTTTTACAATTATGAAGTGAAGTAGGTGTTTAAATCTCATAAGTAGGTAGTTTATGCCTTTCTTCTTAAACTGAATACAAAATCTCTCTCTCTCGCTCTCTTGCTCTCTCTCTCTCACACCCGCACACACACACATGCACACTCATATATTTTGGTGGTCATGACAATTATGGATATTATTTCCTGTATTCTATTGGACTATGCTATAATAGCTTGAGCACAACATACAAACACACATGCACAATTCATGCATCCATATACAAGCAATAAGAAACCAGCCCATTCAACAATAACCTGTAATAGCTTTAACCTAACGTAGACATACATTCACCACTTATGCATCCATATCCCAACCTCAAAAATAAATCTCACTCAACAATAAAACAACATTGGTGTCGTTGGAAATGTGGCCTATCAGGCCCTTTTTCTCCCGGAAATTCATTTTTTCAATAATGGTGCAAAAGCTATATTGAAGTATTGTGAAATCCCATGTGGTTAACATGAGGCAATGCCATATACATTGATCCATTTTTTGAGCTTTAGTAGAATCTATCACTGAAAGGAAAAACCCAGTATCACTGGAGGGAAACCCAGTGGTGTGTTTGGATTTCTTGTAAATTGTGCGAATGCTTGGATGACATCCTATTGTATGAGTCATTAGTAGACTAATGACAGGTTTACTTCATTACATGGGATTAACAGTTTGGTGACAACTTGTTAATCCTAATTAGCTGCACTTAAAGGAATTAAGGCAGGAGTTACGCTTGGATCTCAACTCCAATGGACCATGAATGTGAGAGTTGCTAAATAAAGGTATTCTCTATAGAATGAGGTTAACCCCTCTAGAAAAGAAAGAGAATGATAGAAAAGAGATGAATGAGATTCACCAAATAGGGCTCTCAAGGTTGTTTGTCACCTGATGGCTTGGTCTATAGGATTTGGTATGGAACCTTGGTCCCTCATGTGATTTAATGACATATCCGAGTAAGTTGTTTATCGATTTCAATTTTATTTATTTGTTATTATTTTTATTGAGACTTACAATGGTATCAAAGCAAGGTTTGTAGATTTATATTTGTAAAAGAGGATATCCTTGTAGAAAATAGGTCTACATTAATAATGTGGGATGTGTCCTAACAACATTTAGATTGTGTTTTATGGATACGAGCCACTGGATGCATTCTTATCCAATACATTATCTATGGTTTTTCATATTATTTTTTACTTACCTAAACAAAAGCATGATTAAACGACTGTTAGGGATATCATACAATATTCATATAGATTTATTTTCTATGTAATTACACTCTTGTATAAATTAGAAATAGACTTATGTGTGAACTTATGATTATGCATACTGCTTATTAGTTAAGTGGGAATTGAGTTCTTGACTTTGAACTACCAACCTTAAGATCATTTCTATAAAACAAAGGTAGTTATATATGCCAGGGACAATGCTTCCCGTCAATACATTTTTTTAGTACCATATGCCCTGATGATTCAAGTTCTAAAGCCTAGTCTTTCTTACCTTCAGTGTTATGCAGTTGTTCATATATATATAAATAAAGCACGCAACTCACATTGACAATTCCTTCTCTCATACCTATTAGAAAGGAAAAAAGAATCCATTATTTCTTCTATAGGGGTCTTTTGGTTATTCCACTTATGTATGAGTAGGAAAGGATGGCGATAATATAAATCAAGTGTCGGACACAACAATCCTTCCAGCCTATCATCTTTGCATGCCTTCAGAGTATTTTATGACCTGGATTTTTGAATAATATTATGATGATTAATTTACCCAAATTCTATTACAAAGCATTTGTAGTAAGCTCTTTATTGTCTTAAATTAGAATTAAGTAGGTTTCATTTATAAAGTATTTGTGGTAAGTTCTTTATTACATTAAATTAGAATTTGGTAGGTTTCAATTACAAAGCTTTTGCAGTAAGTTCTTTATTGCCTTAAATTAGAATTTGACAGGTTTCAATTATAAAGCATTTGTAGTAAGTTCTTTATTACATTAAATTAGAATTTGACAGGTTTCAATTATAAAGCATTTGTGGTAGGTTCTTTATTGCCTTAAATTAGAATTTGGTAGGTTTCAATTGCAAAGCTTTTGTGGTAAGTTCTTTATTGCCTTAAATTAAAAATTTGTTGACATTTCATTTTATCTTAATAGCAAGAAATAAATGCAAATCAATGTGCAGTCCTATTTTGAAATTTAAGTTACTCTCTCTCTCTCTCTATACCCAAGGATACACAAGTCTCTATCTCTCACTCTTCATTAGTTTAAAAATAAATAAATTATAAAAAAAGGTTGGAAGATATTCCTATTTATTTCCAACACGAGCCTCTAACAATATACATATTATGATGAGACATATATTAGTTATCAATTTTATTTAAAGAGATACTTGATTTGAAAATTTTGATGGTGATCAATAATTATGAATATTTCAAGTTCAACAATATATGTATATTTGTGCTAGAATTTTATTTGCTTTCTACAAATATTAAGTATACTTTGTTTAGATTGATAATGTTGTTTATTATTTTTAACTAAGTTGTGACTTATTTGTCGGTATTTGTTTTGCTTAGTATTCTTTCGTTTATTTAGAAAACTAAATTTGTAGGATGTGATGCCGAGCTATTGTTTTGTGTATGTCCAAATGATATTAAAATATTTAATGATGTTAGATTGAATTATCATATTGGCGATAGTTGTTCATCAGATAGTGGAAATAAATCATCACTTACCAAATTAGAATTGAGTTTGTTAGATCAATAATTATCAATGCACATTAAGAAAGTGAGAGCAATTACTGATCTAACATGCCAGACTATATTGGACTAATTTTTGTTATTATGATGACAACCACATATTGAGAATAGTGGGAGCCATTATTGACTAGTATGATAACATCATCAATTTGAAACTTATTGAACAAGTAAAAAAGAAGTAATATTATATTTCTTTCTTTTATTATTATTAAGGTTGAGACCGCTTAAAGATTTCTTTATGTATATAATAATACCAACAACTTTGTCAAATTGTTATTGTTTTTATTATTTTGTCCTATAATCCGAATATGAGCTTTGGACTTAAAAACCAGTTGTGGACGACATGTTTAAGAAACAAGCTAAAGCAATAGACCTTGTTCTCTTGACTAAAAGATAAATGTAAATATAATTCAACGTGTTGGTGAATAATTGGTAAGGTCTATGAGAAATCTCATGCAGGTAGCATGAGGCAATGCCATATACAAAACCATTGATGTCAAGAAATCCAAATGTGGTGTTTGATCACATTGACATGGTATATGTGAAATCCCATGCAAATAGCATAGGCAATACCATATATAAGGTTATTGAGGCCAGAAAATCTAAATATGGTGTATGACCACATTGGTAGGGTATATGTGAAATCCCATGCAAGTAGCATGAAGCAATGCCATATACAAGGTTATTGAAGTCAAGAGTGGTGTGTGACCACATTGGTAAGGTATATGATAAATCTTATTCAGGGAGCATGAGGCAATGCCATATACAAAATCATTGAGGCCAAAAAATCCAAGTGTAGTGTTTGACCACATTGGCAGAGTATATATGAAATCTCATGCAAGTAGCATGAGGTAATACCATATACAAGGTTATTGAGGTCAAAAAATCTAAGTGTGGTGTATGACCATATTGGTAAGGTATATGAGAAATCCCATGCAGGTAGCATGAGGCAATGCCATATACAAAACCAGTGAGGCCAAAATATTCAAGTGTGGTGTTTGACCACATTGGCAGAGTATATGTAAAATCCCATGCAAGTAGCATGAGGCAATGCCATATACAAGGTCATTGACGTCAGGATATCTAATCGTAGTATATGACCACTCTGATAAGGTATATAAGAAATCCTATGCAGGTAGCATGAGGCGATGCCATATATAAAACCATTGAGGCTAAGAAATCCAAGTGCGGTGTTTGACTACATTGGCAAGGTATATGTGAAATCCCATGTAGAAAGCATGAGGCAATGCCATATACAAGGTTGTTGAGGTCAGGAAATTTGAGTCTGGTGTATGACCACATTAGTAGGGTATATATGAAATCCCATGCAAGTAACATAAGGTAATGCCATATACAAGGCTGTGGAGGCCAGGAAATCTAAAAGTAGTGTGTGACTACACTGGCTGAGTATATGAAAATCCCATGTGGAAAGCATGAGGAAATGTCATGTACAAGATGTTAAAAGGCCTTCAGGCCAAGTGGGAGTTGTTAGAAATGTGGCCTATCAAGTCATTTTTCTCTCGAAAATTCATTTTTTTAATAATGGTACAAAATCCATATTGAATTATATGTGAAATCCCATGTGGTTAACATGAGGCTATGCCATATACATTGATCCATGTTTGAGCTTTAATAGGATGTATCACTTGAAGGAAAACCCAGTATCAGTAAAGGGAAAACCCAGTGCTGTGTTTGGATTCTTTGTAAATTGTGGGAATGCTTAGATTACATCCTATTATATGAGTCATTAGTGGATTAATCACAAGTTTAGCTCATTACATAGGATTAACAGTTTGGTGACAACTTGTTAATCCTAATTAGCTGCACTTAAGGGAATTAAAGTAGGAGTTAACTTGGATCTCAACCCCTATAGACCATGAATGTGAGAGTTACTAAAAAAATGTGTTCTCTATAAAATGAGGTTAACCCCTCTGGAAAAGAAAGAAAAGGATAGAAAGGTGGTGAGTGAGATTCACCAAAGAGGGCTCTCAAGGTTGTTTGTCACCGGATGGCTTGGTCTATAGGATTTGGTATAGAACCGTAGGTCCCTCGTGTGATTTAAGTACAGATCCGAGTAAGTTGTTTATCGATTTCAATTTCATTTATTTGTTATTATTTTATTGGGATTTACAGGTGATTGTCCCACAATGTTCCCAACATTAAGAAAAAAAAAGACAACAATTAGAAATTTAATGAAAGCAAAGATTGGATACTTAAGAAGACAATCTTGAAATGCCGAGATGCCTTTAGGAAGATATCAACACCTATTTCTTCCCCCTTCCACATTGCTTCAATCTGAACCGTTTGATGCGTCAATCCGAACCATCGGTGTCAAATATCTTCATTAATTCGTTGAAGTATATAGGCAAAGACTTGCCTCTGTACTTTTTCACAAAAGTAAACTCTTGTAATAGAATACACGATGTATTGAATTTGTGTGAACATTGCACTAAAACTTGCAAAACTACAAAAAAATAGACAACAAATGTATTTCAACTCACCGATGTATACTGAACCCATATGGCTGGTTCGGTAGTCACCATTTGATTAGCCTCATCCCAGCCAAAACCTAGTTGTCTCATAGTTTGTTTTACTTCCATGTACATTGATACAAACGGCTTAAACTTACACTTCATTCATTTCAAGTCATAAAAGTTTTGATAATATCTTACCATATATTGTTTCATCTGACTCCATGCGCCTTTCTTGAAGCCCTCCCTTTCTTGACCGCTTTCAACAAGAGATTAATGAATTGGGCCTCCTCTTCAGGGTTCCACTGGCTCATATTGTTATGGTAGTATTTAGCAATTATAATAAAGCCTCGTTCCTTTTTTCAGTAGGTCAACTGTTATTAAGCTGATGTATGTCAACTAACATTCACAATTCATACATCCATATATAACCATGTACAAAACCAACCCATTCAACAATAACCTGTAATAGCTTAAACATACATAATTGAAAATGTAATAGAATGAATATAACTTGGTGACATACATTCACCAAGCATGCATCCATATACAATCAGTAAGAATCTATACTGCCACTCAACAATAACCTATAATAGCTTGAACACTACATTCACCAATCATGCATCCATATACAACTAGTAAGAATCTATGCTGCCACTCAACAATAACCTATAATAGCTTGAATACAGCTTAGTGACATACATTCAACACAACAGTACGTGTCACAGTTCATTCTTGAGAAATACAACAAGGAAAGCAATGGTGGTGCATTATTTAAAGAGACAAACTAATAAGAGCAAGTATTCATACATAAAGATTTCTACTCATATAAGTATATGCTTAATGGACTTGAGCGCAATCACAAATTTGATTGTATTCCAAATCATATTCTTTTTAAAAGATAAGGTGCTCTTAAGATAACTTAAAGAGCCAACATGAATTTCAGTAGCAGCTACAAAATAAGGTCCATATCAAATGTAGAACAAGTCTAATTAGAACAAAATAAGGTTCATATTAAAATTTGTGGATTTTTCATGCATTCTTCTTTTACAAGTTCACGAGATGTTGCATGAAAATGAAAAAGACAAATACAAGAAGAAGAACCTTTGTTGTATATAGGAAATACAAAATATGTCGTAAGTGGCTCAGGTCAACAATGCTGGCTTGTTGTACGGCCATTGGTTCATTATTTTTTTGGTCGTGTTCCTATGATACTTGTGGGCGACTCTATTGTGGTGCATGTCGGTGTCTCAAATTTATCAGTTGTTGACATTTGTTATATACTTATCATACCACTAGAAGAAATTACAATTATCATCCTAACACCGAGCACATTTAGTTTGTATACATCGATAGAATAGTCTATTTGGGTTGTCGTTTCTACTTGATGTATATATACCAATCAACATCGCAGTGAGGACAAAAACAGAGTGAAAGCCCTCAGTATTTGTAGATGCTGTCGACATACCTGTTGCATTCACAAATAAATAACAATCAAATTAGAATATAGACTCCAAAACAAAGCATCATAAGTGATGAATCATTAACCACAAAGAGGCCAGGATAAAACAAAGTTCACATTCAATCAAGGAATATGGACACTTCTCAATCAATTTGGCACATAAATATTAGTTGAAAACAAAGCAACAATCCAATATATGAAAAATAAGTAATTAACTGAAAAAGAAGTAAATGATGCCTTACGTTTAACTCAAGACTCAACAAAAAACTTAAGGGACCATGAAGGTTCAAACAAGGCGTGGATGCATCAACCTTGTACTCGTGTTACCATATTTGGTGAAACGACATAACTAAGCAATGGGACAAACAACAGGCTAACATCAACCTTGTACTTTATTCCACAAAAAATCATAATCAGTTTCCCTATGATTTCTATGAACTGGAAAGAATATGATCTCTACCATATATGGCTTGTACTTTTTCTCACTTTCAAAATAACAACCCAATATTTGATAAAATGTAAAATCCAAATGACATCAATAGTGTTTTCAACAAAAGCCTAATATTCAACTTTGACACTCAAGCAACTACGTGTTTCTTTTTATTGAACCAAACAAGTTATGAACCGCAGTCCCTTTTACAATGTAGGTTCACAAACATATTGAAAATCTCTAAGAAGTGCTTATTGCATATTCATTGGAGAACTGTAAATACAAATGGCATTTAAGACATTGGACAGAGTCAAAATAAAGAATTGGCAATACTTTATCTATTTTACCGTGGATCACCGAAGCTACTTTCTTCTTTTGGAGTTGGCTGCAAAAAAGACAAACAGCTCATTTGATGACTTTGCACTAGCAAAATGCAATTGTCAATTAATTTTAGGATAATGGAATCCTGCATGGCTTGAGAGAAATTGTTTACCTAGGTGTCTATTGCTATAAAATGTTCATCAATGATCATATTGGCTTGGTTTCTAGGCCTTTTAGGCCCTTTTTGGTATCGACATTTTCTTGAGTAATGTCTCTCGATTTTTCATAAAAAACTTAGGAACCTTTTCCATTATTTTTTGTTGGCCTTAGACTTATGATCCTTAGAATTATCATTCTAGACCGTAAGAAAGAAAAGCCTATTGTTGTTATGAGCATTTGATTTTTGCTCAACTAGGTTTGCCTTGGTTTGAAATTTCATATTTTCATCTTTTTTTTCTTGAAGTTTGTTATCTTCTTCAATTTGAAAAGACTTCTAAAATTAAAACAAACCAATGCCAAATGTCTTGTACTTCATTTTCTTTTGATACTCTTTCTAAAATAGGGGTAACTTGTGAATTCATCTAATTAAATACTATAATCTTTAAGTTCATTGACTATAAGTTGCAATCCATATACTTGAAAAAGAATTGGCTTGTTTACAATGAATTTAAATTCCAAAGAAATTGAAATGAAAAACCTTTTGTTATTAGAGTCTTTTGTGAGACATTTGGTTTCAAGAATCTTCTATAACTCTCTCGCTGTTGCAACTTATGCATACCTGTTATAAATAGGCTCTATTGCATTGAGAATGGGGCCTTTATAGATTTAATCTTATATTCACGTTTTGTAAGATCGAGTTTGCTCCTAGGTGGAATCTTCAGTTGGTAGTGGCAGTTCTAGTATAAATTCAATGACTATGTAAGCCACATTGAGATTAGCCAATAGGAAGAGCACCTTTTGTTGCCAGCTCTTGAAATTCAATCCATCGAAGCATTCCAATCTTGTAAAATATCATCTTCGATTGTCAAATAAAAATTGGGAGGAAAAGGGGGTAAAATTAAATGAATTTTCTTCTTTTTTTCAAGCATGCGAGAGTGTTTTGTCGAGACAATATTTGCCCCCTCAATCTTGTAAATGGTGTGTATAAAAAGCGAAATTCATCCTCATGATATAGGAAAATAAAATGTCTCTTTTTATACTTCAAGATTCTATGCATATGAGCCAGAAACCTGTTGGGTTTATGTGGCCTTTAAAGGCATTATGAGTGATTGTAATAAAACATTTGATATAGTGGATCATGAACTCAATGGGAGTGTGGTCCCTCATGGACCATACTATGCAAATAATGTTTGCAGATACCACACTATGCTTGATGGTCTAGGCCAATCGATTGGGAACCATGTTAGCTGGGCATAGAGTATAAACCGAGGAAGGTTCTAATGGGTCATCCCTTGATGAGGTCGGATTATGCTTGGATGAGTGAGCCGAGGAACTATATGACCCTTGTGTATGATGATATCCTACAGAGACACGGGCCCAAGCCTCATTCATGTACTATCACATGACATGCATATTGATAGACCATTTTGGGAAAGCAAGCCACCTTTTAGGGTGAAGCATATGCATATGTGAGAGATACCCCTATGCGCCATAGAGCTGTGGTCGCATCAGGTCTAGGTGACCGTGACTTATCTCTAAGGGAGAACCTGAAATCCACAGACTGAGATTGCGACCCCTTTGCTCATCGGCCAAACTCTGGTGACCCACTAATGAGCCCCTGCTTAGACTGTGGGTCATGGGAAACACTGTATCGACATGATAAAGTAAGTGTGGTTTGTAGTCTACAGTTGAGGGTAGAGTGTCCCATATTTATTGATTTAATTCCTTGACCATGTGGATATTTTTCCCATCAAATTAATTTAATTATGTTTGTTTTATGGTAAATATTATTTTAGGATTATTATTTGAATTTTTATAAATTCCTAGATATTTTATTTATAAAAGTTGCGTTTATAAAATTAAAAATATTGATTTTTAATGATTTAAATATTCAAATAATATTCTAAAATTTATTTTATTGTTTTTTAAATATAAAAAATTTTATGGGGCACATTGTGCACATGGGCCACCATATTCTAGAAGGTGGGGCCCATGAGGCCCTATCTTGGGTGGCACGCCACTTTTAGAGGGAGGGCCTATCCCCATGGGTGGCACGACACCTTTTGAGGGGAGGCTTATCCCATGGGTGGCATGCCCCATCTCTTTATGGGAATTGTTGATATGTTTTATCTCAAATTGGTTTGTGTTGATAAAGTGTTTTATTTTTAAGAGACTTGAGTTTATCTTTTTTAGAAGGCCTTATAAGGCTTATGAATATATTTTGCATAAATACATTATTACTTAATTAATTTTTATTTGATGGGATAATGGTCAAAGAAAAAGGGAGATAAGGGTTCAAGCACATTCCGTAGCATGTTGATGGCCCATCTATGGACTAGATGGCTTAGATCTCTCACTCCATAAGTCATCCTTGATCGACGGTTCAAATTCAATCTTGTGAGGCAAGCAATGGAAACCCTAGACCCAATTCTCTATAAATATGGTGGTTAGGTGCCTCGATCTCGCCCTCCGGGTCGGGATGACCTGGTGGCACGTGTCTCGGGTTTCAAGAGAACCCGAGATTTGAGACCGCTCTCTCGGGAACCTTACTACAAAATAAGGGTAGCTATACCAACCGATGAGAGAGGAATTTTAATGTGAGGCGAGACACACCTCACCTGGGTCCGTGACTCACTCGGGATGACTTGCGTGGACGTTCTCTTTGATCAAGATGGAAAGCCCCCCAGTCTTTCAACTGGTTCGAAATCGCCTCCCTTGACCTGTACTCTCATGTTTCTACGATCGCATACATATGGTTAATTTTACGAGGCAAGTGGGCCAAGAAACCCCACCTTGTCTTTGGGTGAATGCACACAGGCGTGCACATCCAAAAGAAGAAGAAAAGAGTAAGAAGATAGAAATTGGGGTGATGAAAGGAGAAGAAAGAGATATATTAGAGGAAAGGGGAAGAGAAGAATTTGACCAAGTGGCTAGACTGATATAGTAACTAGACCAGTAAGTGATTGACCCGGCATGGTAGCAACAGGCTAACATCAGCCTTGTACTTTATTCCAGAAAAATCATAATCAGTTTCCCTATGATTTTTATGAACTGGAAAGATTATGATCTCTACCATATATGGCTTGTACTTTTTCTCACTTTCAAAATAACAACCCAATATTTGATAAAATGTAAAATCCAAATGACATCAATAGTGTTTTCAACAAAAGCCTAATATTCAACTTTGACATTCAAGCAACTACGTGTTTCTTTTTATTGAACCAAACAAGTTATGAACCGCAGTCCCTTTTACAATGTAGGTTCACAAACATATTGAAAATCTCTAAGAAGTGCTTATTGCATATACATTGGAGAATTGTAAATACAAATGGCATTTAAGACATTGGAAAGAGTCAAAATAAAGAATTGGCAATACTTTATCTATTTTACCGTGGATCACCGAAGCTACTTTCTTCTTTTGGAGTTGGCTGCAAAAAAGAGACAAACAGTTCATTTGATGACTTTGCAAGCAAAATGCAATTGTCAATTAATTTTAGAATAATGGAATCCTGCATGGCTTGAGAGAAATTGTTTACCTAGGTGTCTATTGCTATAAAATGTTCATCAATGATCATATTGGCTTGGTTTCTAGACCTTTTAGGCCCTTTTTGGTATCGACATTTTCTTGAGTAATGTCTCTCGATTTTTTATAAAAAACTTAGGAACCTTTTCTATTATTTTTTGTTGGCCTTAGACGAGCACGGTAACTCAGACCGACATGACGACAATACTACTCGATGACAGAACCAACATCGACCAGCCTGACATGATGGCTAGCCTATCGTGGCAGTAAGACGGGCACGATAACTCAGACCGGCACGACGACAATACTGCTCGATGACAAGACTACCATGGCAGTGCTTAACTTAGCCCCCCTTGATCAAACGAGAGGGAAAGAGAGCAGCAGAAGAGAAAAAAGGAGAGAAAGAGAAAAGAGAAAAGAGAAAAGAAAGAAAGAGAAAGAAGAAGAAAAAGAAGAAGAAAAGAGAAGAGAGAGAGAGAAAGATAAGAGATTTAGATAGAAGACATAAGAGAGAGAAGAAGAAGATGAGAAGGGAATAAAAAAGTGATGAAGAGAGAAGAGAAGAAGAGGGTAGAAGAAAGGAAAAGAGAGAGGAAGAAGAGAGGAAGCGAAGAAGAGGAAAAGAGAGAGGAAGAAGAGAGGAAGAAAAGAAGAGGAAAAGAGAGAGGAAGAAGAGAGGAAGAGAAGAAAGGTGAGAAGAGAGAGGAAAGAAGAAAAGAAGACAAGAAGGGAGAGAAGTTAGAGGAAAGAAGAAAAGAAGAAAAGAAAGGAGAGAAGTGAGAAAGAAGAGAAAGGAGAGAGAAGAAAGAAGAGGGAGCATGAAGAGAGAGGGAAGGAAGAGAGAGAAAGAGAGAGATGACGGAAGAGAAACATGGACGGTGATGGGGTTCTGCCGTCTATGACAGGGGAGAGAGAAAGGGAGGGAGGCATGGACGGTGATGAGGTTCCGCTGTCTGTGACAGAGAGTGAGAAGAGAAAATAAAGCATGGATGGCGATGGGGTTCCGCAGTCTATGACAGAAGAGATAGAAAACATAGACGATGATAAGGTACCGCCTTCCATGATAGAGGAGAGAGAAAGGAGAAGAAAACATGGATGATGAATGAGAAGAAAACATGAACGGTGATAGGGTTCCACCGTCTATGACGGAGGAGAGAGAAAGGAGAAGAAAACATGGACGACGATAGGGTTCTGCCGTCCATGACAGAGGAGAGAGAAAGGAGAAAAAAACATAAACGGCGATGGGTTCCACCGTCCATGACAAAGGAGAGAGAAATGGGAAGAAAACATGGACAACGATGAGGTTCCACCGTTCATGACAGAGGAGAGAAAAAGGAGAAAAAAACATGGACGACGATGGGCTTCCGCCGTTCATGATAGAGGTGAGAGAAATGAGAAGAAAATATGGACGACAATAGGGTTCCACCGTCCATGACAGAAGGAAAGAGACAGGAGAGAGAAAAGAGAAAGCACGTGCGGCGATAGGCATTGCCATGCGTGTCAAAAGGGACTCAGACACGACCCGACCCACCACTTTGGGAAAGGGCTCGGTTCAATGTCTTTGATAGAGAACAGAGGGAGAAATATCGTGCGTGGTGATGAGCATCACCATGCATGACATGGAGATAGGGGAACATGGACAGAGGACCGGCTTGCCACTCGAGCTAAGCCCCCGCTCACTCTGTATGTTCTAAGAGATTAAGAGAAGAAAGAGGATGTCATGCTCGGCAATGGTCACTGCCATGCATAACTAGAGAGAATAGAGAAAGGAAAGATCAGATAGAAAGAAAGACAGAGAGAAGAAAACGAGGAGAGAGAAAGGAAGAAGAGGAAGAGAGAAGAGAGGAGAGAGATGAGAGGAGGAGAGAGAAGGAGAGAGGAGAGGAGGAGAGAGAAAGAGAGAGGAGAGGAGGAGAGAGAAAGTTACTTTCACCGAAGGGTATCAGACTTTTTCTTCTCTCTCTCCAAGACGTGCCCACAATTTCAATGTGAAACTCTCAAATTTTATTCATGAGATTGAAAACTGAGGGAAGCTTTTTACAATTAGATTTAGCATGTATTTATAGAATTGGCCCCAAACATGGGTGGATGCCCAAAATCTAGCATAATTGATGATAATTATAATTTATTTGATTAAAAGAAAAATCTAAAAATTGGTACAAAATGATGGTTTGCCTTTGCCCAACAATACACGAAATTTCAAAACAGTTCCTACCGCTGCCCTAGAACGTGCGTGATTTTCCATAGATGATTCGGGGTTGCTCATACGCTCATTTGGCCAAAAGATGATTACTTTCTCGTTGGGCTCGGCATGACGATCGTTTTGATACCAACTTCAAGTCACAGATCACGTTTTTAGGCCACGATCATGCTACTTGAAATTTGTATGAATCTTGGAAACTTCCAACCGATAGTGTGCTTGTTTCTTGATGTTTTTATTTTATTTTCTTTGTTGAATTACACTAAGCATGCCATCACAATCACGTTGCAACAAAGAGAGCTCAATTTCATGCCGAAAGGAAGATTTCGTCGTCTTGGGCTGGATCTTGAAATTCGCCAGTGGGAATCTGCAGCAACTTTGATGCCCTTGTGTGCAGAATTCAACAGTTCATCATATGGAGGGTTTGGACCAGACATAACATTGGACCTTACGTACATGATGCAATTGGTTTTGCATTGATCGGGTACACGAGCACCATGATATGGCCGCTTGAGTGAGTCGTGCTACTGCTGATTTTTCTGCAATTGCCTTCACGAATCGCCAATTTCTCTCTAGTTTTTCTCCCTACTCAAGCATTGTCACGAAGCGTGCCACATATCAAAACGCTGGTCTTGACGAGACGAACACGTTCACAAAATTTGAGCACGAACTAACCCGTGATGAGGGAGATATGGTCTACGAAGTTGCTGCTCGTGACTATGCAAACCAATCTCCTTTAATGGAGATTGGTGCAGGGAGGCCTCAGGGGAATAGCGTGCAGCCTACCCCTTTTTAATGTTTTACCCAGAACTTTGTCCTGGAGCGTCTATTTAAGCTAAAACTTGACTTCTAGGGGTTTTCGACCGTGCGAAATTCAATGGCGGTGGTTCCACAACCATTTGACACACTGAAAATAGAGTTCTAGTTACAGGGTCCGTTTCAAAGTGTTAGAGGTTGATTTTTTCGAAATTGTTTCTTTGTTTGCACTGGCAAGTGCCCTTTTGAAGTGCTTAAGAAGATTCTAACATGTTTTGGGATACTTCTGAGGCTGTCAAAAATTCCACTGTAAGTCAGGGCTTTATTGACCGACTTCTCCTTTATTCCGCATCGGGGACCCAAGGTTCTGAAAAATATCTTCAAATAAGGGGTCATTCCCCTTTATTCTAAATACGCCACTCTCTCTTCTTCTCTCTCTCTCTCTAGGTTGAAAAATGGGGCACACCCCATCCTTAAAGAGCTTTCCCTCTCTCTCCTCTTTCCCTCTCAAAAAGAGGCACGCCCCATATGTCTCTCTCTCATCCTCTCTTTTCTCTCTAAATTTGTTCTAAACCTAGGGTTGGGAAAAATAGTGAAAGAGGAATTTTTGAAGTAGTATTTGGGGGCATTGAACCTAAGGGTTTTGTGAGAGCATAAGGGTTCCATTGAAGTGCTTGGCCTAAAACTAGCTTTCTTGGTTGACATTGAAGGAGGACCGTCGATCCCATGCCATCAGATAGTGGTGACTCAGTGTGGGGTATAATAAGCTCGGTTGAGGTAATTTCTGCCAATCTCCACTTTTATTTTGGAGCTTCATCTTTATATTCTTAAGCATAAGGAATTGTTATTTTGTTGAAAGTGATATTTTACCAAAACAAAAGGGGTGTATTTAATAATATTTAAAAAAAAAATATTCCTTGGGAAAAGATCACATTGGTCGCTTTTTCATTTGTATCAGAGCAAGGTTATTATGAGTCTTTTCTCTTTTGTTGAGTCTAGATTTTTTACTAGAGAATAAAAGATATGGCTGCACGTACTTTCATCTCTGAGATCCTAAAAACCGAAAGGTTCGATATGACCAATTATGCTTCTTGGAGAATAAAGATTCAATATGTTCTTTATGAGGAAAACTTGCACGAGATGCTCTATGAGTGTCATCCTCATTGCCCAAGTGATGACGCATCTCATGTAATCAAAGATGAGTATGCAACTTGGAAGAGGAGGAATAAGAGATGTAAGAACATACTTTTGTATGCTATGACTGACTCGTATGCTTCTGAGTAAGAGTTAACTTCTACTGCAATTGGAATCTTTGATAGACTTGAGAGAGAGTATGATGATCCCTCTCTCATGAAGCAATATGTGGTATTAAAAAAGTACAATGAGTTAAAGATGACAGAGGGTACTAAGTTCACAGATCATGTGCACATCTTTCGTGCACTAGTCAGAGAGATGGAAGACACCGGCATGAAACTGTCTGAACCCATGCAAGTGATTCATTTCATGAATTCGCTTCCTAACTCATGGGAAATATTTGTGTCCTCCCTCTCAGCTAGAAGAAAGGCACCAAGGCTGGAGGATCTCATCACGACAATCAAAGGAGAAGAAGAAAGGAGGAACTCAAGGCATGCATTAACTACAACTCCAAGAGAAGTCGTACATATGGTAAAATCTACTCCCTCTTTTCAACCTAAGAAAGCAAAAGGAAGAACTAATTTTGGAAAGAGATGAGACTTCAAAAGGAGAGATTTTCGAAATAAAGGAGAAAAGAGAGAGACCAGGACTTGCTTTATTTGTAAGAAGATATGCTACATAGCCAAGAATTGTCAGTCCAATAAATTTAGTAGACCAACCAGAAACTGACTTGTGTGGTCTTTGAGACATTGCTAGCCAACCCCGAGGGAACCTCTTGGTGTCTTGACTTCGAGAGCTACGACTCATGTCACAAACACCGAAGAAGGCTTGCGCAATATATCGATATGGGAGGAAACCAGAAGACCGATGTACTTGGAGTCGTAGATTTTGAGGTTAAATTGAAGAGTGTGAGCCTCTTGATCCTGAAGCACACACTTTATGCTCCCGATATGAGGAAGTGCTTGGTTTCGGTTCCCAAGTTGGCTCTAACGGGTTTTGTGACCACTTTCGTTGGATAGAAGGTAGTAGTAAAAAAGGAGAATAATGTTGTCATGACTGAACATCTTGTAAATGGGTTATTTGCCATTGAAATAAAAGAGAACGTTGCTTATGTTTCGTCCCTCCAATGAGTTGGATGCCAACCTTTGGTATATGAGGTTAGAACATATTAATTTCAAAAGAATGGAAAGACTAAAAAAGGATGGCATTCTTCAAAATTATAAGGGTGATTTATCAAAAGTGTGTGAGTCTTGTGTACAAGGAAAGCTAATAAGAAAAAATACCATCAAGGCAAAAAGAGTTACTAGCGTTTTAGAAGTCATTCAGAGTGACATATATGGACCTATGAATGTGGCTACTAAAAGTGGCAAGAAATATTTCATCACCTTTATAGATGACTACTCGCGGTATGGCCATGTATATCTTATCCATGCCAAGTCTGATGCCTTAAAGAAATTCAAAATATACAAATCGAGGTCGAAAACCAAACTAACCTGAAAATAAAAGTCCTTAGAGCCGATAGAGGGGGGGAATATGCGTCTGAACCTTTTAAGGAACTCTGTGTTGAGAACGAAATTATACGCTAGTACACCATGCCCTACACTCTTAAACAAAATGGTGTTGCCGAGAGAAGAAAAAGGACCTTAGTTGAAATGGTAAGGAGTGATGGGGCATGCTTGTCTTTCTCTAGACTTTTCGGGAGAAGTTATGTTGACGGCATGCTATATCCTTAATTGAACTCCCACAAAAGTTGCTACACTTACTCCTCACAAGATTTTCATAGGTCGTGCTCCCTCCCTTGATCATCTAAAAGTTTGGGGTTGTTTACTCCATGTTCTCATTCCCCATCAAAATAGGACCAAACTTCAACCCAAAGTTGTTAAAACCATTTTTATTGGCTACCCAGATCATGGTAAGGGTATCGATTCTACAGCCTTGAAACATGGGAGGTTATCGAGAGCCGTGATGCTCACTTCTTCGAGGAAGAATTTCTTGAAGCAAGATTGAGTGAAAAACAAGCCGACTTCTTTGAGGAGGCAAGAGACAAAGCTGTGCTTCGAGAACCCGAACTTGACTTCCAATAGACCTGAGCTTGAACTCGAACCCTCAAGACAAAGTGAACCTGAACTCGAACCGAGACGTAGTAACCAAATAAGTAGACCTCCTCTATACCTAGAACAATTTGCCTACCTGGGGAAACATTTTGATAGAGTTGGGGAAGATCCAGAGTCTAAACCTAAAACTTACCATGAATCCTTGTCCCGTCCTGAAAATAAATATTGGGTAGAAGCCATAAAAGATGAATATGCTTCCATTAACCAAATAAGTGCCTCTACCTCAGAAACGTAAGGCCATTGCAAGTAGATTTTCAAGAAAAAGTTGAACTCAGAAGGAAAAATATAAAAATATAAAGCTCGGCTGGTTGCAAAGGGTTTTACCCAAAAAGAAGGGATAGATTATGAAGAAATCTTTTCTCCTGTTGCTAAATTCCCATCTATCCGAATCCTTATAGCTATAACAACCCATTTTGATTTTAAGGTTCACCAGATGGATGTCAAAACAACTTTTCTGTATGATAACTTAGAAGAAGAGATTTATATGGCCCAACCTAAGGGATTTGTAGAAAAGTGAAAGGAGAACCTCGTTTGTAAACTTAACAAGTCCCTCTATGACCTAAAACAACAGTGGTAAATAAAATTTCAAGAGACCTTGCTCTTGCAGGGTTCTCTACAAATAATGAAGGCTACTGTATTTATTAAAAGTTCAGTGGGAATGACGTGGTTTTTATTTCCTTATGTATGACTGATATGTTAATTGTTAGTAGCTCGATTGCCTTTGTAGTAGATACAAAAATTTTCCTTGCACAACACGTCGATATGAAGGATCTTGAAAAAGCTTCGTATGTATTGGGAATCAAAGTAATAAGAAACATAAAAGAGAAGACTATCCAATTTTCCCAGGCAACCTACTGCAAGAGGATACTGGAAAAGTTTGATATGGATAAGTGTAAGCCTATGTCTACCCCAATAGACAAAAATACGAAGCTCAGAAATAAAATGTGTCATACAGAAGATATTAACAAAATAGCCATGGAGAGGGTGCCTTATAAGAGCGTAGTTGGGTCCCTTGTGTATGCTATAACATGAACAAGACCTGACTTGTCTTTCGTCATGAGCTTGGTTAGTCATTACCAAAGCAATCTTGGAGAAGAGCATTGGACAATGGTCAAGAGAATCTTTAGGTACTTAAAAGGGACCATGAACTACTCGCTCACATATAAAGGGAAAACTGAAATAGCAATAGAAGGATATTCAGCTGCTAGCTATCTCGCGGATCCAGATAATTATGAAGTTTATATCTGGATATGTGTTTATGTTTGGAGGGGGTGCAGTTTCTTGAAATCAAAGAAAGAGGATACAATGGTGTTATCCACCATGGAAGCTGAATATGTGGCATGCTATCTAGCGGCCAAGGAGGCTATATAGATTAAGAAGTTTCTTAATCAACTCAGCTTTCATCCCATACGTTGTAAGGCAGTACAAATTTTCTGCAACAACACGACAGCCATTTGCATTTCTAAGGAACCTCATTTTTACAAGAGTTCCAAGCACATCAAACTATATTTTTATCACCTAAGGAATGAGGTGAGATTGAGAGAGATCGAGATTCGCTACATATCCACAGATCTGATGGTTGCAGATCATCTGACTAAGGGGGTTGCCCCTAACGTTTGTGTAAGACATGTGAGAGAGATGGAGATGATAGCAAGTGATGAAGAGAGAATGTAAGGCCTTCAAATGCCAAATGGGAGATGTTGAGTTTATGTAGCCTTTAAAGGCCTTATACATGATTGTAATAAAACATTCAATATAGTGGATCATGAACTCAGTGAGAGTGTGGTTCCTCGTGGACCATACTATGCAAACGATGTTTGTAGATACTGGACTGTGCTTGACGGTTTAGGCCATTCGATTGGAAAAAACCCATGTTACCTGGGCATAGAGTATAAACCGATGAGGGTTCTAATGGGTCATCCCTTGATGAAGTCGGAGTATGCCCGGATGAGTGAGCGAGGGACTGTGTGACCCTTGTGCGTGATGGTGGCCTACAGAAACGGTGGCCAAAGCTTCATCCATATACCATCACACGACATGCATATTGATAGATCGTTTCGGGAAAACAAGCCACCTTTTAGGGTGAAGCATATGCATGTATGAGAGATACCCCTATGCGTCATAGATTTGTGGTCGCATCAGGTCTAAGTAACCTTGACTTGTCTCTAGGGGAAAACTTGAAATCCACATATTGGGATTGTGACCCACTAATGAACCATTGGTTGGACTGTGAGTCATGGGAAACACTGGGTCAGTATGATAAAGCAAGTGTGGTCTGTAGTTCACAGTTGAAGGTGAAGTGCCCTATGTTTATTGATTTAATTCCTTAACCATATGGATATTTTTTCCATCAAATTAATTTAATTATGTTTGTTTTATGGTAGGATTATTATTTGAATTTTTATAAATCTCTGGATATTTTATTTATAAAATTTGGCTTTATAAAATTAAAGATATTGACTTTTAATGATTTAAATATTCAAATAATATTCTAAAATTTATTTTATTATTTTTTAAATATATAAAATTTTATAGGGGCCCATTGTGCACATGGACCCACCATATTCTTGAAGGTGGGGCCCATGAGGCCTTATCTTGGGTGGCACGCCACTTTTAGAGGGAGGGTCTATGCCCATCGGTAGCATGCCACCTTTTGAGGAGAGGCTTATCCCATGGGTGGCGTGTCCCCTCTCTTTATGGGAATTGTTGATATGTTTTATCTCAAATTGGTTTGAGTTGATAAAGTGTTTTATCCATAAGAGATTTGAGTGAATCGTTTTAGAAGGCCTTTTAAGGCTTAGGGATATATTTTGGATAAACACATTATTATTTAATTAATTTTTATTTGATGGGATAATGGTAAAAAAAAAGGGTGATAAATGTCCCAACATATTCCGTAGCATGTTGATGGCTCATTTGTTGAATGGATGGCTTAGATCTCTCACCCCACAAGTCACCATTGATCGACGGTTCAAATTCAATCTTCTGAGGCAAGCAATAAAAACCCTAGACCCAATTCTCTATAAATAGGGGTCATTCCCCTTCATTCTAAATACGCTACCCTTTCTTCTTCTCCCTCTCTAGGTTGAAAAAAGGGGCATGCCCCATCCCTAGAGAGCCTTTCCTCTCTCTCATCTTTCCCTCTCAAAAAGAGTCATGCCCCATATCTCTCTCTAAATTTGTTCTAAACCTAAGGTTGGAAAAAATAGTGAAAGAAGAATTTTCGGAGTAGTATTTGGGGGAATTGAACCTAAGGGTTTTGTGAGAGTATAAAGGATCCATTGAAGTGTTTGGCCTAAAACTAGCTTTCCCGATTGAGATTGAAGGAGGATCCCCGGTTGAGATTGAAGGAGGATCGTTGATCTCGCGTCATCGGATGTCGGTGACTTGGTGTGGAGTGTAATAAGCCCGGTTGAGGTAATCTCCATCACTCTCTATTTTTATTTTTGTAGCTTCATCTTTATATTTTCAAGCGTATGGAATTGTTATTTTGTTGTAAGCAATGTTTAGCCAAATAAAAAGGATATATTTAATAATATTAAAAAAAAGTATTCTTTGATAAAAGATCACATTGGTCTCTTTTTCAAAACCTACTATAGAGTACCAGAGTGTTGTATTCTTAAAGAGTGAAAGTTTGAATTTAGAAAGAGAGAGAGAATAAGAAAAACGAGTAGAGAGAAAGGGATTAGTGCCAAACTCAGCAAAATCGTGTGTAGGCATACAAAGATTGTGAAAAAGAATCCATTTATAGAGCTCTAAAAGGCTGGGAACTAACTGTTCAGGTGAACAGTTTATGTTACACTGCACAATTTGACTGTTGGATTACCAACAACCACCAACAACGATTATAAACCATTGGATGTGAACAATTCCATGCATCACCTTAATCTCAGTGGCTGTGATCAGTTACATGTGCCTCACGTCTTCAACAGTTAGTGTTCGTTGGCTTTCCCACATGCCACACTCAACCTCTTCGCAACAATGTGCGAGCACGAATCACGACTCGTAAAATAAATCGAGCCGAGACCCCTAAATGTGCTTGGGCGAGGGCATTTGATGCAAAATGCAAAGTGTGCAAAGTGCATCCACACAGGCTACATTACTCTCTTCTTCAATGTGGGGGCTAAAAACCTACTCCTTTCTCTCTCGACATATTTAAAACTTAGAAAAATCAAATAGAATATTATGTTCTTTTAAAGGAAAAAGTTTATATAGTGTGGAGGCTCTAAAGAATCAAATTAGAGCCCACCTCAAAAATTTCACTAGAAGAGCTTGTTTTGATGCATAAACATCATCAAATTGATCATCTCTACATCAAGATGTATGGACATGAGAAATAGATGGATTTCAAGTCTTGGAAATAGTGCATATTGTAATGCGTTTTTGGACCGTCAATTTTCAAGGTTTTCAAGTTTTCATAGATCTACTCGATTTACACTATTTTTAAGC
>NW_006497955.1:1651404-1664196 GCF_000471905.2 Amborella trichopoda | reverse complement strand
ATACCCCCGCCTCCCTCTCCTCTTTCTCATGAAAAGGCGGTCCGGCGTATTCTAAGGGCGGTCCGATAGTGTAATTTTGGTCTAGTAAATAACAGTGGCTGTCTAGTAGTACAAGTGGCGGTCCAGCAATAAGCCCATGCGGTCTGGCACTAACAAAGAGCGGTCTGAAAATAGGCGGTCCGGCGTATTCTAAGGGCGGTCCGTCAGTGTAATTTTGGTCCAGTAAATAACAATGGCTATCTAGTAGTACAAGTGGCGGTCCGGCAATAAGCCCATGCGGCCTGGCACTACCAAAGAGCGGTCTGAAAATAGGCTCATGCGGTCCGGCAACAAGCCCAAAGTGCGGTTCGGCAATGTCAAAGAGTGGTCCGACAGTCCATGTAAGCCCACATGAATGTCCAGCAAAAATTAAATTTTTATGTACGAAAAAAAGGTACTTTCGTAAAAAAAAATGTACCTTTTTTACTTGTGAGGGTATTTGCTAAAAAAGTGCATTTTGAGGAAAAAAAGTGAGAAAAAAATTTCGGTTGGGGGTAACTTGTATAAAAAGGTCTAGTCTTGGGGGTTATTTATAATTTTCCCTAAAACATAGTGGAAAAATATAGAATGATACCATGTACCTTAGGTACAACGTGGTCACAATTAATCTTGAATATTAGATATGAAATTCAGTGGCTGTATTTATTCCATTGACCAAGCTCAAACTTCAAAAGAATATTTTCAAACTTTATGATATACTCAAACTATCAAATTTCACAAGGGATGGTTGTAAGTAATTGTGACCACCTTACCGTCTCATTGTATACAATCTCAAACAAAGTAATTAGCTTGAAGACCACAAAGTAATTAGCTTGAAGACCTTGGATGGTTGCAAGTAATTGTGACCACCTTACTGTCTCATTGTATACAATCCCAAACAAAGTAATTAGCTTGAAGACCTTTGTATACCTTGTTCAAGTATGTGGAAAAATAGCATCTAGGGGAGTATTTGCTTCCATTGAGAGGCACGAAAAGAAAAAGAGGATGTCTTATTTGCCCAAAAATAAAGAAGGTGGTCTTCCCGCGAGGAATTGGTCAATAAGGGAAAATTAGAACCAATTTGGTTCCCCCTTCTTATTTTGGTAGAGCCCCTAACCCCTAACCACATTTGTCGATGCTATTTAGGTGGGCTACAACCCGCACCCTTATATATAACACAGGAAATCATATCCCCTCTCTCGTTCTCAGACGCTTCAATTTCCTCAACTCTCATCTCCTTCCTAACAACAGAATGGCCTCCTCACTTCTCTCTAAAACGTCTTGCCTCTCCCCACTCACTCTCCTCATCCTCCACTTCTTCTGCAGCTCGGCTTTGGCACAAAAACCGGGCCACTTACCAAGAAACGAACCTCTCAAGTTCGATTTTGAACCTCCCATCATCGGTTTCGGTAATGAGAAGGTGACCCACCTCCACTTCTACTTCCACGACATCGTTAGCTGCCCAAAACCGACAGCCATACAAGTAGCAAGAGCGGACTCCACCAATAAGTCGGCCACTGGGTTCGGAGCGATCGTGATGATCGATGATCCCCTTACAGAGGGACCTGAGGTGTCCTCTAAGCTGATAGGGAGGGCTCAAGGGATATATGCCTTGGCTGCTCAAGAAGAAGTTGGCCTCCTGATGACTCTCAATTATGTGTTTGTCGAGGGAAAGTACAAGGGTAGCACCCTTAGCGTTCTTGGCCGTAATGCGGTGTTTAGTGGTGTGAGGGAGATGGCCATTGTTGGCGGAGGTGGAGCTTTTAGACTGGCTCGCGGTTATGCCTTGGCCAAGACCCATACCTTTAATTCGAGTACTGGTGATGCTGTCGTCGAGTACAATGTAGTGGTTCTGCATTATTGTAGAACTTGATTTTCTCTTTACCCTATTTTTTTTTTTTAATCATATATTGAAAGGTGTACCCCGTGAGAGGCTTTGATGATAATGCTCTTGCGTTATGTTTCACATAATATACGTATTTTTGTTGGGAAGAAGTCTATGTAAGGCATATGCTATAAGGCATATGTAAAGTAAAGCTGCAATGAAACCGAGAATGGGTTTGGGGTCATAGTGGTATCATCACTTGTACCCTAGCTACGGTTTAGGCTTTCATTCTTATCTAATGCATTTAGAAATCACTAACAATTTCTAAAGAAATGGGTAGGAGCTCATCATTTCTATTGAATTACCCAAAAAAACCAAAAAAAAAAAGAAGCTGCATTGAAACCATGCCTGAATATGCAATTTCGGTGTCAAAATTCTTTCAAATTGATCATCTCGACTTAGGATATTGCTTATAGGAAAATGCAATTTTGATGCCAAAATCCCCTCTAATTGATCATCTCAAACCTAGGCAATTATTAATACGAAAAATGGAATTCAAATCCTGAAAGTAGTGTGTATGACACTTTTTGGACTGCCCATAGTTTACAAATTCCTATTTTAAGAGCTTCAAATTTAAATACTCAAGGGCCATGTAAAAACCGTGTCAGATTGGTGGATCGGCATCTCGGATAAGAGAATCGACCGAATCGGCAAGTTTCATCCCAATTTTTTTTTTTTAAAACATCACTGTTTGAAGACATTTTTCAGTACCATGTGTCCCCGATGTGGAATAAAATAGAGAAGCCGATCAATAAAGCCTGACAAACAGTGGAAATTTCGAAAATTTCAAAATGGCCCCAAAACTAACCAAGATCTTCATAAGGACTCCAAAGAGTCTCCTGCCAAGTTTTGTCACATTCTGACATTTCTAAGTCAGTGTAGACTAAGAAACAGTTTCGGTAGAATCAGCCTCTAGCACCCTAAAACAGACCCCCGTAACTAGAACTATATTTTTTTTGTATGTCAAACAGCTATGGGACCACCTCCATTGGATTTGGCACAGTCGAAAACCTTTATGAGTCAAGTTTCGGCTCAATCAAGCACTCCAAGACAAAGTTATAAGCAAAAGACCGAAACAGGAGGAGCCACACACTATTCCCGTGCGGCCACCCTACAAGTAATCACCATTAAAGGGACAATCACGAACAGTGAATTTTGGGGCCCATATCTCATTCGTTCCGAGTTAGATCCCACTCAAATTTTGTGAGCATGTTCGTCTCGTCAAGATGAGCGTTTCGATATGTGCCATGCGACGTGACGACTCCTGAGCACGAAGAAAAGCTAGAGAGAAGTTGCTGATCCATGAAGAAAGTTGCAGGAAAATCAGCAGCGACACATCTCGTTCAAGAGGCCAAATCGTGGAACTCGTAAACCCGATTGACGTGAAACTAGTTGCATCGCGTGCGGAAGGTCCATGGCTATCGCTGGTACGAACCTTGCGCATGATAAGCGGTCATATTTCACACATGAAGTCGATGAAGTGGTTGTGAATTCCGGCGCTGGAATTTAGGATTCTGGCCAAAACTCAAAAGTTGAGAAATCTTCATCGGGGCATGAAATCGAGGTGTGTTTGTTGTCATGCAATCGTGACCGCATGCTAAGTGTGATCCGGTGAAGAAATTATGGAAAAACATCAAAGAACGAGCATACTATTGATCCAAAATTTTCAATATCCATCCAAATTTCAAGTCGCATAATCGTGGCTTAAAAACACCATCCATGGCTTGAAGTTGGTATATAATCGATCATTATGTCGAGCCCTACAAGAAAACAATCATCTTTTGGACAAGCGGGCACTAGAGAAACCCTGGATCATATATCAAAGCAGCAGGAACTGTTTTGTAATTCCATGAATTGTTAGGAAGGGGCAAATCAGTCATTTTACACCCTATTTTCTTATTTTATTTAATTCAATTAAATCTTAATTTTCAACAATTAGGTTTAATTTTGATCAATCCACCCATGTTTAGGCAAAACTCTACATATATTACGTACTGTCATTGTACATAGACCAGACTTTGCTTAGTAAAATTTCCATCTCTTTTCATTGTTGGGTCAAGTTTTGAGAGAGATAGGAAGGAGTGAGAAACTTTTAGGATGGTACCCCTGGGCTTAAGGTAAATCTCTTTCTCTCTTCTCTTCTTTCCTCTCTTCTGCTCTCTCTTCTTCTCTTTCTTCTTCTGCGTCTGAGCTTTTCTCAAGGGCTAGGTGCGGCAGTGGTAGTGTCACGCTTGCCTCTTTCTTTCTTTCTTTCTCCCTTCATGTGGTTTCACTGATCGTGCATAGCAATGGCAGCGCCATGCGCGAGCTTCTTTCTCCCTCTTTTCATTCGTCTCTATCTTTCAATGAGGTTCATAGACGACGCTGCTCATCGTCGTCCGCAGGTATATCCTTGTATGCCTATCTCAGATGGCGATGCCTATCACTGCCTGTGAAGAGTCGCGCCAATACCTATCGCCATGTGCGAGCTTCTCTTGCACCTTGTGCCTATCATAGACGGCGATGCCTATTGCCGCCTCCGAAGGGTCGCGACGATACTTATCGTCGTTCGTAGGTTTCTCTTACGTCCTACGCCTATCGCCGTGTACTTCATAAGGAGCTATCGATGCGTTCTTCACAAGAGGCTATCACCGCGCGCTTCACAAGAAGCTATCGCTGTCTGTGAAGGGATGTGCTACCTTCTCGTTTTGCCAACGGCGATGCCTAACGCAATCTGTAGTTCACTATTCACCCTCTAGCTGTGAGTAGCAGTGTCCAACGTCGTCTGAGGGCTGCGACACAGTTATTCCACGACTGTGGGTGGCGATGCCTAACGCCATTGGGACCCTCCCTCTTTGTCGTCTTGTGTCGTCTCTTTGTTCTCTTTCTTCACTTTTCTCCTCACCCTTACTTGATTAAGGGATTGACTTAGTTTAGTATTGTCATAACAGTCTAGCTGTCACGCGGTATTGCCGTCGTGTTGGTCTTGACTACCATGCCCCGTCTTGCTGCCACACCAGATTAGGATGGCCTTGGTTTCGAGTAATATTATCGTTGTGCTGGTCCTGAGTACCATGCCTATCTTGCTACCACTCCGAATCGGTCACTGGTCCAGCTATCATGCTAGTCTCATTCCCTTATCAAGTTCTCTTCTCTTTTCTACCTTTATTCGAACCTTCCACTTTATCACCCTGACTTCTCATCTTCTCTTATAGGAACGTGCATTGCCCTAAGACAAGGGTGGGTCCTTTGGCTCACTTGTCTTACAAGTTAACCATGATAGTGTTGTGCAAAAAACAAAGAGATTGCAGGTCAAAGGAGGTGATCCCGGACCAATTGAAGCAGCTGGGGGACTTTCCGTCGTGATCTAAGAGGGCGCCCGCGTGAGTCAACCCGAGTAAGTCACGGACCCAGGTGAGGTTTGTCCCCACCTCATGAATAAAATTCCTCTCTCACTAGTTGGACACCTGCCCTTGTTCTGTGAACGAAGTTCCCGAGAAAGCGACCTTAGGTCCCGAGTCTTTTGAGCCCTAGACATGTGTCACCCGATCACCTAGATCCAGGGAGGGGAGATTGAGGCACCTACCGAGCTTGGCGACTCCACTGTGGACTTATTACCCCTTCGTCGGTTCGCTCTTGCTTGACCACATCACCTTTTACTTTCTGCACTATATTTCATGGCACCTAGGTAATTCAACCCGTTCATCTGAATTGGGGATTTTCTCATCCTCGAACTCATGACCGTCCCAGAGAAACGAGCTTCTCAAGCCTCGTTCCCTACACTCCTCTTGAGTCAGGACTCACAGTTTGGCTCCCATGATCTCTCCTGGGATGGTGTGAGAAGGGACTTGAAGGTCCCTAACTCCCCATTTCCTAGTCTTGGTGGACCCTCCACCAAGGCCCCTAGCATCGGTAGCACGTTTGCTACCACTCATAGCACACACCTTGATACTGGTAAGTCCCTTGCCAGTCATATTACTGAGGTACGTCGAAAGGCTACCTTGTCCGCTTTTGCAAAAGGCAAGCAAGTTGTTATCGCTTCTGAGGGTTGCCGCAAGGCCACCCCCCATACTCCTTCACCATCTCGAACCTCTATGCCTAGAGGCTTGATACACCGAGGCAAAGACACTGGGGCCTCCACCTCTCGTACACACCTAAAGGCTTGTGGTTCATTCACTCGAGCCACACCTCGGGGAAACTTTCATGCTGCCTTGAGCTCGCGTTCAAGACTAGGCCTTCTCAGGGTGAACCCTGCACGTGCTATGCATCTGCATCCCACAGCTCGGGGCAATGCCAATTCTACGCCAACTCAAGCACACGAGGGTCGACCACTTTGTCCTTCCTCTCAACACACAATACTTCACCCTGTGAGACATAGACTCCTACACGGTCCCTCACAGACACAAGCTCGTAGGTCTCGGCCTCCTAAGGTCGAACCGGCTGACCGAGCCCGGCCTGACCCTCATGTCATTCAGATGGCTACCTCCAAAGGTGCACACACACCAATTTCCCAGGCTCCTCCAAGATCCCAACTCAGGCGGAGTCGTAAGCCATTTCCTTCTTCTGTCACCCTTCCAGGCAAACACCTCGAGATCTGGTACTCAAAGTTTTTCCTTAAGAGTACAGTCTTGAGTCAGTCGCCTCAAGATAGCCACGCACCCAGACCTCACAATGGAATTTGGGGCAACGACCTAATATCAGATAGAAGCCTACAGCCTCTAAGGCAGCAACCCAGATTGTCCTCTATCCTTGGACCTCACCCTCTGCTCCAGCTGATGGACACAGCCCTCGAATGCTCAAGAAAGATGGGGCAGTCTAAGTATCAGGATCAATTTTGGACTGAAATCTATTACAGTCCCTGCAGCTCCTGATTAGAGAGACTTCTAAGACAGTTGAAGTTAGCACTCTTGATGTCCTCCTGCTTCACAAGCCCTTCTTCCCTCTTCGGATTCCAAAGCCTGAGCAAGAAGTCCAAGATTGCTCGGTTGTTACCGTCATAAGAAAAGACCGAGCTACAAAAAAATCACGGTCCCAAGACTGTCAAGAACCGGTCCTCACACATCGGCGTATAAGGCTCAAGTCTAGTTGGGGCACGTTAAGCCCCTACAGATCGACTTGCCACGTACGACTCGCCAGCCTCGGCAGTCTAGTACTCCATCTGTCTCTGACCCTCTAGAAGAAATGGTCAGTTTCATGTGATCAACGAGCCGGATGACGCCCAAGAAGAGCGGATGAACAAGTTCGAGGTGATGATGCAGTCCCTTCTCGAAAAGATGGATTGCTTGGAGGCCTCCAGGTCCCCTGCTTCTCCTCCTCACCATGAGGCCAACTCCCAACCTGAAGAGGACACAACTCCCAAGCAAACTCCCCCACCGGCCTCCCAAGATGGCTCTGCTCCCCGCATAGGATCTCAAGCCGATATAGATGCCATGGTCACCCATAGTCTCAAGAATAAGGTCTCGAGCATGCAAGAGGCGCCGCTTTACCAAAAGTCGTACCCCTCTTACATCGACCAGGTGCCGTTTCCCCCAAACTATAAAAAAGGGAAGCTCCCCCTGTTCAATGGTACTACATCCCCGCACTAGCATATCGCTCACTTTCAAGCTGCTTGTCAGCAACTGACAGGCGACTCCTCCTTAGTCAGTTCATTGAGACTCTCGAAGGGCCAGCCTTTTAGTGGTATGCTCGGCTGCCTCCAAACTCGGTACACACATGACAAGAAATGGAGCAGTTGTTTTACCAGCGCTTCTATGAAGTCCAGAGAAACATAGAAACCATTGAGCTCCTCACTCTGACTCAAGGCCCTGGTAAGCCAGTCGATAAGTTCATCACCTGATGGAGAGAATTGGAAACCTATCATGCCACTCCAATGACTAAGAAAGAAGCAGTCCAGACCTGCAAAGAAAGTATGCTGCCCGAGATTGCCCTGCATGTTGAGGCCTCTAATCCACCCTCCATGTCAGAGCACATCTCTAAAGTGGTCCGTATAGAAGGCCTGTCCAAGCACCATGGTGGATCTCATCAACAGCCCTTTAGCTTGGGAAACGACCGGGGCAACGGCAATTCTTGCTCCAGCAATTGGGCAACTAACAAAAAGCAGTGATAGTGCGGTCGTCACCTTGACTGATACTAAAAAAGTCATCCCTCAAACGTTGGACCTCTCCAAGGCTTAGACACCTCAGACTGGAGGCAAACAGCAGCAATCCTATAACAGGCCTGCATCTTAAGAATATAAATCGAAGTGACTACTGGATTTAGCACTAGAACAAGGTGTACCCCTTCGAGAAAGAGTGGGTTCCTGCACTGCTTCGACTACTACTAGAGCAAAACATGATCCAACTACCGGAGGTCAACACCTCAGAACAAGCTAGACAGGAGACACATGAGAGGTGTTGCGCCTATCACAGGGGAGTAGGCCACCCCACTCAATCAAAGACATTATCGAAGCTCTTCTTAACAAGGGCTTGATAAAGCTCAAAGAGTTAAAGAAAGCATTCGGGGCAACTGAGGCTTCCCACATAGTGACAATTCAAGATGATGATGAAGCACATACGATCCTTCGTGCAATATTCTCCATAATGCTCGAAGAAGGTCTCATCACGCCAAAGCCAACAAGGCAACCCAAGTTCCTGTCTCCAGGAACTGAGAATCTTTAGTGTCCGTATCATCTGATACGAGGCCATGACCTGAGCGAATGCACTGGCTTCCACAAGCTCTTGGCAAATAAGATGCATCAGTGCCAAGAAGTTTGTAGTATCTCAGAAGGACACTCTCAAGTCTCGGCTCCACCAGCACAAGAAGACCTCTCGATACAAGCCCAGGGAAGTGTTGAGCTAGACACTCTATGGGCCCTCTTCGAAGCGATGCTCCAACAGGGTCTCATCACTCCCAAACCCACCAGACAACCTAGGCGTCTTACGGAAGGCACAAAAAATCTCTGGTGCCCATATCATCAGATATGGGCCATGAGCGGACGGAATGCTCGGGGTTCAAAGCTGTAGTGGCGAAAAAGGTACAGAAAGGCCACATTGTTTGTGTCGTTCTCCCATAACGCTTCCAAGCCATCACTCCCGTCCAAGAGGAAGTCCCACTACAGGTGCCTTATGAGGATACCAACTCTTCAGAACCCTTGACCTCTCAACCTTAGGAAGTCTATCATGGACGAAGTAGGCTCAAATCCCTAAAGCGTAGGTAGTCCGCAAAGCTAGGGCAACTCATCAGCCCAATAGGGCAGATCAAACACCCCCCAAGGGATCCAAAAGGAGACGAGCACCCAAGTCAGATCATTGAAGGAATCATATTCCTCAGGCCCCTTCCTCCACTGCCGACCTTACAGGAGTTCATCTCAGGCGCAGCTCGCCTTATCCCTTTGTTCGATCAAGTGGAAGTCCCTGAGTCATCATCAACTACTCGAGACTCGTCCAATACAGGTGACGACGTTAAAAGCATCTCCCAAAGCTTAGAGCCGGGGCAAGACCTAAAATACCCCCTGCACATGTCCAATTCTGACGATGACGTAAAAAGCTGCCTAGAACATTCTAACTCCAATTTTTCTCCTTCTTCTCCCTCCTCTTCTATTTCTTTCATAGGTGCTGCTTGACAGTGCCCAGACTTCGATGCTCTAAATAGAGAGCTCGAAGGCACCAACATCAGCAAGTCACAATGAAAGTGCCTAAAAAATATGCTAGCCCAGGCGGCTGGATTCTTAACCGTCGACGATGCCCTGGTAACCAAGGCAAGACCAAGCCATCTTCAAGCTCCTATTCTAAGGAGGCCTCCCATATGGTGCATATATTGGAAGTACCATTCAGCATGGGGCAAATGAGCCTAAGATCAGCGAAGAAACTACAACCCACACCTCAAAAGCTCAAGGTCCTCAAGTTTCCTGATCCCTCACTTTTCCCTTAACGTCAACCTCAACCTCAAACCTCTTCATCCCTTATAGATATCCCTATTACCTCCCCATCAGCCCAGCCCGCATAGGCTGAACAACAAAGTAAGCTAGTGTCACAAACCAAAACTCAACCAAAACCTGCTCTTAAACCTACCCTACCACCCAAACCAGTGACTGGATCAAGAACACAGAAGGTTAACGAGGATAAGGTGAAATATGACATAATTGGGAATTTGAAAAAGCTTCCATCCCTTCTAAGTATTTATGATGCCCTTATGCTATCCAGAGACTACTGTATGTCCCTGGTTCAAGACCATTCTAACCTGGAAGTGTATGAGATTGAAGTGGAGCCTATTGAGGTGGACCCAACCATCCTGGGTGGATGCTTGACAATCGCTTTTTATGAAGATGACCTGCAGTTGGGAGGCTAATTTCACATTCGCCCCTCTTCATGAATGGTGAATTACACACCTGCCCTATCAATCGGATTATGCTGGATAGAGGGTCAGCAATCAACCAGATCACAAGAAGGATCCTCACTTGACTGGGATTAGGATCTGGCTACCTCACTCCTACCCACTTCATTGTGTAAGGCTTCAACCAATTAGGAGAAAAGACGGTTGGGACAGTTCGTCTTTGACTCAAGATTGGTGACCTGAATGATTACGCCCAGTTTCACGTAATCGACACCGATACATCTTAAAATGTCTTGCTCGACCGCCCTTGGTTTCATGATCTGAGGGTGATCCCTTCCACGCTCCACTAATGCTTCAAGTACAGTCGAGATGGGAGACATCACATGGTCTATGCTGATAAGAGACTGTTCCCTGAAGCCGAGACTTACTATGTTGATGCCTATTTAATAGACCTTCCAGCACCAGAAAGGCTAAAGGATGATGATTGGAAGCATGTGAGAGAGACAAGACCCTCGTCTCATGAGGATGTTGAAGACCTTGGGTGAATGATTACATACATGTTCAAGGAAGAGGAAAGACAAGGCAAGATCCTCCCCTTGACTCCTATCTACCCAAGTATACCTTACCACCTCTCCGAGGTCATGGTATCATCTCTTGAAGGTGAAGGCTCTACCTCTACTTCTAATTCACCAAAATAAAATGACAAGCTAGAAGAAACTTCTAAGACTGAGGAAGCCTTAGAGGTAGACCTTCCAACACCGAGGGTCACTATACGCCGGACTAGTTAAAAGTTCTGCATGTCCCTGTTGCTCTCCCAGAAGCAGAACTGGCATACCAACCACTAAGGAAGGTACTCCAAATCCCAGCCTCCCTGAACAAGGAGATCATCAATAGTTAAAAGAGGGTCTTACACTTCTCAAAGACTCTCGAAGAAGTACAGGTGGACAAGAAACAACCCTTCAGCTCTTAGGAACACGACCCCATGGCAGAGCTGAGAAGTGAGGTTCGCAGCCTCTAGAATCAGTTGGAGGTTATATGCATCGCTTCAAAGCACTTGAAGGAGTTTGTCCCTGAGACCAAGACCTATGACGAGCTTAAAAGAAATGCAGCTCAAAGCGAAACCAAGGTTCCCCCAGATTGGAGTATTTACAGCGAACAGGTTCACTAAATCATGAGAACCATGGATTATGAGCCCCTATCTAATCAAACACTAAGGGGTGAGGAAGCAACTGCTCCCCCATTCGAGGTCGTTGAAGCCACATCAAGCTGCCATACGGCAAAGCAAGGAGTGGACTATTCTTTTTCTTCTCAAATTGTGAAAGGGAAGAAGCAATAAAACATAAAGAGAGGGAAGAATAAAAGAGCTCTCATCACACTGAAGCAAAAGAAAGAATTTAGTCATAAAGCAAGGGGATCTTATAAATATAAAAAATATGGGAAAAAGAAAAGAAAATAAGATGACACTTCAAAATCGATCGATCAATTCATTGATCTTCCCCCTATATGTTGCAGTTGATGCCCTTGCCTGCTTTATTTTGCCTCTCAGTTCGGCCACTAGCTCCGCCTCATGCTCCATTAGGGTAGTCCCTTCTTCCGAGGAGTACTCGAGGGTCAAGATATTATCGGCAAGCACCTGGTCCTCTGCTTTCCAAGCCGCAGTCTCCTTCTCCAAATTGTCAAGCTTTTGCGTCAGCTGTAATATCTTCGCCCTCAGGGTCATCACCTTGTGGTGACGAGTGACAGCTCTCCCCTCAAGGTTGGATCTCTGAGAGACCGCGACATCCTTTTGCTACAATTGAGATTCTACCTGTTCACGATGACACATAAGGGAGGACTCCAAAGGAGGAAAGTGCAAGCTCTCCAGCCATAGCACGGTTGCTTCTTCATACAAGGCCTTTAATCTCCACCCTTCGAGCTTATTTACAACATGACCTCTGGTGCACCCCCTGCAAGGGAAACCTGCCTTAACTGATGGATGGCATTGTTAAGTTCAGTAAGAGGCTGACCCTTCAGTCTTTGCATGCTCGAACGAAGCATGTCCATAATTATGCCAGGCATCCCACTCAAGCTAGGCCTAAGCAATGCTGCTGGAGCCGTAGTAATGGAAGGAGCATCAATTTCCACGACAGGGTCCGAAGGAATGATAGTCGTGTAAGCTGCGGACTCTTCCTGAGGGACTGCGTGGCTCAAGCTCTCATCATTTGGGGCCCTAGTCTCAACCTACACGACCCTCACAATATCGCCCTCCTCACTTGGCTTGTCAGCCTCACCATTAGTAGGCTTGGTCCCTCCAAGGCCAACCTCTTCTCCTTGCCCCTCGTTTTCTAGAGCAATTGCAATATGCTCCAAAGCGGCCTCAACCCTGTCAGGGCCAACTCCTTCTCCCTCCTTCCTCTCTTCTTGAACTGCCATCTCCGCCTTGGCAGGTTCAACAACTTCCCCCTCTCCTTCTTCACCCTTGTCTGCCATTTCAGCTACGAGCTCTCTCATAGGGCCTGCCTCCTCTACAGTCAGGGGTATTGCCTTTGAGCCCTCAAAGTCTGACCCCTGGGGATATCCTGCCTCTATATCTCCTACAGCTACATCACCTGGAGCAGCAA
>NW_006497955.1:1624204-1641262 GCF_000471905.2 Amborella trichopoda | reverse complement strand
TATTGGAAGATACTGTTGTTGTGCTAGCTTTCTTTATTTACTATGTAAGACCTCGCCACTGTAAATTTGTCCTATCAATAGATGTATATATGTTTTGTCCGTCACATCTCAGGAATAATAGTAATGTAAATTCTTGGGGTGTGACAAGCAACTTCCTGCTGCTTGGGTGGCCCCTCTTCAATCCCTGGGGCACCAACCTCTTCTATGACCACAAGCTCTATTGGGGCTTCTCTTTCCTAAGTAGGCATAGCAATCTTCTGAGCTCCAGAGGCCCTCTTTGCCTTGACCGCCTCATCAACCCCATTCACCTCCATTGGGACTGGGCCCTCCCCTTTTGCTACTGACGTTACTTCTTGGTCCAAAGAAATTTCAATCGGTGCAGTGGGACATGAGGCACCAGCCTGAGTCTCTGAAGAGCTAGAGGAGGAAGACAAATCCTCAAGAACATAAGGTGATGCAGAAATAGTAGGAGACACGTATGACTCCGAAGAAGCAGCCGGTGAAGAGCCATCTTCTGGCTCCCTAACCATTGGACGCTTGAGCCCCTTACGCTTCGGAGCCCGACGAACAGGTGCACAAGAAACGGTCGGGGCAGCTCACTTCCTCTTATTCCTCTTCAATTGACAGGGTGCAACAGTCTCAAAAGCAACCCCTCGAGAAGAGCCAGCAGCAAGCTTTCTGTGTGGGTCGCTCCCTATCAACTCGTTCAAATCCTGGATGGGCCGCCCTTCATGCCCTAGAACCTTGGGGCCCTCCTTCCATTTGAAGATAGCAAAGAGGTTGTCAGAAATGCGCTCTGTCTTCTTCTCCATATTGAGAATCTTGACAAAGACTTGTCCACAGCAATCTGGCAAGGCTGCCCAACGATGCGCCAGTTCCAGGGGAAGCCTAGGGTGAATATCTCCCCTAATGGAGGAGTTATCGTCATCTTCCTCTGTCGTGTGTCCCGGCTCTAACGAGAGTTATCCCTTTCCAGGGGTGGTCTGCTTCCCAATACCCCTTATGGGTGATCCACCATCAGAGTTCGTTGGCCACGATTGCTCGTACTATTCTGCCAAAATATGGCAGCACATACTGGTTGACCTCTGTAAACCCCAAACACGTGGCCCAAGCTGTGCGAATGTGCCTCGGGAGCCAGGTCTCACGATGGGTCCCTAGCTGGTATTTCTTCCTGCGGCTGGCTTTGCTATGCCGCTTCTCAAAGAGCACCGAGAATGGACACCTTTGGTCCAGCCCGTACTGTCGGGCAAAATCAATGAGGGAAATACCCCTCATGCTTGGCACTATGAATGGTACGATAAGGTAGCACCCCGCCTCTGACACTCAGCATATACATCATGTCACGCCTCAAGATTTCTTTCATTCCTGAGGTGCAACATACTACTCTTATACTATTTATATATAGAACAAATTTAAAATTTCTATTAGTATATTCGCACTAAAACATATTTTTTTCCATTTCTTTTAATCTATACAAAGTCTGCTCACAACTGATATTAACATGAAGGGCTATATAAATATACATCTTTTGATAGAACAAAAATTACAATGGTGCATTTGATCAAAAGTTACAAGGGGAATGTTAATCATGCATACAAATTCTTCAAAGATGGTCCTGCTGCATTCGAACTATGAGATTGCAATTACCCTGAAAAATATGTACCATAGTTTGGTGAGTTTGGCTACTCAGTAAGTGATCATCATGGTCCAAAAAATAATCATGGTTGGAAGATATAAACATTTTCTTAAGAATGTATATTAAAAAAACAACCTGAGGAAGAATTTCGAGGAAAAGCATTTATAGATAACAATTGCACTTTCACAAATACACAGTTAAACATAATCCAAATGATTGAAATACATATAAATATTTTAACAAAAATGCATAACTCATAGGATTTCACCAAATACCCTACTGGTGTCCCAAGTAGTTCACCTATATACCCCACCAGCGTCCTAATGGGTCCAAACAATCCCTGCAGGTCCAAACATACCTCATCAACGTACCGGATGAGTCCAAATAGCCCCTACCAGATAGGTCTAAACAATCCCTGTAGGTCCAAACATACCTCACCGGCATCCCGGATGAGTCCAAATAGTCCCTACCGACGTAACCGGATAGGTCTTAATAATCCCTGCAGTTCCGATCATACCTCATCGGTGTCCCGGATGAGTCCAAATAGTCCCTACCGACATAACCGGATAGGTCTTAACGATCCTTGCAGGTCCACTTATACTCAAATTATCTCTGAAACTCTTTAAAAATCAGAAAAAAATAATATCATATATGCAAAGTATCATTGAAATCATTAACATGAATTCACTTAAAGCAATTTAATAACAATCACTTTCATTGAAATATATGTAAGTAGCCAGTTAAACATTTTGTGCAATGATTTTTGAAAGATGGTAGTTTTGAAGGACATTCTTGAAATCTAACGCGATAACTTTCTAGTATCAATAGACGAACTTTTATGATAATGAAAAATTAAATACGGAATTATCATAATTTATGGAATTGCCAATTTGTAAATAATCATTTCATAGGCAATACTACAATCAAGTGCAAAAATATCAATTATTCAAATAATGAGGCAGACATTTGTATATGAATTTTACAATGTCTAAATATTCAAAACAGTAGGAGGAAATCTCATAATTTTACTAAAAGCAGAAATATCACATTTATTTCTAATAATTTACAGTATTTAAAATTCCTAACAATAGATAAAATATCACAATTTTACTATAAAAAAATGGATTATTTTTCAAGACAATGAAGTCACTTACACATAAAACTTATAAAATAAAGATCTTGGACGGAAATATCCTTATTTATTAAAAACAAACTATATTTCAAGAAGATGATGTCACTTGCTGTTGCTCATTAGATTTGATTCATCTGAACCACATCTAGGTTTGGACCTTCAAAATGGACTAAGAGATTCAAGTCCTAGAGTCCCTAATATACACCAAATTGAATTATGAATATCCAACCCTTTATCAGGCATAATTAAGAAAATTCCATATTATTTAGAGAGAGGGTTTTCAAGCATAGGCTTCAAATTTTCAAAAGAGAAAACTACAACCACTTACCTATGCTTTACTTTGTACGGTTACTGCTCTCACCTTTTTATTTTCTTTGGAGGAACTAACCTTTGTCGGATGGTCAAGCCCCTTGAAATTGCCGACTACATGGTGGAAATAGAAACTATATAAGTGAAAGGAGACCTCAGTACTAGGCTATCAAAAAGGGATGGTTGGAGAAAGACTCTGACTCCAAGAGAAACAGCAAAGGGTCCATGACATGAGACTCCTATTTTTGGGCTCATATCGAGGAGGCGAGGCTCAAAGTGGCGGACGTGAAGCTTGATGGGAGTACGAGAGGAGAGCAAATGGGTGAGTTAGAGGCCTTGAGGACTATGTTATGGTATTGATAGAGAGATGTGAGCTTTGTTGTGATATTTGTTCGTGCAGAAAAGCAGAAGTATTATGTAAGTAATTTGAAAGTGGGTTACAATTGATTTCCTGTTACCTTCATGACCTATACGTACATAAGAGAGATGAACTTTTTGTAACACCTCATCAAAAGAGTTGTCAATGGAGAATCGAAAGGGGCACGTGTATTATGGCATGTAAGAAGTAAAAGTCATCCTTATGAAAAGTTAAGAAAGGAAAAAGATGGTGGACATAAGGTCCACCCAAATAGAGATGCGTTGTTCGAATATTTAATAATATTCTGGCTTTTGAAGTATTTTAAGAAAAGCTAAAGAATGGTCTCTATGGTGTATTATTATCACAAAGAACTTTTACTCAAAATTATTTCTAGACATATATATATTTAATATTTTATTATTATTATTATTATTATTATTATTATTAATATTAATATTATTATTTTTATTATTATTATTATTATTATTAAATATTATTGATATTATTATTATTATTATTTTTGTCAGTTTCAAAAATTTCGGGTCGGTTGTTACATATCTGTTCCTTATGGGTGGTAGGAGCAACATCCAGGCTCTTGCCCAGTTCATCGGCAAAAGCACGATCTATGAGGTTCCCAATCGGGAAGGCCGGTCTACTCATATGAAGATGGTCATTGAAGAACAAGTTACACACATGAACAGGAGTGTGGAAGACTGCTTTATGCTCAGCAATCCTCAGAAGAAACGGGCACATTGTCTCATCCAACACCCTATTTTTGAGGTAAGTGTAGGGGAAATAAGCCCTGAGCCAGCCATACACATAGTGGATAGGGAAAGGTGTCTTGAAGTCCCCTTGGAAGGCTTCTCCATCCACTATGTCGTTCCCTCCTTCGTCATCTTGATACATTTTTCCCCTAGACACGGCTCCCAAGCCATAATAGATGCTGCACAGGACTGGCTGTCCGAGCGCGTACTCTCGCCCCCTCGCCATTTCATAGGCTACATAGAACGTGCTTGGACGTATAATGTTTGCTCCTCCAGGAAGAGCAAACTTACACAGAAAGAGCACCAGGTACGCCGCCAAGAAGATGTGGTCGTTCCCTCGGCGAAGCTCAAATGCTGAAGGAGTTCCCTTCATGGATTCCTTCCCCTTTCTTCATGGGCTTGGGCCAGCCTCATTATCACAGTCTCAATAAAAGAATGCCACCCAATGGGTGAAGGAGACGCGTCCTTTCTTGAACTAAAGAGTAGAGTAGCTGGTAAATCTGGAACAACTATTGCAATCCAGCTGGCGGGTCTTCTTTTCCAACCCGTTTACCTCAAAAAATGATCGAGTTTGGGGGCACGAACTCGTCATACATAGCACTAATGATAGGGAGCAAACTGATGAAGTACAGGTCTAGCAAAGACATCCCTGCTTCCCCATGACCAAGCAGCCATGTATTAATGGCATGGCTCCAAGTTTCCAACAACAGTCATAGTATCCCGTCGAGCACTGAACAACGGCCAGTAGGGAAGCGTGCTTCAGAGTGTCCCGTATTGACTCAACACCCTGACAGTCTTGGAAGAATACCCTTTCAAATATTGGTGCTTCCCTTACACTCGGAGACCAGCAGAAGATCCTTTCAGACCCGGGGTCTTCACCATTCTTTTGCCTAGGGTTGGCAAATCCCCGTTTGAGGCTATATTTCTATGCAAACAGTGGAGGAGGCCTACCCATTCTTCTATTCTTACATTCCCGTCGCCGTCTTCCCTAACCTCAAAGCGAATGGGGTCACTAGCAAAAGTGATGCTCAAAGGCCACCTCGGTTCACACAAAGCCTTGGGGAGCCAGATTGGCTCACCCCTCACCAAGCTTTCGCCAGTGAATTCATAGGTGCCAAGCTCCCCTACTCATGGGAGGTTCTTCACATTTGGGATGGCGCCTGAAGGCTGAGCCATGAAGTTAAGACAAAGGCTTCATTGCCGCGCGCAAGGCACTAAGAAGGGCTATCGTCATCTCATGGCCAAAGGCAGGACTATCGCCGTCTCACGGCCAAAGATGGGCTATCGTCGTCTGACGACCAAAGGAAGGACTATCGCCGTCTCACGGCCAAAGATGGGCTATCGCCGTATCACGGCCAAAGGTAGGATTATCGGCATCTCATGGCCAAAGATGGGTTATCGTCATCTCATTACCAAAGGAAGGCTATCGCCGTCTCACAGTCAAAGGTGGGTTAACGCCATCTGCGCCTAACACCGTCTATGCTCAAGACTATTCACACGCATCACACGTATGGCACACCGCGTCCCTCGAAATCCGGGCACACCACCTGACACCCGCGATGTGGCCTGGCACCGTGCATGCGGAGAATGATCGCTCGCCGTCCCACGACCCTTTGCCTCCTCGACTGTTACAAGCTTACGATGCCTTGGTTTCTCACCTCATTTCTTCTCCTCACCGGGAACTCACTCCTACTCGTCGAGGCCCCTTCCCCTTCTTTTCCCTGTCTTCCACTGGTAACCAGAGTTAGCGAAAAACTTCCTGGAATCCCCCTAGAGCCCTATGTGACCTCTTGGTTTCCTCTTCTTTTACTTCTACAGGTTCCCCACAACTCACCGAAATAACACTATGTTCCCGATGAGCCCACTGTTGTGCTTCCTTTGACCACAAAACTATCGGGAAATCACTAAGGGCTCCTGGAAGTACCAAGTAACCTCTGGCTTGCCCACTTCTATCCCCGCAAAAGCCCTGAAAACTCGGGCATAGTACCACGGCGACCTTTACAGTTTTACCAAAGTTATGTTCTCCATTAGAAAAGTCTCGGAGAAACCCTGTGAAGTTCCCTCTTCCTTGCTCGAGAGGCCTTGACACTGCCCCGAAGATGTTTGCAAGAACTTTGAGAAGCTGATTTGCTGAAGGTTCGCCGAAGAACTCTTGAATGCCTACACGCCGTGGGTCTTGGCCGGAAAGATCATGCCGAAAGTTTTCTCTCACTCTAAACTCTCGCTCACTATTTCATCCAAGGTAAAACAGTAAAAAGGGAATTTACCCCCTTTTATAGGTGAGGGTTACACAAAGCGCCCCTCATAAGTTTGGAATGACGCTCAAGTCCTTGTTTTCAGACGGCGCTAGGTCCAGGTCGGGGCGGGTCAAGCCGGAGGCCCGAATATGAGTCGCTACCGCCTGTGCCTCATGAGCTTGCTGTTATCGCTATGCCCTATCGCCTCGGGCTTCATCAAGGAGTTAACGCTGCGTGCTCCACTAAGGGGCTATCGCCCCGCGCTTAGTCAAGGGGCTATCGGCGCGCGCTTCACCAAGGAGCTAACACCGTGGGCTTCATCGGATGCTATCGTCATGCGCTGCATCAAGGAGCTATCGCCGCACGACCTAATGCTGTGTGCACTACTCACAAGGACCTAACGTCGTGCGTGTATCATCCAGGCCTAATGCCACGTGCGTCATCCAAAACGTAGCACCAAGAGCATGCTATGGCACTCCCATCTGGATCATCGTTTTGCATCCCTAGGAAGTTCATTCCCTGCACCACAGCCCTCAATTCTCAGGGAGTCGAGTCTTCAATTACAGCTCTATTCCCTGTGGAGTCACATTCCCTTGCCACCTAAATGGTCTAGGTGCACGACCCTAAACTGCATGGTCCAAACTTTATGACCTTAAACTATAACGAAGGTCTAGTTGCACGAACCTAAATTGCACAATCCTCGTTGCATGACTCTAAACTGCATAACCATGGTCCAACTATATGACCTTAAACTGTAATGCACGTCCGGACCACATGACGTTAAAAGGCTTAGCACCATGGTCCAAACTATATGACGTTAAACTGTAACGGAGGTCTAGTTGCATAACCTTAAACTACATAGTCATAGCTGCAGGGCTTTAAACTGCATAGCCATGGTACAAGCAACAAGAACTTAAAATTGTAGAGCACATCCTTGTAGCAAGATGTTAAAACGAAGCAACAAATAGTCCATGCACATGACTTTAATATGTGAAATGGATGCACCTCCCTCATCCCCATAAGAGTCATATCTGTACAGCGGCCCATTATCCCTAGTGGAGATAGGGTCTTTCTTATCTCTTCAATCCCTAGTGGGGTTGCACATGTGCTTCAGCCTGTCATTCTCGGCAGAGTTACATGCATTCTACTTCTCATTATCCCCGTGGAGCCACACTTACCCCTTTAATCCCTTGTGGTCCAGTCGTGCATTAAGCTATCCTATCCCCAGGAGTTGGGTTACTTTCCCATGAGCCATGGAGTTCCATCTTTCACCTTATGGAGTCATACTTGTCCCCTAATCCCCATTGAAGTCTACCTTTCTATCTAAACCTCTTGTTAGTTTTAACCATTTTTATCCCCAAGAGAGTTAGATTGCTATACACAGACCTATTTTCCATGGAGAATCACCTACATGACAACCCATCTAAATGGTCTAGGTACACGACCCTAAACTGCATGGTCCAAACTATATGACCTTAAACTGTAGTGGAGGTTTAGTTGCACGACCCTAAACTGCATGGTCCTAGCTGCAAGACTTTAAACTGCATAGCCATGGTCCGAGCTATATGACCTCAAACTATAGTGTACGTCCTGGCCGCATGACGATAAACTGCTTTGCCTAGTTCCAAGAAGCATGAGCTTAAAGATGCTCCCACTCATTCACACACGCCCTTTACGTGCGTCTTCATGCACGCCTTCCCTTAATTACTTCCCTAGTGAATTCATCACTTCATTATTACCATCCATCATTCCCCAGTGAGTTTTTCATCCATGCTCACATAACGGCAAACCATTCCACCATCCATACTCGTCTTCTGCTAGTGGGTCACCACTTTTCACCCATCATTCATACATCATCCACCTTTCATAGGTAGCCTCGTGCCATCTCCCCAAAGTGAGTCAAAACCACCATCATACTCACTCCATGGCCTCTATAGACTGCCATCCACCTCCACTATGGTCCAGCTATATGACCTTAAACCATAGTGAATTTCCTGGTCGCATGATGTTAAAGGGCTTTGCACATGTCTCGAAGGTACGACCTTAAACATGCCTTCACAAAAAATAATAGGCATAGTGTATACTTAGACAAGAGAACGCTATGAGTAAAAATGACGGATGAGCATGGTCACGAAACTATGAGTAAAAGAGTTCCGTGAAAATAAAAACCTGGGCATAGTAAAAACCCCAAAAGGGCATCATGAGTAAAAACAGAGGAAAAGAGTGGACATGACCACAAGGTCATGGGTAAAAGAGCCCAAAATAAAGGAGGTTGGTGAAAACCGCCTTTACGACACCACTTCCCCAGTCCAGGTAAAACCCGTAAAGGGCGCTTGGACCAACAAAAAACAGGTTGATGCAGCATCATAGTCTCAGTTGACACCCAATTGTCAAACATGTGTAATTCTGGCTAATGTGGTCCACGCAAAATCGCAATTGCCAGCATCCAATCATAACACAAAATGGCTCACCCTAGAGTGAGAGCCTCATAAGATCTCCCACACTTCAACACCAAAAGAAAAACGAGTCCCTGAGGGTGCGGGCAATGAACAATAAATCCCTCAAAAACAAAAACGAGTCCCTGAGGGTGCAGGTGATGAATAATAAATCCTCCAAAAATGCTAAAGACGCTCAATGAAGCCAAGAAACTGATAAAGCTAGGGTGCAACTTGCCAGAGATTTCAAGGTGATGCCTCTCCATGAGGACTCCTTACCAAAATCCCCCCTAGCCAATAGGCCCAGACCTTCGGGATAGGCCAACAAAAAGCCCGCGACTGGACTCAGCTGGATGAGGCCCACATAGGTACCCTAATTGTCAAAAGCAAACCTGGTGTAGCAACAAACAATGCCGACCAAAGGCTCTTTGGCTAAAGTCCCCTGAAGCATGGCACTTGGCCGCCAGATAGGCCTGATTCGGACACACGAGGTCCACACAAACTCCTCATTTGTCAGAACCACAAATAGTCCCTTGAGGGTGAGGACTTTGATAGATCCCTCAAAAGTCTCTTCTCCCCCTAAAGTCTCCACGAATGGACCTGTACATTGCAACCAAACATCTGAGCATCCTAGTTATAGTAATGCGTGGATTTCTCCTCAGCGTTCACGTGGTCCTATGGCTAGGAAGAAAAAAGAAATAAAGCCGAAGGAAATTTTCCGAATGTTATCCTTTTTGCTTCTCTCGAAGCACAACATTTCATGCGGCATGCTATTTGAAGACATTTTTCAGCACCATGGGTCCCGGATGCGGAATAAAATAGAGAAGCCAGTCAATAAAGCCTGACAAACAGCGAAAATTTTGACAGTCTCATAATGGCTCTAGAATTGGCCAAGATCTTCATAAGAACTCCAAAAAGTCTCTTGCCAATTTTTGTCACATTTCGACATGTCTAAGGCAGTGCAGACTGAGAAATTGTTTCGACGGAATTAGCCTCTAGCACCCTGAAACGGACTCTCATAGCTAGAACTATATTTTTGATGCATCAAGAAGCTGTGTAATCACCGCCATTGGATCCGACACAGTCAAAAACCCCTATGGGTCAAGTTTCGGCTCAATCGGGCACTCCAAGACAAAGTTATGGGAAAAAGACTGAAACAGGAGGAGCTGCACACTATTCTCGTGCGGCCACCTTGCAAGTAATCACCATTAAAGAGACATTCATGAACAGTGAGTTTTGGGGGCCATATCTCATTCATCTAGAGTCAAATTGTGCTCAAATTTTGTGAGCATGTTCATCTCGTCTAGACGAGTATTTTGATATGTGAGACGCCCTGTGACGACGCCTGAGTGTAGAGAAAAGCTAGAGAGAATTTGCTGATCCGTGAAGAAAGTTGCAGGAAAATCAGCAACGACACGTCTCACTCAATTGGCCAAATCATGACGCTCGCAAACCCAATCAACGTGAAATCGGTTGCGTCGCATGCAAAAGGTCCATGGATATCACTGGTCTGGACCTCGCACATGATCAGTGGTCAAATTTCACACACGAAGCCTATGAAGTGGCTGCAAATTCTGGCGCCAGTATTCCAGATTCTGGCCAAAAACTCAAAAGTTGTGAAATCTTCGTCCGGGCACGAAATCGAGCTATGTTTGTTACCACTCGATCGTGACGACATGCTTAGTGTGATCCAACAAAGAAATCATGGAAAAACATCAAGGAATGAGCACACTATTGATCCAAAGTTTTCAAGATCCATCCAAATTTCAAGTCGCATGATCGTGACTTAAAAACACGATCCATGGCTCAAAGTTGGTATCAAATTGATCGCCATGCTGAGCCTTATAAGAAAACAATCATCTTTTGGATAAACGGGCACCAGAGCAACCTCTGATCATCCATGAAAGATTATGTACGTTCTAGGGCAACAGTAAGGATAGTTTTGGAATTCCATGAATTGTTAGGAAGGGGCAAATCAATCATTCTTTACCCCATTTTATTATTTTATTTAATTCAATTAAATCTTAATTTTCTACAATTAGGTTTAATTTTGATCAATCCACCCATGTTTGGGCAAAACTCTACATATATCACGTACTATCATTGTACATGGACCAGAATTTTGCTTAATAAAATTTCCATCTCTTTTCATTGTTGGGTCAAGTTTTGAGAGAGTTAGGAAGGAGAGAGAAACTTTGGGGACGGTAACCTAGGCTTAAGGTAAATCTCTTTCTCTCTCTTCTCTTCTTTCCTCAATTTTCCTCTCTCTTCTTCTTTTTCTTGTTCTTCGTCTTCGTCTGAGCTTTTCTCAGGGGCTATGCGCGGTAGTGGCAGTGCCGCGCATGATTCTTTCATTCTTTCTCCCCTCATGTGGTTTCACAGGGCGTGCATGGCGATGGCAGCGTCATGCGCGAGCTTCTTTCTCCCTCTTTATTTGTCTTTATCTCTCAGTGAGGTTCGTAGACGGTGCTGCTCATCGCCATCCGTCAGTGTATCCTCGACGCCTTATGTAAGTGCTGACAGTGAAGTCTATCGCCACCCGCACGGGTGTAACCTTGTTGTGCACCTATTGCAGACGGCGATGCCCATTACCGCCAGCGAAGGGTCATGGTAATACCTATTACCGTGCGTGAGCTTCTCTTGCGCCCTGTGCATATCGCAGATGGCGATGCCTATCGCCGTCCACAGGTTTCTCTTGCAGCCCATGCCTATCGCCATGTACTTCATAAGGAGCTGTCACCACACTCTTCACAAGAGGCAATCGTCACATGCTTCACAAGAAGTTATCGCCTCCCGCGAAGGGATATGCTGCCTTCTCGTGTTGCCAACTGCGATGCCTAGCACCATCTGTAGTTTACTGTTCACTCTCTAGCCGTGAGCATGTCCAGTGCCGTCGGAGGGTCGCAACACTGTTATTCCACGGCTATGGGTGGCGATGTCTAATGTCGTCGGGACCCTCCCTCGTTGCCATCTCGTGCCTTCTCTTCATTCTCTTTTCTTCTCTTTTCTCCTCACCATTGCTTGATTAAGGGATTGACTTAGTCTAGTATTGTCATAGCAGTCTGGCTGTCGAGCAGTATTTCTGTCATGTTGGTCCTGAATACCATGCCCGTCTTACTGCCACACCAGATTAGGACAGTCCTATCGGTCTCGGTTTGGAGTAGTATTGTCGTCGTATTGGTCCAGATTACCGTGCCTGTCTTGCTACCACTCCGAGTCTGTCACTGGTCCAGCTATCATGCTAGTCTCATTCCCTTATCAAGTTCTCCTCTCTTTTCTACCTTTATTCGAACCTTCCACTTTCGTCACCCTAACTTCTCATCTTCTCTTATATGAACGTGCATTGCCTTAAGACAAGGGTGGGTCCTTTGGCCCACTTGTCTTACAAGTTAACCATGATAATGTTGTACATAAAACAAGGAGATTGCAAGTCAAGGGAGGCTATTCCAAACCAGTTGAAGCAGCTATAGAGTTTTCCGTTATGATCTAGGGGGGCGCCCGCTCAAGTTAGCCCGAGTAAGTCACGGACCCAGGTGAGGTTGGTCCCCACCTCAAGAATAAAATTTCTCTCTCACCAGTTGGACACCTGCCCTTGTTCTGTGAACGAGGTTCCCGAGAGAGCAGTCTCAAGTCCTGAGTCTTTCGAGCCTGAGACACATGTCACCCTATCACCTAGATCCGGGGAGGTGAGATCGAGACACCTAACCAATCACTACAAATATCTAAAAATTCCAATCATATAAAGCCCTTCGTCTATCATCTGCGCAATGAGGTGAAGTGCGTAGTGATCGAGATAAACTACATACCCACCTAGGTAATGATAGCCGACTCTCTTCCAAAAGGGCTATCTCCAAATGAATTTACAAAGCATGTGAGAGGGATGGGGCCGGGAGAGAGTGATGAAGAGAGATTGCAAGGTTTTCAAAGGCTAAGTGGGAGTTGTTGGGTCTATGTGGTTTTTAAAGCCCTTGTGATAGATTGTATACAACATTTTGAATAAATGAAACATAAACTCAGTGGGAGTGTAGTGCTCTACTGGATCATACTAGGAAAATGTTATTTTTTGATACCCGGGCTAGACTCAACGTGTTAGGTATGTCGAGTTGGAAAAACCCAAGGTACTTTAACATAGAATTAAAATCAAGGGAGGTTCAATGGGTTAGCCCTTAATGAGGTCGGAGGATGCTCGGATGAGAGCCGAGAGACTGTGTGACCCTTGTATGTGATTATTGACCTTTAGATATTACTTTTAGAGACAAAGCTAAGACCTTATCATAGTATCATCATACGACATGTACATAGATAGCTGTATTGAGATAGTAATTCACCACTGAGGGTGAAACATATACATGTATGAGAGATTACCCATATGCATCATAGAGTTGTAGTTGCATCATGGTCTGGGGGACCATGATTTTGTCTCTAAGGGAGAACCTGTGTAACAATCCTAAACTTTTTTTTTTAAAAAAAAAACCTTTTATCTTTGATGGTCCATACAAATAATTTGGTCCTTAGGGACATCATTTTTTTTTGCTCTTTTTACCTTAACATGTAACACCTTCTAAACACCTCATGTATGAGGTGGGTTAATAATATATTATAATAATATTTTTTTTGTGTTTAAAAAGAGGAGAACGAGTTGGATTCTCTCTCTGCAAAAACACTCTCTCTTACGCCCTCCGTCTCAGTAACGTTGAGCCCTCTTTGTGAATTAAAGAACGCAGTGAACTTCTTCTCTCTAGCCGAATTTTATCGAAAGTTCCTTCTCAAATATTATAGGTAAATGATCTCATTATCCTGAAATAGTCTGTTCACCATTTTTATACTGTAATTTTATGCGCATATGGTATCATTTTTTTCTGTTAAAAATTATTATTATTAGAAATTTAGACATTGTAAATTATTAAAAATAAAATATCTTCCTATTATTATGACTTTTAGACACTGTAAAATTTATGTGTAAGTGATGTCATTTTTAGTAAAATCATTATGTGAAAAATTGATATTTCTGTAATTAATTATAATACTGCCAATACTGTGAGATTTATGCATTTTTGCATTTAATTGTATTTTTGTTTGTCTAAAAATTTTAGATACTATAAGTTTTACCTATTCCTGTAAAATAATTAATTATGAAATTACATTCCATATAATTGTGATGTTTATGTGTTTAACCTTGGAGTTCTATAAAAGCTCTTAAATTGATAATCGACTGCCTATTGGATTCCATTTCAAATATACCTGTTCAATCAGCTACCTTTCTGCAATTTTTATCCAAATTGTTTGATTGGTTACTTACAAATATTTCAATGAAAGGAATTGTTTAAATTGCTTTAAGTGAATTCCTGTTAATGATTTCAATGATACTTTGAATATACGATGTTGATGCTTTCTGATGTTAAAGAGTTTATGAGATAATTTAAGTACGTGTGAATCTATCTGGGACGTCGATAGGGACTATTTGGACTCATCCGGTACGCCAGTGAGGTACGTTTGGACCTGCAGAGATTGTTTGGACCCATCCAGGACGCTGGTGGGGTATATAGGTGACCTACTTGGGACGCTAGTAAGATATTTTGTGAAATCCTTTGAGTTATGCATTGCTGTTAAAATATTTATATGCATTTCAATCATTTGGATTATGTTTAATTATGCATTTCTGAAAGTGAAATTGTTATCCATAAATGCTTTTTAGCTCGCATTGTTTCTAATAGACCTCCCTTTTTGAAAATGCTTACATCTTCCAACTATGATTATTTTTGAGGACCATGATGATCACTTATTGAGTAGCCAAACTCATCAACCTATGGTATAAATTTTTTGGGTAATTGCAACCTCCCTAGTTGAAGGCACAACAGGACCAACTTTGGAAGAAGTCATAGTTATGATGAAATTTTCTCTTTGTGACTTTTGTTCAAATTCACTATTGTAAATTTTGTCCTATCAACAGATGTATATCTAAACCTTCATGTTAATACTAGTTCTGAGTAGACTTTGTACAGACTCTTAGAAATGGAAAAATCTATTTTAGTGCAATAAATGGTGAAGTAGAAAAATTTCGTTTTGTTAAAGATAGACTGTTACATCTCAGGGATTCTAGTATTATAATTCTTGGGATGTGACAACCTGAAATACACAGACTGTGATTACATCCCCTAGACTATTGGCTGACTTTGGTGGCCCAATCATGAGCCCCTGCAGTAGAATGTGGGTCATGGGAACCGCTGAGTCAGTTTGAGAAAACTAGTGTGGATCGTGGTCCACAATTGAAGGTGTAGTGCTCCAATGTATTGATAATTCCCAGACCTATACGGATCCGATTCCCATTTTTATGCTATATGATTTTTAGAATGTTTATTTAAATTTTTATGATTCTCTTGATATTTTATTTTTATCATTTGGATTTATAAAATGAGAGAAAATCAATTTCTAATTTTTGAATGAATTAAGTGATTTTAAAATTCTAAAAAACAATTTTTGTATTTTCCATAAATATATGGGATCTACTATAAAATATGAGGGCCCATTTAAAACACATTGGTAGATTGGGTGGGGCGCATGAGAGGACACAACGGGTGGCACGCCCCACTCATGGGGAGGTATAACTTGCTAAATATTTTGAGAGACCTCCCATTTAGTTGGCTTTCTTATTTTGGTGTGAAGACTTCTTGCATATGGAATCAAATATTGAATTTTCGAATTTCTTGTGAATCAAGAGGGTTTGATTAAATGAATTATGAATGAATATCCAATAAAAGAGAAAGTATGAGTTATATTTTACTTGTTTATTTATTTGATGGGAATAGATTTAGGAAATAGAGGATAATGTTCTTGCACATTCAATTGAATCTTGATGGTGGATCTAAGGAATGGATGACCCACATCTATTATCCCATAAGTCTCATTAGATCAATGATCCAGATTTGATCTCAATAAAGATGACAAACCCTAAGGCATAAAAAATATATACATAGATGCCTCCCCCCTCATAATCTCTACACCTCTTCTCGTTTCTCTCTCTAAGATCTCTATAGGGGCAATGCCCCACCTAGGGTTTCTCTCTCTCTCTCTCACTAAGTTGGGTTAAATGGTGTCATGCCTAGGTTAAGGCTTTCTCTCTCTCTTGTGGGTTCTAAGAAGGGCACGCTAAAACTAGCTTGATTCCCTCTTTCTCTTGGTGGGTAGTAAAGGGGGCACGCTGGTTAGGTGCCTCAATCTCGCCGTCTGGGTCGGGTTGACCTGGTGGCGTAGATCCGGGTTCAAGATAGACAGGGGACCTGAGTTCACTCTCTTGGGAGATATCCAACTAGTGAGAGAGAAATTTGGATCATGAGGCAGGACTTACCTCATGTGGGTCCGTGACACACTCGGGCTGGCTCGCATGGGTGCTTTTTTAGATCACGTTGGCCTATGGCTAGTTTGGATTCGCCTCCCTTGACTTGTTTCTCCTTTCCTGCAAACATACACACACATAAGACATCCTAACAAGTGGGTTTGGGGACCCTGACTTGTCGAAAACAAAATAAAATGAAATGGAGTGAAATGGAAAGTAAACTGAAATAAGATGAAATGAAAATAAAAGAGATGAATTGAAATAAAATAAGATTAGAAGATGGAGTTAGGATTAAATAAAAAAAACATGGATTAAAATAAAATGAAGTAAAAGAAAATAAAAATAAAATGGATAAAAAAAATGAAATAAAATAAGATGGAGAAATAAAATAAAAGAGGCGATTAAAATAAAATAAATATATGGAGATAAAGTAAGGTGTGATAGGATAAACTAAGTGAAATAAAATAAAATGGATGAGTGAAATAATATAAAATGATGGGAAAGGATTGAAATGGAATAACATGAAGAGAAATGGGTGAAAGAAATAACATATGATGATTTAGTGAAATAGATTAATCAAGGGAGAAAGAGAGTAGGGCGTTGGGCTATTGGGTAAAAGCAGTGTTTAAAAAAACGTCGAGTCGAACCGGACTCGCCCGGTTCGACTCGGGAATCGCCATGGAAGGATCAAATCGGAAAAAAAACGGGAATCGTCCGGTTCTAGAGAGAATCGGACGATTCTGTACAGTGACTCGCCGATTCACTGTACGGAATCGCGAGTCCGTACAATGAATCGACGAGTCCCGTACGAATTTTTTTTTTTTATTTTTTTTATTTTTTATTTTTTTATTTAA
>NW_006497955.1:1598723-1617277 GCF_000471905.2 Amborella trichopoda | reverse complement strand
CATGCTATGCTTCGAAACCTCACAGTCGGAACTCTGGTACACCTCTTTGTGATATGGCTTTGTAGAGGCGGGCGCATGCTTTGAAGTGCATGCTATGCTTTCAAAGCCTCATAGTCGGAACGGTGGTACGCTTCTGAGAGACGAGAGCATGCCTTGATGGTTACATGCTTTTACTTCGAAGCCTCACAATCGAAACTATGGTATGCCTCTTTGAGATATAGCTTTGTGGAGGCGGGCACATGCTTTGAAATGCACGCTTTGCTTCGAAGCCTCACAGTCGAAACTGTGACACCCCTTTGAGAGACAAGCGCATGCCTTGATGATTATATGCTTTTTCTTCGAAGCCTCACAGTCGAAACTGTGGTACGCCTCTTTGAGATATGGCTTTGTAGAGGCGGGCGCATGCTTTGCTTCAAAGCCTCACAGTCACGACCTAGGTACACCTTGATTCGAGAGGACACCTCGAAGGGGTGGTGTCTTTTTACCAAGGGCTTGTGAAGAAGGATGTAGTAGAGGATGTGTAGGAGGGTGTCATGTGGTAACCCCATAGAGACATGTAGGAATACGATGCAGTTTATAGTCATGCGAATGGACTATATGTCACGCAGTTTAACATCTTGCTCTAGGGACGTTTGACATTTTTACTCATGATGACCCGTAGGGGAGGATCAACACGCCCATCATTTGAGAGTGATTGCCCTGAAGGGTTTTCACCACTCTCCTTATATTTTGACAATCTTGCCCAAAGTGCCCTTGTGGGTTTTCACTATGCCCGTCTCTTTTTTTCTTTTTGACATGTTTTACCCATGGTGGCATTTGGGGGCACACTGTGTCCGCCATCATTTTTTTTTAACATTTTTTTTTGCGGAAGCATGTTTAAAGTCATGCCACCGTGACCATCAATTTGACGTGTTTTAAGGTCATCCGTCGAGACCTGAGGGCATGTTTAAGGTCTTGCCTTTGAGACCGTATGTTATGCAGTTTATTGTCATGCCACTAGGACGTGTGCTATAGTTTTGAGTCGTATAACTTGGACCTTGGGTATACTGTTTAAAGTCATACAGCTAGGACCATGCACGTTAAGGTCGTGCAACTAGATCTCTGTTATAGTTTAAGCTCGTATAGTTTAGACCACGTAGTTTAGGGTCTTGCATCTGGACTGTGGTTTGAGTAAACCTTCCATTTGAACTACCTTGTCGACCATCTTGGCGAATGTATTGGGCCATGATGAAGTGACATAACGAGCCAATTCTAGGTGCATCCCGTCTATGCAATACTTTATCTCATGTTGCTCACCTATCGGTGTGGCCAGATTAATGACCAGATTGCGCCACCTTTCGATGTACTCGATCACTGGCTCATGTGGCTTTTGTTTCATCTCAAAGAGTTCAAAGAGTTGCACTTTATATTCTATGTCCCATAAGCGCTTAAGGAATTCTTCCTTCATTTGTGCCCATGATGAGATTGATCCTGGTAGTAATTGAGAGTACCATTTGAATAATGCTCCTGTAAGGGTTCCCACAAATTTCTGAAGTAGTAGGTGCCCATTATTTGTTGTATTGTCACAGGCTGCAATGAAATGGGCTATGTGTTGCTGCGATGAGCCAGTATCGTCAAACTTGGGGAAGTCAGGTCTTTGATAGCTTGGTGGAAATGGTGTTTGGTCAACATATGCCGGGTAAGGCTTTTGATAGCGATTTGGCTTTTCTATCACTGGGATATTGTACTTTTTCAATACTTCAACTACCGTGCCTTTCACTAATTCGTCATTCCCAACCTGAGCTGATGGGGAGGAGACAAGCAATGAGGGAGGCGAGGGTGGGAGTGCTCTTTCTTCTGATCGTGCCGTTTCGATGACCAGATGGGGTGCTGGAGGGACGGTAAAGAGGGTTTGGTGCCCCGAGGGGGTATGCTCAGGCTTACGTGACACTAATACCTCTTGGTGCAAAATTTCTATGATTCCATCTTTTGACCTCATCTCAGCTTGTAACTGCTTCAATGTAGTCTTAAGCTGCGCAATTTCGTCCCCATAGTATTCTAGTATTTCATTGATCACCATAGATTCGACCCTAGCCATGCTTTAGAGCTCTTCTCTTACTGGAGGATTGGGTTGCTCACCTTCATTCAGGTTGGTTTTATCTTCAAAGGCTTGGATATCTTCATCATCTAATGAGAATCTGAAACTCTCACAAGATGGTGAGGACACTTGATCGTCATTGGGGAAGAATTTTTCAAGACACGGGGTGAACACATGATCAGCCTCATAAGGAGCCGTGATATCTTCAAGGCATGGAGGCTGTATGTAGTCAGCCTCATAAAGAATGGTGGCATTTTTAGGAGCTAGAGGCACCATTTAAATGCGATGGTCAGCGAAGGGAATGCTGCCTATCTCGTCCTCTATAAGGGAATGATTTTCCTCAAATGAGAGTGACGAACGCTCATAAGAGGTAGGAGTCATTGGATACACGAGGACGAGGGATGTTGCCCCATCAAAATTGGGCTCTTCATCACCAAATGGGAATGTGAAACCCTCATAGGACAAGGCCATACTGTTAGTGTCAAGAGCACACATGCAGCACGCATGACATGGGGGAAGCATGCGACTGGCTTTGTATGGGATCACTGTGCCTTTAAGGTACAGAGGAGTAATTTCAATGGGGATGTCAGCAAAGGGGAAGGGGCTCTCATAATTGGAAGAAAGTCTTCGATCACTTTCTTTACTTTGCCCTTGAGCTGGGCCTTCAATGTCTTGGTCCCCAGGCCCCATTTTCGGGCTTGACCATGATTTCCCTACTTCATGGCCAGGTAGTACTGCCTTTGAGCAAAGGCGAACTGTTCTTCCAACCCCTTGGCGTGATTACCCTTGGAATTAGGTGGAATGCTAGATCCATGCGGGTGTGCAAAGTGCAAAGATGTGCTCGGGGCTGGCAGGGGGATGGACATGTGTACGTCCTCTGTAGAAGGACTTCGAGTGACTTGGTGGTCAACCTAGGCTTGAGTAGCGTGTTCGGCCTTAAGAGGCCTAGTGCCATGAGCATGTGCGTGTGATGGAACGGCTGTGTGACCCTCCCTCACAGAGTGAGCAAGCATGTGTTGGGAGGGGGTACTAGGAGGTACCCCATCGTGTGCTCGGGTAGACGCAGCAACAAGGTTGCCCCGAGCGATACAGTGCATATGCAAGGGGTGTGTAGGGCCGGTCCAAAGAAGAGCCGAACCCTGACGGTGTCCCGAGGTAGCCTGAAGGTTTCCCCGGGGATGTGCAGGGCCAAGTTCAAGAAGACCCAAACCTTGACAGTATCCCGAGGTAACCAGAGGATTGCTCCAAGTGGTGCAGTATGCATGTGAAAGGGGTGCAGGGCTAGGTCCAAGAAGACCCAAACCCTGACTGTGTATCGGGGTAACGTGACGGTTGCCCTGAGTGGTGGAGTGTGCATGCAAAAGAGGTGCAGGGCCAAGTCCAAGAAGACTAGAACCCTAACCGTGTCCCTAAGTAACTTGATGGATACCCCGAGGTATAGCTAGAATGGATGGTCCACTAGCTTTGGTGGGTGTGTGCGAGGCGGTGGCTTAAGAGCCACCTCCTGTTGGTGTCGAACCTCTTTGTTATAGGGGGTCGTAGTGATAGAGAATGGGCGGTAGCCTCGTGGCGGCCAGCAGAAGCAACGACATATGGACTGTCAGTCGCAGGAGAGGGAGGGGAGGCCTTCAGGTTGCCCCGAGTAGTGGGACCGGTATGTGAGTAGCCAGTAACAAGGTGCATGCTGTGTGTGGTGACATATGTGCCACCAATGCAAGGTGCGTTGGCAGAAGGTCCATCATTGCAAGGAGGTAGGGATTGAGGGATTTTTAGGTCCATCCTCACCTCGATCCATGTGATGACCTGGGAGTGCGACACTGGGTCGATGCTCAGGAGAAAGGTCGGGAACGAGGCTTGCAGAACCTGTTGTCGATGAAGACTCATGAGTGCAGCGATTACGAAACTCCCGACTCGGATCAAGGGGTTAAGTGACCCCAAAGACAGGTGTGTGTATAGTGAGCAGGAATAAAAAGAAAGGAAGGTCAAACAACGATCCAACGATGGGGTCGTGTGTCCTCAGTGGAGTCACCAAGCTGGTTAGGTGCCTCGATCTCGCCCTTTGGGTCAGGTTGACCTGGTGGCATGGTTCCAGGTTCGAGATGGACCCGGGACCTGAGATCGCTCTCTCGGAAACCGCATAAAGAAGACGCGGGCAGGTATCCAACTAGTGAGAGAGGAATTTGGGTCCTGAGACAGGATTTACCTCATGTGGGTCCATGACACACTCGGGCTGGCTCATGTGGGCACCCTCTTAGATCACGTTGGAAAGCCCCCCGGTTTATGGCCAGTTTGGAATCGCCTCCCTTGACCTGTTTCTCCTTTCCTGCAAACACACACACAAGTAAAGACGTCCCAACAAGTGGGTCTGGGGACCCTGACTTGTGGAAGATAAAATAAAATGCAATGGAGTGAAATGAAAAGTAAACTGGAATAAGATGAAATAAAAATAGAAGAGATGAATTGAAATAAAATAAGATTAGAAGATGGAGTTAGGATGAAATAAAAATAACATGGATTAAAATAAAATGAAGTAAAGGCAAATAAAAATAAAACGGATAAAAAAAAATGAAATAAAATAAGATGGAGGAAATAAAATAAAAGATGCCATTAAAATAAAATAAATAAATGGAGATAAAGTAAGGTGAGGTAGGATAAAGTAAGTGAAATAAAATAAAATGGATGAGTGAAATAATATAAAACGATGGGAAAGGATTGAAATGGAATAACATGAAGAGAAATCGGTGAAAGAAATAACATATGCTGATTTAATGAAATCGATTAGTCAAAGGAGAGAGAAAGTAGGGTGTTGGGCTATTGGTTAAAAGAAAATAAAGTATATAATAATTTGAATTAAAAAAAAAAAAAAAAGGAAAGAAGAAGAGTTGTACATTTGGGTTATTATATTGAGAAAGAGAGAGATGGTGTGTTGTTGTTAGTTTCACGTGAAAAAAAAAAAAACTCATGGGTTTTTAGAGTGAGAGAGAGCTCAGGTTGCAGAGAGGCGGATGAGGCGCACAAGCTTTCAAAAGGTTAGGACGAGAGGAGAGCGCGAGGCTGCTTGAGGTCGGAGAGGGCAGAAGGAAGAGGTGAGTGGAAGAGACGGAGGTTGCTAGTCAAGGGGTGGCGGAATTGGCCGCAAAGAAGAGAGGGGGGAGACGGAGGTTGCTGGTTGCGAGATGGCTTAGCAGCGAGGGATTAAGTAGTTGGCATGGCAGAGGTAGCAGCCGAGGTTGGGGTTGGTATGGTTCGTGGCTGGTGTGGGAAGATTAGTTGCAGGTGGCTGGTTACAGCAGGGTGGAGAAAGGGAGAGGTGGGCGCAGCTGCTGGCTGCGATTGATAGAGGTGGAGATGGGTAGTTTGCATTGCTGCTGGGTTCGAGGGCGTGATTGAGGTGGCTGCAGCAGTAGGGAAGAAGAAAGGGGAGTGATGAGTATAGCAGAGGCGGTGACTTGGGGGAAACACGGGGTGAGAGCTTGGTGCGTAGCAGGCTGCAACAGAGGATTAGGTGGATGGAGCTTGAGGAAGGTGAGTGAAGAAGATAAAGACGAAGATGGCTGCTACAATTCGAATGAATGGAATGGAGAAGTAAGAACTTGTTGCGTGAGGTGAAGCGTGGCCGCGGTATAGGTGAGTGGTAGGGAAAGATGGGGCTGTTGATGCACGACAATGGGACGTGAGAGAGAGGGAGTCACCGAGGGTGCACCAAAGAAAGGGTGCCGTGAGGTGGACATGAAAAGAAGAGAAGGAAGATGGAGGCGAGAGACTACGAGTGAAAAGAGGAGGAGGTGGACCCTAGGGTCCACAAGGAATAAAAGAGAAAGAAAGGGGAGAGTTGGTGGTCATGAGGGACCATAGAGAGAGAAGGATGATTAAAGAAAGAAGAAAGAGTGACACAGACGGTGATAGGCTTCTGCCATATGTGAAAGAGGAGAGGGAAAGAGAGAGAAAGAGAAGAAATAGAAAGTGAAGAAGAGAAAAAGAGAGAGAAAGAGAAGAAGAGAGAAAGAGAGAAACACTAAGCTTAGGGTACCCACCCAAAAAATTGTCTCTTCTTATGCTCTTTTCCAAGAGGTGACTCAACAATCAGAAGAAAGAAAAACTTGTATTAAGTAAAAACTCTTTCTTTTGTGAAAGGTTGATCCTCTAGTGTATACAATGCTCGTATGTATATATAGAATTTGCCTCAAACATGGGTGGATGATCAAAACTAACTCTAATTATTGGAAATTAAGATCAAATTGAATTAAAAATAATTAGAAAATATGGTGCAAAATGATAGATTTATCCATTTCTAACAATTCGTGGAATTCCAGAATAATCCCAGTGTTGCCCTAAAACTTACATGATCTTGCATGGCTGATCCGGGGTTGTTTTGATGCCTTGTTGATTATAAGATGATTGTTTTCTTGTAGGGCTCGGCATGACGATAAATTAGATACCAACTTCGAGCCATGAATTGTGCTTTTAGTGCACGATCATGTGGCTTTAAATTTGAATGGATCTTGAAACTTTGGATCGATAGTGTATTCGTTCTTTGATGTTTTTCGGTGATTTCTTTGTTGAATTATACTGAGTATGCCATTACGATCGCGGGGCAACAAACCAGCTCGATTCCGTGCCTGAATGAAGATTTTGCAACTTTGGAATTTTGGTCAGAATCTGGAATTCCAGTGACAAAATTTGCAGTCGTTTCGTCTGTTTTGTGTGAAGAAGCCAACCGTTCATCACGTATGGAGTTCGAGTCAGTGATAGCCCGAGACCTTATGCATATGATAGAATTGGTCTTGCGTCGATCGGGCTAGTGAACGGCGTGATTTGGCTGCTTGAGCAAGGCATCATGGTGCTGAATTTCTTGCACTTTCTTCACGGATCAATAATTTCTCTCTAGCTTTTCTATGCGCTCGAGTGTCGTCATGGGGCATGCCACATATCGACTCGCTCGTCTTTACTAGACGAACATGCTCACCAAATTTGAGCATGATCGGACTTAAGACGGGTGAGATATGAGTGTTGAAAGTTACTAGTCGTGACTGTCCCTTCCATGGCGTGGAGTTGCAGGGTGGCCGCACGGGAATAGCGTGCGGCCCCTTCTGTTTCACTCTTTTGCGTATAACGTCTTCCTAGAGTGTTTGTTTGGGCTGAAATTTGACCCTTGGGAGTTTTCGACCGTTCTAAATCCAATGGTGGTGGTTCCACGGTAGTTTGAGATGTCAAAAATTTAGATCTAGTTATAGGGGCCGTTTCAGGATGCTAGAGGCTCATTCTGCCGGTACTGTTTATCAGTCTGCACTGCCTTAGACATGTCAGAATGCGATGAAACTTGACAGGAGATTTTTAAGAGAACTCATGAAGATCCTGGCTGATTCTAAGGCTATTTTGAAACTGTTGGAATTTCCACTGTTTGCTAGGCTTTATTGAGAGGGCCCCATGTTGATGAAAAATACCTTCCAACACACGCCCTTAGCTAGTAGGTCTCTCTCTCTTTGATTTCTATCTCTCATCTCTCTAAAAGGCTCAAGCCAAAAGAAGTTGAGTATACTAAGTCATTGATTTAGGTAGTTGGTTCTTGATCATGATCCATGTCTTTGAAAGGGTTTTGCCAAACGTAGGAGAATCAAGAGACCAATTATTGATCATGAGCACTATTGAAAGGAAGAGACTCAACGTGCTAAGCCTGGTTAATGTAATCTCCAATAATTTTACTTCTTTACTTTTATTTGTGTTATATTCTTCTATTCCCAGAAAACAATGTGTCCAGTATTGACTATTGAATAAATAATTGTATTTAAGTGGTAGAAAGTGAGAACCGGTTATTTATTTATTTATTTCAAAAGTGATTTATTTGTAATTGTACATTGTCAGTGATTTTATTGGTGTAATAATAAGAAACTTTTTTTAAAATATATACACCATGCTTTATCACATCGTTTAACTTTCATAAATCACTTGGATCCATCGCACTTTGAGAAGCTTGGCAAGTCTTCTTGCAAATGAGAATTTTGTATCCCTATACATAGACATCTATGAAAGACATTATGCTTTAGTACTTTAATTATGTGTCAGGTGCATCAGGTTAATGAATTTTTAATAGGTTATAATAACTGTTAAATGTTACTTTGCTCAGTGCCGTTAATTGGGATATGCGGTTCTTCTCCATTCTCTCAATAATACATTTCAAACTCATGATGATATGGTTTACGAATAATAGGCACAACGTAGAAACAACTGGGGCTGAAGCAAAAACCTATATCATACAAAACTAGAGAAACTATTTAAAATGACATTGAAGAAAAATTTAATTTAAACTTTCTAAGCATATAAATAGACATTTCACCTACAGAATAGATCGGTTGGCCCCTTCCATGATATCTACCACTGTAGAGGCAAAATTACACTTCTCATGAATAGAACTCTTTGTCCTTTCTATCCATTTATAGAGGATCACCATGATGGATTTGTTGTCACCATCCACTATTCTTGATAGGGTTGCTTAAGGAGCACTTGTAAAATCGATGTGGGTAGACCTGGATCATAATCTTTTATTAGAGATTATGGCCTCAACATTTCGTCCTTCACAAGATTTTGCAAGTTTGTAATTCCCCCACTCAAGATTGGTGAACATCCTATTCAATACCGCTCGTGAATGTACAATAGAGTTCATGGCCAAGTAGTTCGTCGCGAAGAGGATGATAGCAAGTCTGATTAATTCCCTATCGGTATACTTGTTGGGTATATGTGGCCATTAAAGGCCTTATGAGTGCTTATAATTGAATTTTTTGATGTAATAAATATGAACTCAGTGGGAGTGTGGTCCTCTGTGGACTATATTTAGAAAACAATGTTTGCTGATACCGAATTAAGCTTGACGAGCTAAGCCGGTCGGTTGGGAAAAATACAAGTTACCTGAGCATAAAGAATAAATCGATAAGGATTATACTAGGTCATCCCTTGATGAGGTCGAAATATGTCCAGAAGAGTAAGTCGAGGGACTGTGTGACCTCTGTGGGTGATGGAGGCCTTCAGAAGGGAGCCAAAGCCTCATCCCTATATCATCACACAACATGCACATATGATAAAGCTTGTGCATATGCGAGAGATTACCCCTACGCACCATAGAGCTGTGGATTGCATCATGTTTAGGTGACCTTGGTATGTCTTTAGGGAAGAATCTGAAATCCATATACTGAGATTACGACCCCTTACCCATTGGCTAGACTTTGGTGACTTACTAATGAGCCCTTGCATGGACTTTGGGTCACGGGCAACACTGGGTTGGTTTGAGAAAACAAGTATGGATCGTATTCTACAGTAGAAGGTAGAATGCCCTAGTTTTTATTTATTTATTGCTTGACCATATAGATCATTTTCCCATAAAAAATATTTAATTGTATTTATTTTGATGTTATATTATTTTTAGAATTATTATTTGAATTTTTCTGGATCTTTGGGTAGTTTATTTATAACATTTGGATTTATAAAAACACAGATATTGATTTTACATTGATTTAAATATTCAAATGGATTTAATAATTTCTAAAAATAATTATTTGATTTTAAAATTATTTAAAATTACATGGAGGCCCATTTATGCACATGGGTCCATAGATCAAGTTGGTGGGGCCCATGAGATGCCATCACGGATGCGCCCGACCTCTTGGGTCTTTCCATTTTGTTGTGTTGTCTTTTGGCTTGAAGCCTAAGATATTGAGTGTTTTGGAAAGATTGGTTTTTGAGGAAGTTTTAAAACAAAATAAGAAATGTGTGAAGATGCTTGTGCATGGGTCTGAAGAGCACAATATTCTTAATTGATATTTTTTCATTTATGTTAATTGATGGGAAAATAGTTTAGGAATTTGAGGATAAAGGTTCTAGCACCTTCCATTTGATTTTGATGACCTATCTATGGAATGGAGGGCTCATATCTTTCACCCCAAAAATCACGCAAGATCAGTGGTGCACATTCAATCTCACAAGAAGAGGTAAGCCACGAAAATCCTAAGAAACCCTAAAACCTCTCGGAGCACTATAAATAGGGGTGGCCCTTACCCACATTCTCTACATCATATCTCTTCTCTCTCTTTCTCTCTCAAAAGAATCACATAGGGAGTATCTCTTTCTTCCCACATAGCAACTCTCTCTTTTTCTCTCTCTCTGTCTCTCTCTCTCTGTTATGGTAAGCAAAAGGGGCACGCCCCACTCATTGTTTGGATCTCTCTCTCATTTTGTTGTGATATGGGTTGAGGGTGTAGTAAGGAGATATTATCTTTGAAGGTTGGCCATCGATCCAGCGCCACTGGAAGGTGGTAATTCGGTGTGGGGTATAATAAGACTGGATGAGGTATTATTCCCAAGCATATTATTGTAGTTTTCTTTGCTTAATAAAATAGTAGTTTTAGTGACATCAAGTTTTAGATCCTAGATTTGTTTTTCTTTATTTCTTTTCAAATCAATTTATTATAGTGAACTACTTGGGAGTATTATTCTAAGCCAAAAAAGAAAAAGAAAAAGAGAAGAAAAAGAAGAAAAATAAGGAATATATACGCCAACTAGATCACATAAGTACAACTTTTAATGGACTCAAAGCTAGATCTATATGCTGCCCTATTTATTTTATTTTATTATTTTGGTGAGTTGGGAATAAGATATAAGAAAGCCAATGACCTTTGATACACTTCCGAAAGAATTATTGGAATATTCAAACACCTTAAATGCATTGGGTATTCTGTGTTGTTTTGGAGCAGTGATATGAAAACGATAATGATGTATTTATCTATTGCATACTTCAATGATATTATTTTGAGAGTAGAATCTACATGCAAAATTTTTTTGGGAGATCTTGGAGGAATTGAGAGTTATGGACTCATTAATGAAGGGTATCAATTCTGACCCTGCAAAATCCAAGAACTGTCCATTGCATTCTGTGAATTTTCCACCAATCATATGATTTTATTTTTAGCTAAAATTTGATTATAGCTCTTGAAATTAAGTCTATTTTCAAACAAAAATATTTACATAAAGAAAATTCTTGTGGTGTGAAAGATATGGTCATTTTATTGAAGGGTGCATAAGTGCTATTTTTTGCAACGACAACTGTTTCCATGACTTAGAAGTCATGATTTATATCCATTATTAACATAATGTTTTAAGGCCCACATCAAGGTTTTAGACTACCATTTTGAGTCTAGTTTCTAATAAAAACTTTTTGAGAGAGAATTATTTATGAGAATAAGGAATAAAGTTTTTATTGGAGAGAGGTCATTCTGAATTTCTGCAGTTTGGTGTGTTTTCATTGAGACGTGAATAGCTATATTGACAAAGTGATATCAAATTTGTGGTAACATATGTATTACCATTATGCTTCTACTTTCAAACAGAATAGGTTTGAAAGGAAAAATTTTACTAGATAATGTTCATTATAGAATTCTGCAGTATGATATATCTTGAGACATGAACTGCACTTATTTATTTATCAAAAGAATGATATTATTTGGAATTTACACCATGATGTTTTTCTTTGGTTTTGAATCTAGTTTTCAACACAAAATATTTCAGGATGAAATTCTTTAAAGATTGAGAAAAACAATTATTTTATTGAGAGGTGCACAACCTGATATTTTATTGAGAAAGTTGTACTGTGAAGTGAATGTCTCTAAATCATAGACCCATTAAATGGTGTAATTTAGGGATGGATCTGAGCACTATTTTGTATTTTTTATTATATTTCAATACTCAAAAGGATTTAGAGATAAACTCTTCATGAGTTGAGAAAAATCATATTTTTATCATGTGATGCTGATGTTCTATTATGCAGTAAATTGAAAGATGTGACATGTTATGATACATCTTTGTATTCCTCATAATGGAAGCCCTTTTAGGGTTCATTCAAAGGTTTTATAGTATGTCATGAGTATGGTTTATAAAAGTAAAACTTCAGAGAGAGGGAATACAAAGTTGGGGAGATATAACACTCTGTGTGAAGACTGCTCAATTTGGGAATTAGATAATATAGAAGAAACATAATGCATGCAAAAGCATATTCATTTTTTTGCATTGAAGGGATATTTAGAGAAACTTGGTGGCAGCATAGAAACTCTAAAGATCAATGAAAGAATCAAATTTGTGATATTTGGAATGATGGGATGAAAAAGAATATTTCTTCATGGTGTGAGAAAGGGAGAATCCAAGGGCTGAAGAGATGGATACTTCGTGACATGTGAAACCGATGACCAATAAATTATCCATTAGTTGTATGCTCTTCCAAGATCACAAAAGCTTGTCACTAAGTAAAAGCATAGAATCATGAAAGCCTAGGTACCACACTACATAGTTTTGAGATATGAAATCTATTCCAGATTACATGATAAGGTCATTAAGGGAAAGAAAATTCAATAACCTTTTTATTTTATATTTTATATACTTCTTTGATTATATTTTGACTATTTGTTTATGAATATGTATGGAGTGTTTGGACATTACGTGCCAACAAATTTGAAAGAGCCAGTTTTTTAATACCGTGTGTTTTTGTGCCTCTTTGTGCTTGAGAACTACTTAAGATAGTAATATACATGGAGATGTGGTTTGATCAAGGATTATGAACCTTAGTATGAAGCACGAGAGATTGGTGTGGATAATTCAAATATGTAAGTATGAAGGTAGTGTTCCGATGGAACTCGATCTTAGTGACCATCCTATCAATAATGTCTAGTAATATGATGTGTTGCATGTAATAATGGTCTTATGATAAAGTCTCCATATTTGCCAAAATGAAGTATTTTGTTAGATTTTGATAACCATTCTTTAGTCATGTCTTATTTTGCATAAAATTATAAGATGGTCTTTATGATTTGTTTTTGTGACCATAAACACGACTTGGTAAGGAATTAAAAGTGAATGCGCCAAAATGATTTATGAAGACTAAACATGTATTAAATTAAATCATTTGAGAAAAACCTATGTCTATGAATATGGTTTTGAGAAAACCTCATTGTCTTGCTAGGTCCACTAAGTCATTATGAAAAATCATTCTAAATAGTCATACTATTATCTAACGTTGTCTTGATGGCATTTATAAACTTGGGAGAAAACTATCATTTATTCATGCACTGGTTTTTAAATACCCATATGCCTTGAACCTTGTTTTTTAGTTATTTAGAATCATCGATTACTTAAGACCATGAACCATAGGGAATGTCATAGGAAGGCCATCTCGGTAGGCCTCCTTGATGTATGTTATTGTTGGTGGTATAAGTCCAATGGGCTAGAAATGCAATCTTTTAAAAAAATTTCATTGTATAAAAATTCAAGGGTTTAAATGCATGAATATCTCAATACAAAACCATAATACATATATTTCAGCCTACAAACATGGTTTATATACATTTGAATAATAAAATTCAACCCTAATAGGTCCCTTACAAATCCCCTACTCAAAAATTCAATTAAACTGAATACAATATTCAAATATTCACATTGTAGATTTCTACAACATATTGCATGACTTGCACTCACAATTCTTCATTATATCAAAATTATATGATAATTTCATCTTCACTCTTCATCCTTATCATATATCATAATATCTCATACATATCATACACTTGATCATAATAATTCAATAAGATTTCAATTCGCATAAAAATAATGCGTAGCATTAAAGCTCATACCGCAAGATTAAAAAACAATCTCAATATTCACACAACATACTAAATTTAACTAATCATGAGTCCATTTAATAGTTGTAAATACATCAAATTAACATGCAAACATACATGTGAAAACCATGGTTCGAACCCCTTGTGCCCGGGTGACAAAAGGGCCTTTTGAAGACTTAATTTTGTCCCATTGTCTAAGGCACGAGTGATAATAACAATTCAAGGAGATCAATCAAATGGGAAGCAAATGATCACATTTATTTCAATTTATGGGGATCAAATCATGAGAGAGACATGTATCAAAATAGCCCTTCAAAGTTTGAGAGAGATATTATACAAAATAATGAAGTTAGGGTGAAACTACACCATGTGGTCTATAAGGGACGACATGAGCTTTTCAACATTAAAAAGGGAACTCAATGGACTATTTCTAATGCTCAAATATGATGAAATAAACCTCTCATCAGTTGTATATTCTCAGTAAAATTCCAGAAAAATAAGATTAAGAAATCAAGTGGAAACTACTCTAGATCATGGAGTAAGCAAGCTAGTCTACACATACTATGTGTATGGACTACACAATTGCTTTAAGACTCTTCAAATATCAAGTTTTCATGACCAAAAATGAAGAAATCTACTGTAAATTAAGAATTACAACAATCTTTGATAATGAAAATGAGGTAAGAATTAAAAATATGAGAAGAAAAATCAATACCTTAATGAAGTAATAGTGTGGGTTTGATCACATAAATGATAGACTACTCCATAGAAGGGTTTCAAATAAAAGCTCAAGGAAGAAGATAGTCTCATAGGTAATCACATTTTTGTCAATGACTCTCTCTCTCTTTAAAGTGAATACTCAAGTTAGGGTTATAATTAATCACATAATTTACTTTTATACATAGATCATAAAGATGGATTTGATCTCGAGCTTTGATGCATTAGATCAATGGCACATAAGAGGCTTTTATTCAAGTCACTCATCCATATCTTATCACCAAGATCAATGGATGAGCTTTTGATACATTTCACTCTTTAAAATCTAGGTTTATAGTCATTTTACCTTGAAGAATTTAACTCCATGTTTTATTTATTATTAAGTCCAAATTCATGTTTACACTTATGCCCATGGTTTTTGAATAATTTGTGAGAGTCAATAAAATACAAGGACATGGACATAAAGGTAATATGAGACATCCACACATGTGAATAAAATATTTTATGACACCACCAATAAGATTTTAACAACACTAAAGTTTCATATAGGTCAAGCCCATAAGGTAGTGCCACATAAGATATACTCACATGCTACAAAATCATATGTGGATAATAATATGAATTAAATTAATTCTCAAAATTTCATGACTTCACACATGTCAGAAATGACACATATGAGAAAAAAAAAACATGTGACTTAAATCAAACTTAAGTCATAACAGTATATAACACTTTAAATAACAAGATAATATGTTATAACATAATACCATCAAAAGAATTAATGACAAATATGTCACCACATAGATATGATGTCAGCATGATGTCATCCACGAGTGGGAGGTAGGGGCGCCCGTGGCATCCCTATGGCCACTTGGGATCTATGTGGCATCCCCATAAAATGTCCTGGTTTGGTATTTATGTCAAAACAAGTGAAAATCATATTTTATTGTTTAAAAAGAAATGAAAAAAATCTCTAAAAATCCCAAAAATTCTCTAAATAATTTCTCAATACTATTACACAATTTTTCATCAAGATAAAATATTTTCTCATCAGTTTTAGATTAATATGGGGCCAAAAGTAAATGAGATCTCTAGACTTATAACACTAGTCAGAGTCTTCTATTGGGCTAACCTGAACGACGATCCACCGGTGTCTTAAGCCGACCCAATGGACCAATGCTCCACAGTCTATAATTGGGATACATAATTGGTCACATCAAAGTTACTGAGCCAGAGCTTCCTGTCACCAAGGGTTCAATGGATTATTGGTGCACCCCTGTGGGATATGTTCCTACTGCAATATAGGGGTCATCTCAAAACACATGCGCACTAACTCTTCTAAGTCGGATAATACTATAGAAGAGTGGCTTTTCTATACGACTGTGGGTGCATATGCCATGGAATGGTCTCGTGTTAGGATACAGACTCATGTTCCATGAGCCGACCATTCTATACAGGGTGAATACTCTTTTAAATACTCGGATTCTATTATTCTCGATTGGATTCTCCAAGCCCTGGCTTATCACATCAACTATGAGGCATTTTAATCAATACAGTTCTGACTGGGAGGTGACCCTCACACCTCCCTGAGAGCTCACACTCTCAAAACGTATACTCTCAATGCCTCAAATGCTCGAGTTATATGAATCTGGGCTCCAGTGCGCCAAGCATCCAGATTCAGTCTCTCTCTAACTCCCACTGAGCATAAGACTATTGGCTTTAAGGCCACATAGACAATAGTTGTGGATATATAACTTAGTTTGTAGGGGTTTACTACCAAGAAGACTAGTGTGGTTGAACCTTTGTGGTTGGTTTTAGATACTGTGAAACCAATGGCATTGAATTACTTATTGCATGAGACTTGCTATACTACCTCATGACATAAGCATAATAATGTTGAGAATATATCTGTTATATGTGCTATATAATTGGATGGGAGCTGCTACTGCCCCACGACTCCTTTTAGCTACTTGGATATTCAGATATACAGGTACTCTATCATGAAAGCTATAGATAAATTAAATATTCCAATGGGAACATTTTGTTTGTATTTGATGTGCCAGCTTGAACAATATATTATATTGTTGTTCACCCATCAAACCCGGATGGGTGACGCTAGTTGTATGGCTATAGAAGGAAACAACCTAATTGAAGAACTCCTTTGAGCCTTGAAGATACAACCGCATGCGATGAGGGTACGTGATGATCTTTTGCGACAACAGGTTCATGATTTGTGATGCGATATGGAAAATGGATTACGACCACGTTTAGGATAAAATCCGAGCAGCAAATAGAAAGAGGCGTTGCCTTCATAAATCTTTTTTGTGAAAGTACTGATGGCGAAAGCCATGATTAAAATAATGAGAGAGAATAAGTGAAAAATCCTTGAGAGAGATATTGTAATTGGGAGAGATCTAGATTAGCTATATACCTGTATAGGTAATGATAGCAGACCCCTTTACAAAAGGGCTTGCACCAAATGATTTTGTGAGACATGAGAAAGAGATGGAGATGAGAGAAAGAGAATAAGAGAGAATGTAAGACCTTTAAAGGCCAAGTGGGAGATGTTGGGTATATATGGCCATTAAAAGTCTTATGACTGCTTATAATTGAACTTTTTGATATAACAAAACATGAACTTAGTGCAATTGTTCTCTTGTGTGGACCATATTAATCAAACGATGTTTATTGATACCGGAATGAGCTTGATGAGTTAGGTCAGTCGATTGAGCAAAACTTATGTTACCTAAGTATAACGAATAAATCGATAAGGGTAGTAATGGGTTATCCCTTGATGAGGTTGGAGTATGCCCGAAAAAGTGAGTTGAGGGACTGTGTGGCCCTTGTGTGTGATGAATGCCTTCAAAGATGCAGGCCAAAACCTCATCCACGTACCATCACACGACATGCATATTTGATAGCCGTTTTTGGGAAAGTGAACCGTCTTTCTGGGTGAAGCTTATGCATGTGTGAGAGATTACCTATATGTACCATAAAGCTGTGGATTGCATTAGGTCTAGGTGACCTTGGTACGTCTCAAGGGGAGAACCTGAAATCCATAGACTGAGATTATAACCCAGTGCCTATTACTTAGACTTTGGTGACCCACTAATGAGCCCTTGTATGGATTGTGGGTCATTTGCAACACTGGGTCGGTTTGATAAAGTAAGTGTGGGCTACATAGTCCACAATAGAAGATGGAGTGCCTCAATTTTTATTTATTTATTACTAGACCATATGGACCATTTTCTTATTAAAAGTATGTAACTGTGTTTGTTTGAATGTTATATTATTTTTAGAATTGCTATTTGAATTTTTTTGGATCTCTAAGTATTTTATTTATAAAATTTAGATTTATAAAAATATAGATATTGATTTTACATTGATTTAAATATTCAAATAGATTTAATAAAATCCAAAAAATAATTATTTGATTTTAAAATTGTTTAAAATTGCATGAGGGCCCATTTGTGCAGATGGGCCCACTATGGCAAGTTGGTGGGGACCATGAGATGCCATCATGGGTGGCACACCCCACGTCTTGGGCCTTCCATTTTATTATTGTCTAATCATTTGGCTTGCAGCCTAAGATATTGAGTGTTTTGGAAAGATCGGATTTTGAAGAAGTGAATGTGTGAAGAGGCTTGTGCATGGATATGGAAAGCACAATATTATTAATTGATATTTCTTTATTGATTTTAATTAATGGGAAAATGGTTTAGGAGAAGGGGAATAAAAGTTCTAATATTTTCCGTATGATCTTGATGGCTTATTAATGGAATGAAGAGCTCATATCTCTCATCCTAAAAATCACCCAAGATCAATGATGCATATTAAATCTCACAGGAAGAGGTAAGCCAAAAAAAAATTCTAAAAAACCCTAACACCTCTTGAAAAACTATAAAAGGGGGTGACCCCTATCCACATTTTTTGCACCATATCTCTTCTCTCTCTCTATCTGTCATAATAATTACATAGGGGCACGCCCCACATATAGTATCTCTCTCTCCCCACATAGGAACTCTCTCTCTCTCTCCTTTCTGTAGCAACTCTCTCTCTCTCTCTCTCTCTCTCTCTCTCTCTCTCTCTCTCTCTCTCTCTCTCTCTCT
>NW_006497955.1:1577938-1594477 GCF_000471905.2 Amborella trichopoda | reverse complement strand
CTCCTACCTCCGTTCGTCGTCGTCCTTCCGCCCACCTACTATATTATAATATATTATATTATATTATTATTATTTTATTTTTTTATTTTTTTTTTATTTTTTATTTTTTTTTTTTATTTTATTTTTATTTTTATTTTATTTATTTATTTTTTCTTCATGGCTTAGATGACTCACAAGTAGTCTTTTTACAATAAATCAACTTCAAATAAAATAAAGAAAACAAATCTAGGATCACAAAAACTTGAAGCCACTCAAAAAACTTTCTTTCAATAACAAAAGAAAGACACAATTTATGCTCGGGAATAACAAAGACACAATAAGTAAATATGACAAGAAATAAAATGAGAGTGTCGAAGATTACCTCAATTGTGCTTCTTACACCTCACACTGAGTCACCTCCTCCTGATAATGCGGGATCAATGGTCAAACATCAATCTCAATATCGGGGAAGCAAGTTTAGGTCAAACCATTCCAATGGAATATGAACTCCTTTTAATTACATATCTAAAACATAAGTAAAACCCTTTGATAACCTAGTTGAGAGATCCTTAACTACACGCTAAACCTTGAGCCATAATACCAGAAGATGGGAAAGAGAAAGATCAATACACCATGAGTGGGGCATGCCCCTTTCTTATCATAGGGGAGAGAGCGAGTTTCTATGAGAGAGAGAGAAAGAGATTGACGTTTGAGAGAGAGAGAAAAATATTATGTTTTAAGTGGGGTGCGCCCCCATTTTTCAATGAGAGAGAGAAAGAGATTTGTGTAGAGAATATTGGGTAGGGTCCATCCTTTTTTATAGTGCTTCAAGAGGTTTTAGGATTTCTTAGGATTTTTCATCGCTTGCCTCTTTATGTGAGATTGAATATGCACTATTGATCTTGGTTACTTGTGGGGTAAAAGAAATGAGTCATCCATTCTATAGATAGGTCATCAAGATCATACGGAATGTGTTAGAACCATTATCCCCCATTTCCTAAACCATTTCACATCAATTAATTTAAATAAAAAACAATATATGATAATATTGTATTTTTTTATTTTATACACAAGCCTTCTGCCACATATTAAAATTTGATTCAAAGCTTCTTCAAGCACAAACTTTCCAAAACACAATATTTCTTTTCCCTCAAGCCATGAACTTGAGCTCACAAAATAGAAGGCTTCCTCAAGGTGGGGCGTTCCATCTTAGGTAGCACTCTATGGGCTCCACCCAATTGACATAGTGGGCCCATATATCTTATTGGGCCTCCCTTGCAATATAAAAAAATTAAAAAATAATATTATGTTTTTTAGAGTTTATAAAGTCATATTTAAGTAATTAAATCAATGTAAAATCAATATCTCTATTTTTACAAATTCAAATTTGATATATAAAATATTCAAAGAGTTTAAAAAATTCAAATAACAATTCTAAAAAACCATATAACATTAAAACAAACATAATTAAATATTTTGCTGGGAAAATGATCCATATGGTCTAGGAACAAATAAATATACTCTGGGGCATTCCACCTTCTATTGTGGACTACAGTCCACACTTGCTTTCTCAAACCAACCCAACGTTGGCCATGACCTACAATTTATGTAGGGGCTCATTAGTAGGTCACTAAAGTCTAGCCAATAGACAAGGGGTCGTAGTCCCATTCTATAGATTTCAAGTTTTCTCCTAGAGACGAAACCAAGGTCACCTAGACCTGATACAATTCATTGTTTTATGATGCATACGGGTTATCTTTCACACACGTATAAGTTTCTTCCTAAAAGATGGTTCACTTTCCCAAAAACGCCTATTATATGTGTATGCTTTGTGATGACATGCTGATGAGGCTTTGGCCCAGTCTCTGAAGGCTTCCATCACACATTAGGGCCACACAGTTCCTCAACTCAATATTCTGAGCATACTCCGACCTCATCAAGGGATGACCCATAATTATTATCGGTTTATTCTCTATGCCCAAGTAACATAGGTTTGTCCCAACTAGATTGACCTAGCTCATAAAGCTCACTCTGGTATCTGCAAACATCATTTGCTTAGTATGGTTCATACATGACCACACTCTCATTGAGTTCATGTTCCACTATATCAATAAATTTATTTACAAGCACTCATAAGGCTTTTAATGACCACACACACCCAACAATTATGTACACAAAATAGTTGTCAAACATGTTTTTATACAAAACATGGTTATGGATATACAAGGATCCAAACGACCCATAAGTGTACCAACACTTAGTAGCATACGTTTGTCGTAAATAACCAATCTTCCTTAGTATGGAAAATAGTTAAGTGCATGATGGTCACTAGAAAGGGCAATATAACCTTTTACATTAGGTTCTTTTTCTAGAACAAATAAAAATATATATAAGGGAAGTATTATTTACTACTAGGGATTACAACTAGTGGTCTATGTTGAGTCCCATCTCAAGTTCTAGATGACTCCTTCACCACCAGTGCTTGCTGAGAGAAATGAGAGCATATATTTGTCAAAATCCCAAAATTTACAGAAAATGGATCAAATCAAGGCTATAATTGAAAGAATAGTGGATGAACCCTAATTCGTTGTGAAAACCACAAAGCATTTCCAAAAAAAAATTCATACAAAAAATTGAAATGATAAATGATGATACTACTGGATCTACGAATTGAAATGCTCAAGATCAAAACACATACCTCAATTGGATTTGAATCGAGCTAATTTGATCGGAAATAAGGTTTTCAGGATCGTGTGAAGGAAATCATTTGTTGAAAACTCGACCTATAATCCTTGCTTAATCACACAAATAAGCTTATGAAGAACACTATTATCTTCAAAATCTCTCTAATATCATTCACAATAGATTAAAATATCTCATGAAATCCACAATTTGGTTCAAAAAGAAGGAGCCGTGAACTGTTTTTGAAAAACCAATGTTGAAAATTCGATTTCGTGATTTCGATGGTGTGATAATATCTTCTATAATAACAGAAACACTTTTTGATCCCCAATAATTCAATGAAACAGCATGCAATCCATCAACTCACTCTATAATTCACTGAAAAAGGTGAAACTCGTGAAGAATTCCTTATTCAAAGGGCGTTTCACGTAATCAGCGATTCACTATACCAAATCGTCGATCCGTGATGCCATGACATGCACATCTCTACAGTGACACGGATTGATCCCGTTTTATTCGTGGATCCAGAATGACTTTGATGATACCCAATCCGGATCGGCACATCAATTTTTTGAATCTTGATTTATAAGAAAAGACTTCGATTCACAAACGATTTGTTATCCAAAAAGTTAAGTGGTGCAAATTTTGGCAAAATCCGTTTCCTCATGCATCACGGAATTGTTCTTTCTTATTGTATGGATAAGTGAATCGTCTTATTTAAGTTATTTCATTCGATGGCCAACGATTTTCATTTACGTTCAAAACGTATTCGACAGCCAACGATTTTCAATCACGTACAAAACGCATGCTTCTTGCTAGAATGTGACAAGAAAGTGCCCTTTTATATACCCATTTTGTCTTATTAAATTTTAATTTATTCTGAGTTTTTTTTCTTATCTATTGTTAGTGTTATATTTGTTTTTAATCATTATATCTCACATTTATACCTGTCTGATGTATCTACTTATCATTTACCTATAAGAAAATTGTTACATGCGGGCCAGATCGTATTTCTATATATACGGTCTAAAAAGTGTAAAGCATCCATCTTTAAAAATGAATGCAAATATGTGTTCTATCTAAAAACAATAAAAACTAATTGTCTAAATATTTTCTTATTAGAATTATTATTTTTAATTTTTAAAATTTATTTATTTATTCATATTCATGATCTCTATGTTAGAGATTACATGTCCTAAAAAATTAAGTCTTAAAATCTATCTCAAGAATAGATTTATTAAGAGGCCCACATTTCTACATATGAGGGCTTGGCTGCATATAAACTGGGTCCTTACCTATATTATCATAAATATAATAAATCATTATAATATTAAAATAACAAGTTAATTTTAAAATATTATACTCTACTAATAATTATGTAAATATAAAAATTAATAAGAACAAATTATTTTTATTGGAATACTTGCAATTACAAATCGCAATATAGATATATAGTATTCTTAATCAAATATTAAAGTGATAAATGCATATTCAGATTTTCTCTCTATACCAAAAATTAAATTATTACAATAATAAAATTTTAATTAGTAAAAATTATAACAATTATGTAATATTATTCATCAATAATAACATAATATTATCATAATTGATTATTTTATTCTAATAAATATTATAATTAATATTCTAATAAAATTCATAATTATTAAACATCCAAAAATAATTTGATATTTATTTTAATAAATATGTAACACATAGTGGTTTAAATATATGATACTATAAGTACAATATCGTGATGAACATTGTGATAATTACAAGGATAAAGATTATATAAGGTTGCAACCTTAATTGCAAAAATATACACCATTCATTTCATTTAAATGTTGTAGATTTTATATTATCTTAAAAGACATATCACTTGTTGAAATTATCTAAAAAGTCATGTCAAATCTATATTGTTCAAATAAAATGGATAGCTTAGATATTCCAACTTTACTTCTACAAGTGAGATTGCCACCTTATATAAACCACATTATTACGAGTTTATTACGCTTGCGTAACTATAATTATGTATTTATATATTAGTAACAAAAAAATTGTTATTATTGTAGTTACATAATTCGATTATAATAATTGTATTCATTCAGAGTAATTTAATAATACAATAATAATATTGTAATGTATATTATGGTAATTACCAATGCAATTCAAATTATAAGTAATATAATTATATATTGTACTTATATAATCTATTTTTATATATTACACGATTTGGTTTTCAATTTATTTTCTCATTGTTAATTTGTTAAAATTTTATTTGGTTTTTAATTTATTCCTCATTGTTAATTTGTTAAAATATTATTTGTCTATCTTTGTTGTCATCTTTACAATTTCATCTTTGATATTTTATTCGATAAATTAGATCAGCTCTCCTAAATTATTCATTTTCATAGGAATACTAAAAATCTTTAAGAAACTCATATAAATTATTCATTTTTAAATATTGTTTTGGGTGTTTAATGATAAGAACTATATGCATACCAAATTTATACACATACCAAATTTGAGCTATAAAAAAACATATAACACAAAAAAGACATTGTTTGCTTTCAAAAAGTAAGAATGGGCACAAGCCAATAGTGGTTTGTGTGGTGGGTGTCCCAATGCGATGTCTCTTGGGTTTTACTCTTACTATTTTTACTCTTACTATAGGTAGGGGCTCTTTCTCCAAAAAAAAATAAAAATTTTTGATAGTAAAATATAAAATATATAGAACTATTTTTAAATTCATAAGATAAAACACAATTTTTCTATAAATTTCCTTGGGCTTAAAAAAATTGGTGTTTTGGATCAGATATGCTAGATCCGGATCCTCCAATATATCGTATTCCCCCCAATATGACTTCGATCACCGATTTTTGGAAGAGACGCGATGATTCGCTACAGTGGAATAATCGAGTCACCAAAAAAAGCATAGGGTCACACGCTTCCCATATCTCATGTATTTTTTTGCTTTGTGATTCCTTTTTCTGCCATATTTTGGCATTTTGTAGTGAATCATTAATCTAAATCGTTATATTGTGGTTATGAAACAATTATTTTGGCATCAAACGTGCATTAGAAAAAAGGTTCAATAAATTAAAAGAGTTATTTTTCACGGGTTTTGAAATTTTCACCAATTTTTAGATTAAATATTCCATACTAATGGTTTTTGATGAAATTTAGGGTGTTCTTAAAAATAATCGAAGGCTTTATCATATCCGTGTATCAATTTGTTCAATCTACAGAAGATTTTGGGTCGATTTTTTCTTGAAATGCTGCTAGAGTAAAAACATGAAATCGATCCATATTGAAGATTTTGATGGATTTATAACTTGTTTGAGATCAAATTGAGTTGTGGTTTTTTTATTAACAACACTTCACCTTTCAAATAAAAGAGGTAAGTTTATTTATGATTGAGTAATTATTTTTTATATGAATTTTTCTTTGCTCGATTTGATGAAAAGTTTATGGATATGAAATTTCCGCCTTTTCAATTAAATCTTCAATGCCAATTTTTTTTTATGAAATTTGGTGCTTTTGAAACATGATTGAAGCCTTTACAATGCTTGTGTATTTATTTGTTCGATTATCAGATGATTGAGAGTCGTTTTTTGCTCGAAATGTTGCTTGATTTTAAGGTTTTTGATAATCAATTTTTCTAAAACAAATTACTATGCTTAGTAAATTTACGTCTTTTGATTAATATGTGAATAATAATTTTTTTTTCTATTTTTAGTTATCTTGATTTTCTTTTATTGCTTTTAAAAAAACTAAGTTTTTTTGAACAAAACTTGTTTTTTTTAATGTTAAATTTTTATTTTCGTATTTTATTTTTTATGTTTTTTAATTATTATTTTTATAATATTTAGACTTAAATGGATGTGCATCTAATTTTGCCTGTTATTTTTATTTATTTTAAATAATTCAACATGTTCATTTTTTATATTTCATGATGAATGCTACGATCTGTTTATCTTTGATCTTCTTATATTTTTGCCTGTTTAATTGTAGTTAAGCTTTTCTCAGTATATCTTTTTGATGGTTGGCTTAGGTGAAAATAGAAAATCCTAGAATAATACAAACAGGACATTTGGGTTACTAAATAATATTTGCCTATTGCACTAATTAAAAAAAAAAAAATTCCCCTGTCCCTATTGTATTCTTGATCCTTGAAACAATATTTTGTTTTTTTCCATTTGTTTAAGTGGATGATAGAGTTCTACAAATTAGTTCTTTATTATGGAAATATAGTAGTCATATGGATTGAACTATAAATTAGCTCTCTAATACTAATCTTTTGTTATTTGATTATGAATTTAATTATACATTCTATTTTAGACATTACTTTAAAAATTACAAGAACATCTTCAAATTACTATAGAAATTATCTTTTTTTATTGGACTATTTATGCAATATCGTTTTAATGAATTTTTTGAAGGGAAAGTATATAATGAGACCATTTACCATTGGTACAAGGTGGTCACAATTAATGTTGGCCATCGGATGTGAAATTGGGTGGTTGTATTTATTTTATTGACCAAGTTTAAAGTTCAAAATAAATTTTCTCGAACTTTGTGACTCATCCGAGCTATCAGATTTCACATTGTATGATTATAAGTAATCGTGACCTCCTTGTACCAAAGATAAATGGTCTCATTATATACAATCGCTTTTTTTTTTTTAATGTTATGAAGTATATCTATTCATTTTTATGAAACCAACAAAACAAATCTAAGTATAGCACTTTAATGGAACCAACAGAACAAATGATTCTTGTCTATTAATAAAGAAATAGATACGATATTTGTGGGTTTTGTAGAAGATAAAAAACCAATGTTTGGCAAAATAAGAAAAAGAAAAATAGTTCAGAAAAATAAGAGAACATAAATAAAAAGATTTGCATGGTTCGGCAAGTTACCTACGTCCACGGGGCAACAAAGTTCTCTTCCACCAATTTGAAAAACACTATGAAAGCATGGAGAATATAAGAGATTACAAGCTTTCTCTCTCTCCAGCCCTAAAACAAGGTCTTTTTTTCCAAGGACTAAAGAACTAACCCTTTTCCTTTTGGATTTTGCCTTACATATGTTATTCTCTCTCTACAAAGCACAATTTATAAATAGAAGAAACCTATGAGACTCACGTGAGCCTCTCTCTTCTCCTATTTTGATTGGGTCTCCTATTTCTCATAGATTTCCTTCTACTAGGAGTTACAAAAGGTTTCCCTTTGTCCATAGGAGTCACGTGATTCCCATCCTATTGCTACATGGAATCAAATCCTATAAAGATAGGACTTCCCATATAATAGGATCTTCTTAAAGGTTACTAACTAACCCACCAAATAGAAAACCTTATCTCATTTCCAAAATAGGAACCTTATCTCACATAATAAGATATCCACAAGATATGTGAATCCTTCTTAACCAAAACGTGCTCTTCATATCTAACATTCTCCCACTTGAAGACATGTTTCCATTCTAACTAGTCTGCTCCAAAAAATTGCTGCCCACCAGTCACTAATTCTCAAGTAACTACAAGCCCCAAAGAAGTTCTACACCAAGTGAACTTCCTTTTTCTAATGGGCTTAGTTAATATATCCGTTGGATTATCAGCAATATGAATTTTCTGCAATAAATATTTTTATCTTCTACTACACTATGAATAAAGTGATATTGAACGCCAATATGTTTAGCTCAACCAATTGCCTTTCGTTTCTTTTGCAATTCGACAAGGTCCTATGTTTTACTTTTTTGCAGGTCTTCCATATCTTATTTTATAGATGCTTTCCATTGACTGGCTTCATCAACCTCACTTGCCTTATGAAAAGAAACAGGCTCACCCTACCCTTTTAACACAGGATAAGACATAATCGTTATGCCTCATATGTGCCTTTTTAGGCCTATCTGATCTTCTTAATTCAAGATCACCTAAATATTCTTCAAGCATTTAGACAATTTCAAGTTCTTGGTCCTCACTACTATCTCGCTGCTTCTCATAGGTGCATTCCACTTTAACGATTTTTACATCTGGCTCAACTTTCCATTTCTTCATGGAATTTTCAATGAAAATAACATCTTGGCTAACTATAACCTTGTGGTCAGTAGGATCTCACAATTAGTACCCTTTTGTACCATCAACATACTAAAAACAAACAGCCTTCTTGAATTTTCATCCAACTTAGTTCTTTTTTGGAGTCAAAGAATATGCATCAAAGCAACAAACACGAAGAAAATAATAATCAGCAAGTTTGCTTATCCAAATCTCTTCTGGTGTCTTGTAGTAAATAGCAGAACTGAGAGACCTATTGATTAAGAAACAAGTTGTACGAACCGCTTCTACCCAGAAACATTGCTCTAATTTGACAACTCACAACATACACTTGGCACACTCCATAATGGTATAATTTTTGCTCTCAATAACACTATTTTGCTGAGGTGTTTCAGGAACTGCCAACTGCCTAGCAATACAATGCTCACTTCAAAAGTTATTAAATTTACCAGAACTAAATCCTCCCCCATTATCAGTTGTTAGACATTTAATGCTCTTACCTTTCTGATTTTCTATCAAGGCCTTAAATTATTGAAAACAACTGAAAGCATCTAATTTCTTTTTCAGCATATAAACTCGCACTTTTCTTGAAAAATCATCAATAAAAGTGACAAAATATGCAACACCCCCCATAAAAACACCATGTGAGTCCCATGTGTTCGAATAAATCAATTCCAAAATATCCATACTTTTAACGGTGGATAAAGCAAATCATAATTTGCTCTGCTTTTCAAATAAGCATGGCTCACAAAAATCTAAATTAAAAGATTTTAAACTAGGGAAAAGGTTTTTTATCGAGAAGTACCTTGAGTCCACACTAACTCGTATAACCCAAATGTATGGGCCATGTCATGACAGAGTCCACCTCTGCAATATCAACCTCTCCTAAAATTGTTTTCCCAACAAGTTTGTATAAATTGCTTACTAACTATCCTTTTGCAACCATTAATGCTTCTTTTGAATTTTGCAGACATCTATTTTCACTTGTAAATTTGAAACCTTGCTCATCAAATTTTTCTTCTAAGACCCAAAACCTATTTGATATACGGGATTGTATATATGCCTCCGTTGAACATCTTGATTCTCACATCTCTAACTCCCATTATTTTGCATGAGTCATTGTTTCTCATGTAAACAACACCTCTGTCACATGGTTGGTACCTATAGAACCAATCCCTATGTGGACTCATGTGAAAGGATGCACTTGAATCAAGTAGCTATTATTGCAAAACTTCCTCCCTATCCACAGATAAAACTTCTCCATCTTTAAAATACAATATTTCTTCTATTAGATTTCTTTGAGATCCACTTGAACTAGGTTTCTGATCAGAACCAAATTAGGGGCTACCTGGCTCCCTTTTTGTGCCTTACAATCTTTTCTCATTTGGATTAAATTTCTACATCTCCAACATTTTACTTTTTTATGCCTTCTTGATTTGGTTCTTGACTGACCTCTACCCATAGTTCTCTCCATTGATCTTCCCCGTGCTACAAACACATTCTTAGATGAATCCTGACCAGACTTTTGCCTAAACTCTGTTATATGTCATTTGTTATGTACTTGTATTCCCGGGACACTTAAGGAGAGAGCCGGTAGTAACCTGGTTTCACGAGTACCCAAGATGCCACCAGACCACAGGAACACTGTAGTAATAAACCTACTATTGGGCGACCTCTGAAGAAGTTTCAGAATGGCCTCAAATTACACGAGAGAGTAGCTTTGGATACCCTAAGGACATGTAAATTTTTGTCCCGTTTTGAAAAGTTTTGAGATAATCAAGATAAAATTCACTTTTCAAATCCAATTCCTAACATGCTGAAAATGGACTATACAACTATAACCCTATTTTCTGGGTCTCAAAAGAGTATCGTACCACTTCCATTAGATCTGGAATATCGAAAAATCCCCAAGTACCAAATTTTGGCTCAATCTGACCCTTCGAGATTATATTGGGCCTTCTTACCAAAATGGGTGGGTTTTATACTATTGCAGTGCAACCTTAGTGAACCAGTTTCAATTTATGGAAACTTTGTTTTCTCATTTTGGGATGATTTTCAAATACTCATAACTTGCTCATTTTGGGCCAAATTAATTTCAAATTCAGATACGAGCTAGATCTCGACGATATACTCGTTTTGACATATGGCATGCGTTTTGGCAAGGCTCAAAACAAAATAATTGTTAGAGAGAAGATGGACTCGAAACATGAAAATTCTGAATTTAGAAAGAGGAATATCCCATTCTTTGAGAGGTCATAGCTTAAGATCCCGATGTCGGATCATCGCAAGTATGGGTCTGTTGCAACCGTGCTTCGAAAAGCTTCAGTTTGATATTAATTCTGTACATGATCAGAGGCCGGATGACACTGAATTTTGAGGTTGAAGAAGGCATACTTTTCCTGTTGTCAGAATCCCATTTTCTCTTAAATTTAGATCGCATTCAAACGGAAACCAAAATGGATGAAATTTATCACAAAATGACTGTGATAATATCCTCTTCAATTTGTGATCATAATGGTCTCGGAATATCACGGATCGTGCTGAATCGATGGTTGAAAAATCACAAGCTTATGGACTTCATCGGATTTTGGGTTTTCCTTAAAACTCCTTTCAAAGACAATCAACGGGTATCAAAGCGTGTCTAACAATCCAAGCATCGATTATACGATGTTTGATCTCTCGAATTGCCACTGTAAACGTTTGAAAAAGCTACGGAGGCCTAGCAATAGCAAAATGCCCTTCATAGAGGGATGGTTTTGTCATTTGTTGATAATTGCTTAGGGGCATTTGTGTCATTAATTTTAAAATCAGGATTAATATTTTTATTCATTAAATGTTTAATTTTCAACAATTCTGAAGGTTTTTGAGTATCCAACCTTATTTTGAAGATACTCTATATAAGCAAAGTGTAGTCTTTAAAAAAACTCTTGAGAGTTTTGGAAATTAATGAAAAGAGCTTGAGAATTCTAAGAGCTTAGGTTTGTTCATTTGCTTTGGTTCCAAACCCAAGACTCAAGGACAGAGAGAGAGAAAACAACTCTTAGAGAGAGAAAATACCCTTACGACCCTCACTCCCTAGAACCCCAAAATTCCAACTTCTCTAAGATTCCCAACTCCCAATCATATTCCGTACACTCTAGCTCCCATACATCTTAGAGCTCCTAACTCCCAATCATACTCCATACACTCTAACACCCTACCTTAGCTATCTTATATCCTACCTTACTCCATACACCATAGCACCCCATACACCTTAGCTTTCCTACACCCTACCCTATTCCATATACCTTAGTTACACCAACACACTAGAACACCTATACATCTTAGGCCGTCCATGCATACCAACCTAATCCATACGCCATAGTTTCTACATACCTTACCTCACCCTAACCCACCTAAACCATACCCCTAAACCTTAGACCCTAGCCTTGGCTCACAAGGACCGAGACCTCTTTCTCAAATGCATGCAAAGAGTCCCATGAAGGTGTACTTAAGCTCAAGCCCATTTTAGGTCCACTCTCTCTCCTCTCTCTTCTATCTCTTTTTCTATCCTTATCTATTTCTTTCTGTCTCTTCTCTCTTTCTTCTCTCTTTCTTTATCTTCTCTCTTCTTTTTTGTCTCTTTCTCTCTCCTACCTCTTTTTTCTCTCTCTTTCTCTCTCATTATGCTCAGACCCAAGGCGGGTCCGAGCCTCCCCCCGTCTCTCTCTTTTCTCTCTCATTCTACTCAGACCTAGGGTGGGTCTGAGCCTCACCTCATCTCTCTCTTTCTCTCTCTCTCTCTACTCGGACCCAAGGCAGGTCCGAGCCTCCCTCCCTCTCTTCATATCTCACTTGCTTTCTCTTTCTCTCTCTCTTCTTTCACTTCCTCTCTCTCTCACGTTTAAAAATAAAATCCCTAGACTCACACCTAGGGCTGGCCCGGCTTCTCCCTCCCTTCTTCTCTCCCTTTCTCACTATCTTTCTCGCCCAAAGCCCCGGACCTGCACCTAAGGTGGGTCCATCATCACCCCACCACCTCTACTCTCTTGTCCTCTCTCTCTCCCGTCTAGGGTCAAGACCTGCACCTAAGGCGCGCCTATCTCTCTCCTCTACACGCTCATCCTCTCTCGTCCTCTTCTCTCCCGTTTAGAGCCCGGACCGTCACCTAAGACGGGTCCATCTCTCACCCCACCCGTCTACTCTCTTGTTCTCTCTCTCTCTCTCTCTCTTCTCTCTCTCTCTCTCCCTCTTATGTCTAGAGCCTAAAGGGTTCATCTCTCTCTCTCTACATCCTCGACCTCTTTACCTGGGCTTCACCTAAGAACTTCATTATCCCCATGGAGTTACACCAAAACATACCCCACTCATTAGATCCTTCATAAGACCCCATGAGTAATACTATGCCCAAAGAGTCATAGGTACCCTCAGTAGTCCATTATCCCCAATGGATCACCACTTCGAGTGGTCCATCACCCCCCATGGTCCATCACCCTTAGTGGTCCATCACTCCAATGATCCATAAGTCCTAGTGGGTCATCATCCCCAATGGTGTAGATATGCTTCCCCAAGGAAGGCTTTCAATCCCTAAGACGATGACCATTTCTTCACCTTTAGGACATATATTATCCCCAGTGGGTTTTCATACACCAAGAATTTCATGGTTCACCTAAAACCTCCATATCTCAGCAAGCATGAGAAATTCATCACCTTGTAAAACCCAAGAACATCTCTAGTGGTGTTCACCCTCCTAATAAAAGCCTCGCACATGGTATTCATTACCCCTGTGAGCCTTATACAGTTATAACCCTCCATTCTATTCATCATCAAGGAGGAGGCATTCTCTTTTATAAAGACGGAAACAGCCATGAAGCTGTGCGTAAAATCATTCAAAAAGAAAAAGAAGTCAAGCATAATGAGAATCCGATGAGGATCATCATGAGTAAAAGTGAGAGCTTCAGGCGGACATAGCCACAAAGCTATGGGTAAGATTGCCAAAAATAAAAATTGGGCTTTGTGAAAACCCGAAAGCACATATTGAGTAAAAATGAAAGACGAGCGTGGCCATGAAGCCACGAGTAAAAGTGTTCTAAAAAAAGAAAACTGAGTATGGTGAAAACCCGAAAGGGCTCCTTGAGTAAAAATGGAAATAAAAGGTAGACATAACCTCGAAGTCATGGGTAAAATAGCCTCAATAAAAGAAGAAGTTGGTGAAAACCGTTCTGCGATGCCACTTCTATCCAGTTTAGGTGAAAACTTGAAAGGGCGCTAGTGCTAATAAATAGGTTGACGTAGCATTCGACCAAGGCAGCTTCAACCCGATTCAAAAATAACAAAAGCTCGGTGGTTTAGGAATCAATACGCTTCACAAGGTATCTTACCACTGAGACCAAAAACAACTCAAGAAAAATCCAGAAACTCAGGTCAGCCTTTTGAAGGGCTCATGAAGATCAAAAGAATTATCAAGAAGGCAAGTTAGGATAATCACTTGTTGAAGAGATTTTTCAATCCAATACATCAACCAAAAACATGAAGAACATGTTGACAATTAGAGATAGAAGTTCTTATAAGGCAATTGGTTGCTTAGCCTAGATAGATACCCCGGTTCCGAGGGTAACCTTCTTATTAAGGCTTCCATCTACTTGCAGGTTTAGACTTTCAAGATGGCCACTAAAAAGCCTTCGACTAAGCTCTAATATGATTGTGGTTCAATCTCAAAAGAGATCATCTTATTAAGGCCCCAGTTATCGATCGGTTTAGACTTTCAGGACAGACACCAAAAAGCCCCTGACTAAGCTCGGTATATTGAGTGTAAGCCCCTAAAAAGACACCCTTTGTGCCATCAGTCCAAATCCTGGTGAAGCAGTTCATATGCCCTATTAGAGCCTCTCCTCGATTGTCTAAGGTAGTGCAGACTGAGAAACAATTCCAGTAGAATCAGCCAATACCACCCTGAAACGGCACTTATAACTAGAGCTACATTTTCAGTGTCTTAAATCACTGTGTGACTACCACCATTGGATCTGAAACAGTCGAAAACCCCCAGGGGTCAAATTTCAGCCCAAACGAACACTCCAGGAAGACGTTATAGGTAAAAGAGTGAAATAGGAGGGGCTGCACGCTATTCCCGTGTGGCAACCCTGCAACTCCACGCCATGGAAGGGACAGTCACGACCAGTGATTTTCGATGCTCATATCTCACCTATCCCAAGTCGGATCACGCTTAAATTTGGTGAGCATGTTCGTCTAATCAAGACGAGCGATTCGATATGTGGCACGTCCCGTGACGACAACCGAGGCGCAAAGAAAAACTAGAAAGAAGTTGTTGATCTGTGAAGAAAGTGTAGGAATTTAGCAGCGTCATGCCTTACTCAAGTGGCCAGATCATGCCGCTCGTGAGCCTGATCGCCACGAGACTAATTCCATTTTGTGCATAGGGTCTTGGGCTATCACTGACCCGAACCTGTACGTGATGAACGGTCAGATTTTGCACGCAAAGCCAATGAAGCAACTCAAATTCCATCGCTGAAATTCCAGATTCCGACCAAAATTCCAAAGTTGTAAAATCTTCGTTCGGCCACGAAATCGACCTGCGTTTATTGCCCTGCAATCGTAACGGCATGATCAATGTAATTCAGTGAAGAATTCACCAAAAAACATCAAGGAACGAGTACACTATCGATCTGAAATTTCAAGATCCATTCAAATTTCAAGTCACATGATCGTGCACTAAAAACATAATCCATGGCTTGAAGTTGGTATTGAATCGATTTCCATGTCGAGCTCTACAAGAAAACATTCATCTTACAATCAACAAGGCATCAGAACAACCTTGAATCAGCCATGGAAGATCACGCAAGTTCTAGGGCAACACAACGACAATTCTGGAATTCCACGAGTCGTTAAGAAGGGGCAAATATGTCATTTTGCACCCTAATTTTTTTTAGCTAAATTTAATCTTAATTTCCAGCAATTAGGGTTACTTTTGATCATCCACTCATGTTTGGGGACTATTCTATATATACGCATCAGCATTGTACGCACCAGAGGACAAAACCTTTCACAAAAAGAGAGAGTTTTTACCTAATACAAGTTTCTCTTTCTTCTCATTGTTGGGTCACGTTTGAGAGAGAGAGAGTGAGGTGAGAGAAACGTTTTGACCGATACCCATAGGTTCGAGATAAATCTTCTCTCTCTTCTTTTCTTTTTCTTCTTCTCACTCACTCTTCTTTCCTCTCTTCCCCCCCTCCTTCTCCATCTGAGTTCCTCGCAAGGGTCATGCACTGCAGTGGGAGTGTCGTGCATGCCTTCCCTGAGGTAACATAGGTTGCGCATGGCGATGACAGTGCCATGCGCGAGTCTCCTCCTCCTTCTTTTCTTCTATCTCTTTCGTCCAGTGGGACCTGTAGACGGTGCTGTCCATCACCGTCCACAGACGTAGCTTGGATGTTTTAGTGAAGAACCAGACAGCGAAACCCGTTCCCGCTTGTACGTCTATAGTAGACGGCAATACCCATCACCGCTCGTTATATGCCTCGACAATGTCTACCACCGTCCACATGCTTGCTTCATTTGTTAGGCGTTCATCGCCATCCTTCTTGTGTCCCACGCCTATCACCATGGGCCTCGTGAGGATTACCGCCCCGCGCTTCACGAATGACCATCGCCACGCGCTTCATCAGAAACTATTGCCGCCCACGCTATTTTCTTATGTTGCCAACGACGATGCCCATAGCCTTTCGTATTTTATTTCTCACTTTCTTGCCATGAGAAGTAGTGTCGAGCGCCGCCCAAGGGCCACGACACTGCTACTCCACGGTCGTGAGCGGCAATACTTAACTCCATCGGAA
>NW_006497955.1:1546324-1561332 GCF_000471905.2 Amborella trichopoda | reverse complement strand
ATTAACTAAATAACGTAATAAGTAAGTAGGTCGGTACCGTACGTACGTACGTACGGTACCGTACGTAGGACGTACTATATAGTATACTACTAACTTATATATTACTAGTATATATATATATATATATATATATATATATATATATCATGTCACCATGTTAATATAATATAATGAAACCACATATCTAGAAATCCATGTTTACGGTATTTGTATGACCCAAAACTTTGCACGCACAAAGCTAATGGGCCGAGCCGGGGCCGGGCTTATTGAGTTGGGTCGCATTATGTTTCAGGCTTTCCAAGCCAAGCCAGGCCAGCCCGCTTGGCACATTTTTTAGCTTTTCTTTGCCAATTTGGCCCGGTCTTTTAAATAGTGCTATGATCAATGGCTCGGCCGGGTCCAGCCCAGAGCCTTGCCTGTTAGTGGCCCAATATCAAATCCTGTCTGGAAACAGCCCTAGTTAGAAACTTTATAATGTCTTGAAAATCTATTTTCATCCCCAGTTATAAAATTCAAAATATCAAAAATAGTAAAGACAATCACATCAGTAAACATTTAAAAGTAGACAGTCTAAATAACTTGTTACAAGATGCACAATTTTTTAGACTTGAAATTCTCTATTTTCTTCGTGTCCATACATCTTGAGGTTGAGTTGATTAATTGGAGGGTGCTTCATTGTGAGCACACTTCTTTTGTAAGATTTTTGACGTGAACCGTATTTCAATAATATAAAGTAGTAAACTTTTGATTTTGCAACCTTATCGAAAAGAAAAAAATAAAATTGTTGTCTTATAAAAGCTTTTGGGTACATATCCTATAGTCCCGCGAGAGTATGTTCCCTTGCTCCCTCGGTCAAAAGGGCATACTTTGGAGGATTTTTTCAATTTGAAATTTTAAGAACGACCTAAATTCATAGATGATTATTTTCGCAAGAAAAAATTTGAATTTTTTGTTTTCTAGCACTTATTTCTCACCTTTAAAAATTGGACGGTTTCTATTCAATATTGAGACATCATTTTTTCCGTGTGAAGAGGGTGCAATTACAGTAAATGTTTTATTAAAGTTAATCTATGGATTGAAGAGGATATATCTCCAAAATCCAAGGTCCTAAAATTAATCCCAGATAGAGATTCGAGGGAGTAAGTGAATATTATACTCCCAAGGATTATAATATCTTTTGGCAAAGCTTCGTCCTTGTTTTATGCTTCTAGTAAGGACATGTTTTCTATGAGCCACGGACTCACATGTAGAAATGTGGGCCCCTTATGAAGTGGAGAACGACTGTATATAAAACACACTCTTTTGATCTTCTTATGGTTGTTCCATTGTCCAGCATCCCTGTTGAAGAGGCTATTGAGGAGAATGCTGCTTTGACGGTGTCTAATAATCCCATCCGCTCTGTTCTTCTGCTTCATGATACACCTATGTCTGGGGGTATCGTTGCTACTTTGGATGATACTGCGAAGGAGGATGATAGCCTTCGTATTATGCTTGATGATTTGGGCTTGGACTACACATTTCAATCGTTGTGGTCATGCAAACTCATAAAGACAATATCAGAGCTAAGAAGACCATTGGGCAGGAAGCTGAGGAGAAAGCAAGGAAGGTAGCTGAAGAGTTGGTTGAGAATGATTTCGCACTACTACAGCCTGAAGTTGCGCATGTTGTTGGTTCATGTGGTCCTTCGACTGTTGTTCATCAGTCGGTGAATGCCAGCCAAAGGAAAGAAGAAAGTTGCACCTTCAAGGTGCTCGGCTAGGTTGCAGGTGAAACATCCCATGCTAATGCTTCAAGAATGCCAAACGATTGAAGTTAACCCGGTGTAGCTTTGCTCGAGTGAAAGCTCAAACTCTTTGGATGTCGCTCGCACGTTGGAGTGGCAATTTTTTGGACACATTGCTGATGGTCCAGGTACTTCCTCTAATTTATTTTAATGATTATCTTATCTTGAAATGTTAGGGGATTAGGAGATGCTCGTAGAAGAAGAGATGTCCTATTGCTGGTTAAGAAATTTACACCTGATATTGTTATTTTGCAAGAGACTAAGCTTCCCATCCTTTCTGCTAATGGGGCTTGGACCTAGTCTGTTTGATGGTATGGACTCGTGTGGGGCTTTGGGAGGGTTGTGGGTTTTGTGGGATCCTCTGATTCTACAATGTTTTGATGTCTGTAAAGGGGACTGATGCTTGGCTATGATGTTTAATGGTCCAGTGCCCAATTTGTCTTGGGGTTTATGGAATGTTTATGGTCCTTGTGATGCTGCTCTTAAAGAGGGTTTTCTTTTTGAATTATCAAATGTTCATGCTACATTTAGTTTGCGTGTGTGCATTGGGGGAGACTTTAATTTGATTCGATGGCCTGACGGTTGTCCTCAGCAACTCGCAGTACTCCTTCTATGAGACTGTTCAATGCTTTCATTGAGAGCCATATGTTATGTGAGTTGCCTTTGTCTGGTGCATCTTTTACATGGTCGAATAATAGCACCACTAATTTGATCATGACCAAGATCGACAGATTCTTTGTTTCCAACAAATTCCTTGAGGTTTTTCCTTTGGCTTCGGTGAAATCCCTTCCGAGGTTATCCTCTGACCATATGCCGCTGTTATTTAGCTCTAGTGCCTCTTTTGGTGGCCCTAAACCTTTTTGTATGGAAATTGGGTGGCTGAATGAGGCAGGGATTGCTGATCTCATTAGAGATACGTCGGCAAATACCATCACCTATAGTTTGCTTGATTTTCAACTTCATAAGAAGTTGCTCAATGTAACGCATAAGTTGATTAGTTGGAAGAAAGATAATCAGTTTCACATGGGTGCTAAAATTGATAGACTGTTGGAAGATATTCAGGATATTGACCAGGCAGTTCAGAGCGAGGGTTTTCTTTCAGAGGTTAATCTCTCTTTTAAGACAGAGAATTAATTCCCTGAATGAGCTCCGTAGATATGGGGAAATCTATTGGAGGCAAAGATCTCGTGTTAAGTGGTTGAAGGAGGGGGACCTTAACACGAAGTTCTTTCACGCTATTGGCAGTGCTCGTAGAGGACAGAATGATATCTTCAGTTTGTCCATACCTGGGATTGAACATGATGATAAAATAGGACGGGAACGAGCCATTATTGAGCATTTCTCTAAGGCCTTCACCTCAGAAGTTCGTTTTACTCCCTATATGGATCGGATTCCCTTTAAGACTCTCTCGGTGGAGGTGGCCGGCCAGCTGGAGGCAGTTGTGTCCATGGAGGAATTAAAAGCCGCATTTTTTTCTTTGGCTGGTGATAAGGCCTCGGGGCCGGAGGGTTCCCTTTGTATTTTTTTCATAGGTTATGGCTTATGATTTCGGGGGAGCTGTTAGGTATGTTACATGGTTTTCTCCTTAGGGGTGTGTTGTTTAGGGGCATTAACTCCACTTTTATTTCTCTTATCCCCAAAAAATCAGTTATTTCGAAATTGTCAGATATTAGGCCTATTAGTTTGCTGTCAAGCTTGTATAAAGTTATTGCTAATGTTTTTGCAATAAGATTGAAGAAAGTATTGCATTCGCTTATCTCAGATCCTCAAGCAGCCTTTATCCAGAATAGGCTTATAATTGATAGTATTCTAATTGCTCAAGAATGCATTCATTCGCGGTTGTCCAGTGGAGAGCCAGAGGTGGTGTTGAAATTGGATATGGAAAAGGCCTACGATAGAGTTGAATGGGGCATTTTGTTGGAGAACATGAAGAGGATGGATTTTGAGGCGAAATGGAGGACCTGGATCTTTGGTTGCCTATCCTCTGTGTATTTTTCGGTGATTATCGAGGGTTGTCCCAAAGGCTTTTTTAAAGCTACTAGAGGTCTTCGTCAAGGAGACCCTCTTTCACCTTTTCTGTTCACTATCAATGCTGAATGTTTTAGTCTCATGCTGACGAATGTGGTAAATAATGGACATTTTTCAGGGTTTCCTGATAGGGTTAGTAGACCTATTATTTCGCATCTTCAATACACTGATGATACCTTGATTTTTAAAGAGGCTAAGATGGAGAATATTGTAAGCATTAGGAGGTTTCTAAACTGCTGTGAAGTGGCGGTAGGGCTTAAGGTAAATTTCTCAAAAACTTCTTTGGTGGGGATTAATTGCTCTAAGGAATGGACAGAGGAGTTGGCGGCGTCTCTCGGTTGCAAAGTTGACACTTTCCCCATGACTTATTTGGGTTACCAGTGTTTGATAATAGGCTTCCCAAATTTGTTTGGGATAAAGTGATACTACGTGTCCAACTAAAGCTAGATATTTGGAAGTATAAATATCTCTCTTTTGGGGGAAGGGTGACTCTATTGCGTTCTTGTCTGACCATCCTACCGATCTATCAGATATCTCTCCTTAAATTGTCTGTCTATGTGGGCAATAAGTTGGAGAGGATGATGCGTAATTTCTTGTGGGGCTCAATAGGGGATTCTAAGAAGTACAATTTGCTAAGGTGGGATAGCGTTTGCACCCCCAAATGTGAAGGGGGGTTGGGCATTAAGAAGTTATCACTACTGAATGAAGCTTTATTAACCAAGTGGTGGTGGATGAGTTTACAATTCAAAGATCAGTTATGATATAAGGTCCTTGTGGCTAAATATGGGGTGGATGGGTTTGGTGTTTGGATAGGCAGGGGAGCTGGGAGTTCAACTCGTTCGGTCTTTTGGAGGGATATCTTTTTGTGCATAGGTTAACTTCATAGGGACATTCGGTGGTGCGTTGGAAGTGGTATGCATATCCCGTTTTGGCATCATAAGTGGTTAGGCAATGGTCCTCTAAAGTCCTCCTTCCCTGAGCTATTTGCTAAAGTGTCTAACACGAATGCTTTGAAAAGTGACTGCAACCAGTTCATAGGAGATTCAGTGGTCTGGTCTATTTAGCTTCCTTATAATAGGGTCAACGACAGCTTCTTGATACAATACTTATCTTTGTTGGAGCAGCTGAAGGAAGTTTGGATCTCATCTTCAATTGAGGATGAGTTGTGTTGTGAGCATAGCCATGGCGGACTTTTCTCGGTGAAAGCCATGTATTCTTTACTGTTTTATGATAGGCACATATGGTCCTTGCCTCAGGTTGCTCTGATGTGGAAATTGAGGGTTCCTCATAAGGTCCAATGTTTTTTATAGTTAGCTGATCAAAATAAGATCCTAACGGTTGACAATTTAATTAAGAGAGGTAAAATCCTTCCCAATTTTTGCTTAATGTATAAGGATAATGGTGAATCTGTTTCACATCTTTTTATTCATTGCACCTTTGGCTCGCATATTTGGGCTTCCTTTTTGGACATGCTTGGATTTAGGTTGGCTAAGCCTCAGGATGTATTGTGTATCATTTCTCAGTTGGTATTCCCTAATCTTCCAAAGTTGGGTGTTGTCTTATGGCAAATCATTAAGGGGGCTATTTGTTGGGAGATTTGGAGAGAGCGGAACGGCCACACCTTTGATGGGGTTGCTCTCTCTTGTGAGAGTCTCTTTCATTGTATGTTACATACCCCTTGGCATTGGTTTTCGGCTACTAATGAAGGGAGGGGTGTCTCTGAGACGGATTCTCACCTTTACTTAGCGAATTTGGTCTTTTCCAAGGTTCCCAATTCTCGATAAGTTGGATGCTAGCTACCTCCTTATAGTGGGTCTTTAAAATTGAACTTCGATAGGAGCTCTTTTGGTCCAGGGAAGGCAGGTATAGGTGGTGTGATTAGGGACTCGGATGGTACTGTTATCTTAGAATATGCTGGGCCTATTGGGGTTGCCACTGCTAATGTTGCAATGTTTTCTTTGTTGCTTTATGGCCTACGGTTAATTAAATCTAGAAACCTAGGAAGCATTATTGTGGCGGAAGGTGACTCTCTTAATGTGATTAAGTGGTATAAGAGAGAACAGAAAGTCCCTAGTAGATTGTGCCCTATTTGGGGTTGGGTGATGGATATGATTGTATTGCCTTCTCTGTCCTTCAAGCATGTCTACAGAGAGGCCAATGTTGTGGCTGATGATTTGGCCAAAAGAGGGGTTTCGCTTGCTTCTTTCTCCCTTGGCCAATCTCTTGATTCATTTTCTCCTTGATTATTTGTAATTTTGCTTGAATTTCTGCAATAAAAATTGATAACATTGGTAAAAAAAAAAAGAATGTGGGGCCCTTAATAGTTTATTTTTCAAATAGAATTTGATCCTAAATTTTAGGGCACATATAATCTTTAACATGGGGATTATTAACCTGTAAAAATAGATAAATTTTTAAAACTATAAATGATATTTTTTGGATAAAATATTTGAACGGTTGATTTTACTTTTTTTGTTTAAAGGACTATTATTTACAGGGGAACCCTATTTTGGTGGACGGTGTAAATCTCCAAACCCGCATAATAACAGGTGCGAGCTTGGGCGCACCAAACAATTTTCCTTCTAATAAGTTGGATTACATGTTTTCATGTATGAATGAAATAAGTGATGTTATAATTGTTTCTCTCGCTCATGTCTATCTCCCTCTCTCTCTCCATGTATTTTAGGATGATGATTAAGAGTAGGTTCATTTAAAAGCTTTATGGGGTCCAGTATAATGCATCAATATTCGATTCCATACTCGTTTGCCTTGCTAAACACAATAAAACATGCATTAAATTTCACTCGAAGAATGATCATTCTAATTTCCAATTTTCCATATCAGCTTCCTGTGTCATTTAGCCATTACTCTCTATATTGGATTTGAAAATAGCTAAAGAATGCACCAACATCTTTGAAGTTGCAATACCATTTGTAAGCCACTAAGAAGTAAGAACACATACATTCAAATGTGATATTAGCTAATACTCATACTTTACCAAATCATAGACTTAGTTCATCCCTTAATTCAAATATAGTTTGGATCTACCATGCAATATGCAAGATGGATTAGAGCATATATTGAGGGACTGTGGATTAGAGCATATATTGAGGAACAATAAACAATCTTAATGAATATATATGATAATTTGTAAAGATCACATACACTCTACTGCAAAGAGACTATTCAACAAAGAGAAAACCTATTCAAAGATAGAGACTATTCAGAAAAGAGAAAACCTCTACCTGATTATAAAACTCTCTCGGTCTCTTATGCACATCCCTCTCTCTCCTCTCTATCTCTTAAGAATGTCTCTCTCTCTTAACCCCCACTCCCCTCTAAAATCTTTGTCTTCATCTTTTTCTTTTATATTTTATTATCTTTATCTCCATAATTTACAAGTAAGTTAAGAAAACGTGAAAGGGCCTAATCTAAATTACCTAATTCACCAAAAGATAAGTCAACAAAATATCCGAACCTCTTATTTTTAGGAAGTGCATGACTTTTGTAGACTGTTGCCTTTTCTATCACTTTCCCTAGGATACAAAATGGAAAACGTGCCCCACTCTAAAATTTAGGATTTTTTTTTGTAGATCAGTGAGGAATACATGCCCCTACTTATTTTTAAAAATAATTAGTGATTTTCAAATGTGTCAGTGAGAATAGAAACCTAGACCGATAGCTGAGGCTCAAGTGGTAAATGTGTCAATGGGAATAGAAATCTAGACCGGTAGATGGAAACCTAAACCGATAGGTAAGGCTCAAGTGGTAAATGGAAATCTAGACCGGTAGATGGAAACCTAGACCTATAATTGAGGCTCAAGTGGTGAATACGTCAATGGAATGGAAACCTAGTTCAAGTGGTGAATGCATCAATGGGAATGGAAACTTACACCGGTAGTTGAGACTTAAGTGGTACTACCACCACGACCTCGATCCCATTCCAAAAAAGAATGTTATTCAGTGGGGATTTGTAAAATTTAGTATATCTCTTGGCTTTCTTCCTATATTTCTACATGCAATATTTTAAGGTGTCAATCTCTTTGGAGTTGTATATCTATCTCTTTAGATATACACTTACAAGTTAGAATCTCTCTATGCGTACTTTCTCTCCAAAAAGATATGTACTATTTCTCTCTCCAAACAAGTGTGTACTCTCTCTAATCCTACGATGTGTACTCTTTATCTCTCTCTTCAAAACAGATGTGCACTCTCTCTATATTCAATTATGTGTACTCTCTATCTCTCTCTTCAAAACAGATGCACACTCTCTCTCTATCTTCCTTTTCTCTCTTAAAATGTATGTATACTCTCTATCTAATCCCATAAAAGATGTGTAATCTCTGTCTTTTAAAAGATGTGTACTCTCTCTCTTTTCTCTCTCTCTTCTTTTAAAAGTGAGAATGTCTCCTACAACCTCTATAAAATTAGAGTCTCTTCTTATTTTCGTAACAGGTTTCTACCCCTTAACTTTGGCTTAATAATGTAGTAATATATAGTACATTATTAAGCAAACTACATTTATTAAGCAAGAGTTGAGAGGGGTGGACATTTGTCACAAGAATAAGAAATGACCCTCGTCTTATAGAGAGTGTATGACATAGTACCCATCTATAGGGAGAGAGAGAGATGTACCCTCTTTAGAAGGAAAGATAGATGTAGATGAAAGAGTGGTGTGAGAGATATATAGAGAGAAAATTAAAGAGTAACAGATTTTTAGAAGATAGAGAATCTTTAGAGAGAATTTTATGGTTCCTATTAAACTTCCTAAAAGTGTCGGTGTAGTAATATAGGAAGAGAAGTGTGTACCCTCTATAGAGAGAGAAATAGAGAGACATGGATGAGAGAGATCTAAGAGAGATATGTATACTTATATACAAGGGAAGAGATAGAGAGAGAAAAGATGAAAGAGAGATGTGAGAGATATATGGAGTGAAAATTAAAGAGTATGAGACTTTTTGAAGATAAAGAATTTTTAGAAAGAATTTTATAGTTATTATTAAACTTCCAAAAGTATTGGTGTAGAGATATAAGAAAAGAGATGTATACCCTCTTTAGAGAGAGAAAAAGAGAGACGTGGATGAAAGAGATGTGAGAGGATTATGAATGCTTATATTCAAGGGAAGAGAGAGCATATGTATCTCCTAAAATATTTGGCAGTATCCTAAAACAAACCCTAGATCATGTAGAGAGCTTTTTTTTATGGAAGCTTAGAGATATGGGACGTGGAAAGAGATATGGGAGAGAGGGAATGCATGAGAGAATTTAGGAGAGATGAACGAATTTTATAGAAGCTTATATTAAAGGAGAGAGATAGGGAAAGATTGGCGAGAGAATGCCTGTAGAGAGAGATGTCTATGGATTCTTGATATGGAGAGATTTTAGGAAAGATGAGATATTTTTATAGAAGGTTATGTGTAGGGAAGAGAAAGAAAAGGAAGTGGAGAGAATAAATATATATCATAAATAACTATCTATAGAAACATACTAATGATACCAAATAGAACAAAAATAAAATAATTGATTCTATTATAAATTTTCATTTATTTAAATAGAATATGATAATCTAAACATACCACAATCTATATCTAATTAGAGAGAGATGCACATAACTTTAAGGGAAGAGAGACCTAACCATAGTATATTTAAAAGAAAAAAGAGAGAGTATCCCACGTCCAGCTTTAAGAGGGTAACCCAAGCCGCTCCTTTAAGGTACGAGAATACATATATTCTTCTTATCTTCCTCTCTCAAGGTATGAGAGTACATATATTCTTCTTTGATAGGATGAAGGCATGAGAGTACATATTTTCTTCTTTGAGATAATGGTTCCCATCATGCTTTATGGTTTTCTTATATTAGTGTATTTTTATTAAAGTTTTTTGTTTTCATTAGATATTGGTTTAGTTTTGTTGAATTTTGTGTTTTCATTACATAGTTTCGTCAAGCTTTTACTAGGTTTTGGACATCTTTGAAGTAATGTTACCCCATCATGCTTTATGATTTTGTTATATTGGTTCAATTTTGTTTGTGCTTTCATCTTATATTGGTTCAGTTTCATGAAATTTTTTGTTTTCAGTCCATAATTTTGTCATGCTTTTACCTTAGTTCAGTTTCATTAAATTTTTCGTTTTCATCTTATATTGGTTTTGTTTTATTAAATTTTCGGTTTTCATTGCGATAGTATCGTCATGTTTTTACCTGATTTTGGATTTTTAATATGCAAAGTCATAGAAGTGCTCCTCTAATTGTTTTATTTTCTTTTTTCTAGATTAGTTTTCATAAGTTTTAAGTTTCAAGTTTTGTTATTTCGGTTAATTGATAGAGGGGCTTGCCTACCATGAAGGAGTAGAAAGAGAGATAACATACTCATAGTGGTGCTCCATAAGCATATGTATGGGTATGAATCATGTAAGGGATTTTCATGTGCCAGTGTATGTGATGATGCAAGTTTTTATTTTTGGGGTAAAAATATAGCTCGGTGGAAGAGATCATAGTCTGCAAATATGAATTAGCAAATTCTATAGGAGGCACTCTTATGTATCATTTGTGATATTCTAGGGTTTGGATCATGGCTTAGTAGTTAGGGCATTCAATGGCCCAATACCTCAATTTCTTCCTTTCCCTATTAAGACTATATTGGACCTGAGTTACTTTGAAATAACAAACAAAAATTATAAGATATTAAAATAATTCTAAATTTTTACTCTACTTCACAACTTTAATGAGCTTTCCATATAAATATTATTTTTTATGTATGTAATAATAATATATATATGGGTTTGTCTAGAGTTAACATCCCCTCAAAATACAAAGGTTAAAGCTAAAAGGGGTTGTGATGGGTATATTTATCAAAAAGATTATTATTTTTTGTTTAAGAAATTATTTTAATAGGTAACTTAATCGTTAAGCAAGGGTGCATTTAAATATTTTACAAAAGTACAATGGCATTTTAGAAGTTAGTGTATTGAAATTTTATTTGTTGAGTACCCTTGTCTTTAAATAAAAATTTCAACTTTTACTCTTTATGGAGATGACAAAAGTACCTATTGTGTAATATTTACAAAATTGTCCTAACTTAATGATGAAGATATCACAAAGAGTAACTTTTTTTTAAAAAATAGTCTATACAATTAGTAAATCCATTATTCGCAACTCTCTCTACCTTTAACCTTTGTAATTTGAAAGGTTGAAGTTTAGATTATATATATATAAACCTTTTTGATATTTTTGAGGACAAGAACAATTTTTATGGTGTATGGATGAGGCTGTCAATGCTACCGCCCTCAAGAAATCGTCCATTGGTTGGATAGGATCTCTCGCTCAAACTAAGAGTCTAGACTATCTATTTGTTAGCGATTGGTTTGGCAACATGCCAGGCCACCCCTGCTCAGCTTAGCTTGGCTTTGGCTATGTCTAGGCCGACCCAAATATATTCAAGAGGGACATGTTCGATTTAATGTTTTTCAAAATCACCCACATATAGAAATCTCATATTATATAGGAATGAGATATTCTAATGTTACGGGGGATTGAGACATTTTTTTATTATGTGAGATTGATATTGATAATTGATAAGTTTCGAATAGGAAATAGAAATCCAAAAAGGGTTAGGACTCTTGGATATATCTCCTGGTCTTCTAAGATATATGTAATAACAATAGGAATTTCCTATTTAGTATGATTCCTAATCTTATATATATATGGGATGACAGTACAGAGACTTTGTGTGCCATATTTGGATCAACATATGAGAAATGTGCTTTTCTCTAGAGAGAGAAAGGGGCAAGGCCTCCTGTACGTAAGATGCAAGAGGTTTCCTCTTAGAGAGAAGAAAGCGTCCTATGGAGAGAAATATTGTGATGGTGCCTCCTTTAAACTCCTGACTATTGAGAGACTTGTTTCTTGTAGAGACACAGTTCCATAGAGATTTTGGGTTGTTTTCCTTTTCTTTGTTAGAGCGAAAATCAGTTTCTTATTGCTCTAGCGTCTCTATCTCGTATTGTCGGTAATGGTTGCCAGAAGTAAACAGTTGCTCTCACGTCTCTATCTGGTGTTGTCGGTAATGGTTGCCAGAAGTAAAGAAAAGAAGGGAGAGTGGTTTAAAAGGATTTGCTCGACTTGGTTTTGGTCGAGAGATGTAACTCTATATCCTAAATTCTTTGATGTAACTTTCAATGGTATAGTGGATTTCTGTTTGCCGTACCCGTGGAGCCCTTTTGGATGAACCACGTAAATCTTTGTCTTCTTGTGGTATGTGTTTCATGCTTTATTTCTCATACTTATTTGTCAAAAATCAATATATTGGGTTTAGAGCTTCCACGCAGTACATGATATTTGTTAGCGATCGGTTTGGTAATAGGTCAGGCCAGCCTTGGCCCAACCTAGCTTGGAAAAATTAGAGCTTAGTATATTCAAGAGGGAAAAATTAGTGAAATACAAGATAAAAATTTGGAAACACAAAATTGGTCCTGGGGCCAGCCCCACTATGTCCTTAGAAAAAAACTATTTTATATTTTTGTGTTTTGCACTGAAAGAGGGAAATAACTATGCAATATCTAACTAGGAAAGACATAGAGCGTGCTAAACTTCAAATAAATAAATAAATAAATAAGCGAAAAGGTAATGAATAAGAAAAGACTTTTAGAGTAGGGTGCACTTAGCATATGGAGCCTCTGTAGGTGTAGAAGTACGATGCACTTCAAATTTTATCATGGTATATAATTTTGATGTAAAATGTTATTGGGATTATCTCAAAATCTATTTTTATATGTAATTATAAATTTTTAAATTTCAAAAATGGTTAAAATCAAGTAGATCTATAAACATGTGAAAATCTTGAAGATGGATGTCATAGATAATATGTTGTAAAATGCACTAGTTTTGAGACCTGAAATCTTTTTATTTTTCATAGTCATACATCTCGATGTCGAGATAATCAATAAAAGTGTTGTTCAACATTAAAACTACCTTTTCCGAGGCATCCGTAGTTCTACATTATAAGGTAGCATCTTTATATAAATGTTTTCCTTTAGAGAAAAGAAACGACAACCCAAAAAAAAAAAAGAGTGAATTAAATTAGTAAGAAATATATCAAAACTGTAAAATTGGATATAATTAATGAAGATATCCAAAAAAATTGAATATGAATAAAACATAAAAGAGGAATATAAAGGAAATCCAGAAATAGTATCTGGGCCCATTTGGATTGGCATCTTGGGCTGGGGCCTTGGATATGGTTGATGGATAATATACTAATTTCCTCTAATTTGAAAAGAGGAACTAAACATGATTCTTGATAGTGCGAGGCTTGGAGGAGTATATTTCAGAGAAAAGAAAAGCTAGCGTTTTGGCAATACAGATCTATATTAAACTTAGGGTTTTAAGGGGCGATTAGGACCTTGGTAATCTAAATTAGGGTATTGGCAACCTAAATGTGGGTTAGGAACCTATTGGGCTTGGCGTAGGCCCTACCCATTAACAAGAATTTTTTTTTGTCGTTTTCTTTTTAATCACACTCTTCAAACTTTTTTTGGTTTGATAAGCCAAAAAAAACATATCTTAGAATATTTTATAGAAACTTTCATGGGTTTTTATGGAAAAAAAGACGCAATTGTTTGCTGGAAGTTTTTCTTTATCATCTAGAAAGTATAAAGAAATTTTGAGTAGCTGATAACTTGCTGGAATGTTAAAGAAGTTTTGGTTTATGTTTGATAACACATACAATATATATAGAAATTTATAATATATATAACATTATTTAATATATACTATAATATAATGTATTTTACAAATATTTACAAATAGAATATTATATATATATATATATAGATATATATATTATAAATGAAATGTAATGTAATACTTATACAATATAATTGATAATATAATAAATATATATGATAATATAATGTATAATATATAATATATAATATATAATATATAATATGAATACTTATAAACCCAAAATAATTTTTAATTCTTTTTTAACATTGTTCATCTAGTGATAATAAAGCCATCTAAAAATATTGGAAAAGAAAAACTTTCTATGATCTAAATCCAAGCATCTTATCAAAACGGATAGCCTAGGTTAATTGGGTTGAAAAAGTACTTTTGATGTTGCATTTTCAAAATTTATTTATTATTATTATTTATTAGAATGAAAAGAGTGTATATGTTAAATTTTGGATCAAACAAATAGACCTAACATGATTTTTGAATATTGTTGCATTATATTACTATACGACCATCGCATGAAATCATGCCATATATATATATATATATATATGAAACTCTTGTCAATGTCTATAGGTGATAATGAACAGTGATTTCGCCTATCATTGCACAATCATAGTTATCTAGTAGTGTTTCATTTTTCATTTTTTTTCTACAAGTCCAAATTACTTGAAATTTGGAGCGTGTATACATATTAGTGAGGTGCACCTAATAAAATTATGAAAAAACTAATTCGTAAAATATAAATTGATCAAAATACCCCCATAAATTTTTGAACGTATTTTGGTCAACTTATATTTTGTAAATTATTATTTTTATATTTTTATTAAGTGCACCTCACTGCATACGCTCTAAATTTCAGGTCATTCTGATTCGTAAATAAAAGTTGAAAATTAAAATACTATCGGACAATTATAATCATGTGATGAAGTTTAGATAGTGATGAGAGTAGGCAAAATCCTTATAAATTTTTGCCTATAGGAGTTTTGTAGTATATTATATTATATTATATATATATATATATATATGTGTGTGTGTGTGTGTGTGTGTGGAAAAATGCTGAGATTAGCCCACTTGCTCATATAAACATATGAGCTTAATCTGGGCCGATCTGACGGTCACGACTTCATTTCGTATTTTAATTTTAATTTTTTTTAAAAGAATACAAATTACTTGAAATTTTAAGCGTGTATTCTTCAAAAATAAGAGAATCTAATAAAAATATTAAAAAAATATTTTACAAGAAATAAATTGATCAAAATATCCCTGAAATGTTCCGGAGGTATTTTACTTAACTAATTTTTTGGGAATTATTTTTTAAATATTTTTATTAGAGGCGTCTTAATGAGAAGAACACACGGCTGTAATTTCAAGTTACTTAGATTTGTATAAAAAAAGAAAAATTCAAATACGAAATGAGGTTGTCATCGTAAGATCGGTCAAGATTCAATCTAAGCCGTTTGG
>NW_006497955.1:1506058-1527500 GCF_000471905.2 Amborella trichopoda | reverse complement strand
GCCTTTTATTATTATATTTTTTGACGTCATTCTCAATTGATGGCTAGTTTCTTTGCAAGGGCCTTGGTTTGGTTTGAAGAAAAAGTAACTTGTTATTGCAATTGGGAGCGTTTAGGCAGCTGGGTATGCATTGGCGATTTCTAGAGAGAGAAATGATAGTGCTTTTTGGGGCCTTCGGTTATTTCCGATTAAGGTGTATTCTTCTCTTGAATTGTTATTTACTGACTAGGTTAGTCTTCGGGTTCCCTTTATTTCTTGTAATGGCAGATTCAGAATAGAGCTCTAACATGAAACTTACTACTAGTCTTTTGAATAAACTTAATTATATTGTTTGGTCGAAAGTTGTTTCCCATTCTATCTTTGGAAAATCTAAAGTTGGACACATAACTAGGAAGAAAATAAAAAATCTTGATTTCAAAACTTCCCAAATAAAGTGTTGAGAAATCTGCTCTGGTTACCAATAATGAGAAATATGAAACAAAAAGGCCTCAAAATAGTAATGGAGGTAGAGGCTCTAACAATTATTGTGATAGTGGAAGGGGTCGTAGTAATAGAGAGCATCATAGATGTGACCACTGCAATAATATAGGACATGTGAAAGAAATGTGTTGGTATTATATCCACGCTTAAGGCTCATTAATGATAAGACATCTGACAGATCTATCGCTTATATTGTAGCTACTCAAACTCATCAATACAACTATGACCATTCTCAGTAATCAATTAACAACAATGGTTTTTCCTCCATACAGGATCTTTTTTCTTTATTACCCGACACATATAACCCTTATGCGTCTATATGTTCTAGTGACACTTTGCCTTGGATAATAGACTCAGAGGCTACAAATCATATGACTGCTAACTTATATTATCTATCCATCCTAAAAAATAATGAAAATATCAACCATGTGTCTATTACTTAATGGTTCATTGATTCCTGTACAAGGTGTTGGTAAGATTAAGTTCTTTTCTAAGTCTCGTACTCTGAAGTTATGTTTACGTCATCATTTTTCTCTAATTTGATGTCTATTGGTAGAATTATTCAGAGCATGAATTATAATGTTATTTTTTCCCCCAGCTCTGTGTTTTCCAGGACCTGTCCATGGCGAGGAATATTAGTGAAGGAAGACTATCTCATGGCCTGTATCTATTTAATCAGGAGAATAAGGTCTTGATTGCTAGTTAAGATAATATTGATTTTAATAAATTATGGAATTGGAGATTTGGATATCCTTCTGATAAAGTTTTGAAAATCTTAATACCCTCTCTGTCTTTAAACTCCCATTCTTATGAAGTTTGTAAATTCTCAAAATAGACAGGACGTCATTTTCAATCTTCTATGTCTGTCTCAAAGTAACCCTTTTATTTGATAGATTCTAATGTGTAGGGATCAGTTGATTCTTATGCTGACTTTAAATACTTTGTTACTTTTATTTATGATTGGTCTCATGCTATTTGGGTATATTTATTGACTTAAAAGACATAAGTTTTTTCTGTGTTCAAAGAATTTTTCAAATTGATTTCCACTCAATATAATAGTAAGAATAAAGTTTTGTGAACTGATCATGGTGTCGAGTATGTAAACAAAGCTTTTTTTGAGCGTCTATGTAATATTGATATTATACACCAAACATCATGTGTTGGAATACCTCAGCAAACAAAGTTGCTTAAAGGAACAATAGACACCTTTTAGAAGCTACAAGTCTTTAATGTTTCAATGCATGTTCCAAAAATTTATTAGTCTAAAGCTATTTTAACTGCTTGCTATCTGATTGACAGACTTCCGATTAAATTTCTTAAGGATGAATCTCCCCTTGAAGTTATGAAAATAGAAATATTGATTTGTCTCATTTGCATCTATTTGGATACATATCTTATGTTCATCTGGATGGGCACAATAGGGATAAACCTGATAAACATCCCAACAGATGTATCTTTCTTGGGTACTCCTCTATTTCAAAAGGATACAAATGTTATGATCCCACAACCAGAAAAATATATAATTATAGAGATGTTCAACTTATTGGAATTAAGTTCTATTTTCATGACATATTGGAGAGTGGTTTAGAAAATAGGACTCAAGGAAGTGCTTAAGAGGTCATTTGCCCTTGCCTTATATTAGTATCAGTGATGTGTCCAACACACCTGAAACAAGTCATGATAATTAAGCCGAAGTTAAAGATACCTATGAAACTCACCAAGCTAGTTTAGAAGAAGAAGACTGCCATGGCCCCACCTGATCCCTCTTTATGCAGGTCTTCTCTTATCTCTCAACCTTCCTCTAGACTTCATGATTTTATACTTACCATGCAGTTTCTTATCATGTTCAAAATTATATTTTCTATAAAAATATCTCTTTTCATTATTTTACATTTTTAAGTTCTATCTCTAATAATTCTGAGCCAACTAATTTTTAAAATGCTATTTCTTAACCTGTGTAGAGGAAGGCCATGGAAGATGAACTTCAAGCATGTAACAAGAATCATACTTGATAAATTGTCAAGTTACACAAAGGGAAGAAAACAATTAGATGTAGATGAGTTTTCAAAATCAAATATAATAGTGATGAGTTTGTTGAGAGATATAAAGCTAGGTTTGGTGGCCAAAAGATTCACCCAAACATATGGAGTCGACTATAAAGAGACTTTTGCACCATTTTCCAATATGAATATTGTTCGTGTTCTTTTATCTATCGCAGTTAATTGTGGGTGGTCTCTTCATCAGATAGATGTTAAAAATGTCTTTTTACATGACAACCTTGAAGAAGTCTATATAAGTCTTCCTCCAAGCCATTTAAAGAAAAAGAGAAAGATCTTTCATGCAAATTAAAGAAGGCCTTGTATAGACGTAAACAATCACGTCGCGCATGGTATGCTAAACTTAACTCAACCTTAACCATACTATGCAAATGATGTTTGCAGGTATCGGACTGTGCTTGACGATTTAGGACAGTCGGTTGGAAAAAACCCATATTACCTGGGCATAGAAAATAAATCGAGAAGGGTTCTAATAGGTCATCACTTGATGAGGTCGGAGCATATGCCCGGATGAGTGAGCCAATAGACTATGTGACCCTTGTGTGTGATGGTGGCCTACAAAGACTGGAGCCAAAGCCTCATCCATGTGACATCACACGACATGCATATTGTTAGATCGTTCGAGAAAACAAGTAAGCCACTTTAAGGGTGAAGCGCATGCATGTGCGAGAGATACCCCTATGCACCATAGGAGCTGTGGTCGCATCACGTCTAAGTGACATTGACTCGTCTTAATGGAAGGACTTGAAATCCACAGATTGGGATTGCAACCCCTTGGCTCATCGGCTAAACTTTGGTGACCCGTTAATGGGCCACTGCTTGGACTGTGGGTCATGAGAAATATTGGGTCGGTATGATAAAGCAAGTGTGATCTGTAGTCCACAGTTGAAGGTGCAGTGCCCCATGATTGTTGATTTAATTCCTAAACCATATGGATCATTTTTTCATTAAATTAATTTAATTGTGATTGTTTTATGATGAAAATTATTTTAAAATTATTATTTGAATTTTTATGAACCACTGGATATTTTATTTATAATTTTTAAATTTATAAAATTAAATATATTGATTTTACAAATTGTTTAAATATTCAAATAATATTTTAATTTTTTTTATTAATTTTAAATATATAAAAATATCTTGGGGGCCCATTGTGCACATGGGCCCACCATATTTCTAGAAGGTGGAGCCCATGAGTTCCTCCATTGGGTAGCACGCCCCACCTTTTATTCTCTTTCCTATTTTTTGGTGATATGTCATGTGGCCATATATGATTAGAAGATAGTGACTAAATATTGACTTGATATATATTTGAAAGACTTTGTAGAAAGATTGAGTAGACTTGTGCTATTTTATGGTGTGCACAATATTTTGATTAGATTGAATTAATTTAATTTATATTTATGAGAAAATCGTTTAGAAAAAGGGGGATAATGGCTCATGCACCTTCCATAATGTTGGTGACTCATCTATGAAATGGATAGCTCAAATCTCTCACCCCACAAGTCACCGAAGATCAATGGTTTATATTCAATCTCACAAGAAGAGGCAAGCTAGGAAAAACCCTAAGAAACCCTAATCTTGTTCAAAGCCTATAAAAAGGGATTGTCTCTACCCAAAAATCCCTACACCTTATCTCTTTTACCTAATTTTGTATTTATCTCTCATATCCCACTTAGAATTTCTCTTTCTCTCAAGAAAGCCCAAAAGGGACACGTTCCACTCCCCCATCTTTGAGATCTTTCTCACTCCCATGTCGTGAAAGAATTTAAGGTTTAGGCTATAGAGTTCTTCTCTCTCCCATCTCTCAACTATGGATTTATGGCTAAGGGTTTTAGGGTATAACAAAAAGAGAATCCATCTCTCTCAAACTAAGTTGCTAAGAGAATTCACATAGAGTTTTAGTTTGTGATCAAATGCGTTCATGTTCTATTGGTGTGGCTTGGCCAAAAGTTGCTTTCCCGGTTAAGATTGAAGGTTCATTATTGATCCTGGGCCATCAGATGGTGGTGACTCAGTGTGGGGTGTAATAAGCCCGGTTGAGCTAATCTCCGACGCACTTTTTTGTTTTGTTTTGTTTCTTGTCATATTTAATTATATTGTCTTTATATTACCAAGCATAAGAATTGTGGATAATTTCTTTTTTTAAAGAAAATTAGTTAAATAGAAACAAGGTTTTTAAAATCTTGGATTTGTTAATTTAATTTTCTTTGAAGCAAGAGTTGTTGTAATAAGACTAGTTGTAAGTGATCTTTTCCAAAAGAAAAGAAAAAGAAAAAGAAAAATAATGGTGAAAAGAAGAAAATAAAATAACATATTCTCCAGCAAGATCTCATTAGTCTTTCTTTTATTGGTATCAGAGCTATAGATACTTGATGACGTTAGTTGTCTTTTCTCTTTATTGAGTGAAGATCAAGATTGGGAGTGAGAAATAAGAAAGCTAATGATCTTTGTGGTCAATTGATACACCTCGGTTAAATAATTATTGGAATAATCAAACATCGAAAAGGCAGTCTGCATAATGGGTAATCTAGGCTATTTTGGATTAGTGGTATGAAAACGATAATGATGTATTTTTCATGTATTTTTCAATTGCATACTTCAGTGATACTGTGTGCATTTGATAATAGGATCTACATTCAAAATTTCAGTGGGAATTGTGAGTTATAGAATCATCAATAAAGGGTGTCAGTTTTGACCCTACAAAATTCAAGAACCGTCAATTGAGTTCCGTGATTTTTTCCACCAACCATATGATTTTATTTCTTGCTGAAATTTTATTGTAACTCACAAAATTGAGTCTACTTTCAAGAAGAAATTTTCTGTAATTTGGTATGTTCTTCATTGAGACTTGAATATCTATATTTATCAAGCCTACTTAAGAGAGTGATATGTGCTTGTGGATATAAATATGCTACCATTATATGTCTATTTTTTTAAAAAAATTTGTTTCAAAGGAAATCTCCATGAGGGTAGAGAGAAAATACAATTTTATTAGACAATGTTCATCATGGATTCTGCAGTATGATTTATTTTATGATGTGCATGTCACTTTTTTTATTATTCTGAAGAAATTTATTATTTGATAATCACACCATGATGTTATAATTTGGTTTTGAGTCTAGTTTTCAATACAAGAGATTTCAGGAAAAAATTCTCTGAGACTTGAGAGACAATTTTTTTATTGAGAGATGCTCAACTTGATTTTCCTCAGAAAAAATTGTATTATGATGTAAAAGTCACTAAAAGGTAGACCCACTAAATGGTATACTTTAGGGATGGAATTGATTCTTCGAGTCTATTTCAGTACTCAAAAGGATTCAGAAAGAAACTCTTTATAAGTTGAGAGATATCATATTTTTATTGTGGGATGCTCATGTTCTATGCTGCAGAAATTAAAAGATGTGGCATGTTAAGGCACATCTTTTGATTTCTAATTATGGAGACCTTTTTAAAGCTCATTTTAAAAGGTTTTATAATAGTCCATGAGTATGGTTTATTATAGTACAACTTCAGAGAAATGTAATACAGAGTTGGCAAGATAAGATACTCTATATGAAGAATGTTCGATTTGGGAATAGCAGAAAAAAGAAGAAATGCAATATCTATAAAAGCATCTTGGTTTCTTCGAAATGAATGGATAAATAGAGTAACACTAAAGATCAATGGGAGAATCGAAATTGTGATATTTGAAATCTTGGGATGAATAAGATTATTTCTTTACAGTGTGAGACTGGGAGAATCCAAGTACCAAAAAGATGGACATGTTATGACAATATATTATCCATCAGTTGCGTGCTCTTTCAAGATCACAAAAATCTTGTCAAACAAATAAAAACAATTAACCAAGGAAGCCCAGGTACCACACTACATAGTTATGAGATATGAAATATATCTCACAATACATGGTAAGATCATATAGGGAAAGAGGATTCAATATATTTTAAATTTATATGCTTTGGTTATATTTTTGCTAATTATTTTATGAATATGTATAGAGTGTATTAACATTAAGTGATAGGTGCTAACATATTTGAAGGAGTCATTTTTTGAATACCCTATGTTTTAGTACCTCATTGTGCTAGAGTATGAACTACTTAAGGTAGTAATATACATGGAGATGTGATTTTATTTAGGGCTTAGAGCCCTAAAGATGAAACACGAGAGATGAGTGTGGCTCGTTAAAATATATAAGCATTAAGGGAGTGTTTTGATGGAACTCGGTCTTAGTGACCATGCTCCCAATAATTTCTACAATATGACATGTTGCATGTGATTATGATCTCTTAATAAATTCTCCATATTTGTCAAAACGGAAATATTTTGTCAAGGCTTTAATAGACATTCTTTATTCATGCTTTATTTTGGATAAAATTATAAGATGGTATTTATGATTTGTTTTTGTAGCCATGAACCTGACTTGGTAGGAAATTAAAAGTGAATATGATAAAATGATTTATGAAGGCTAAGCATGTATTTTTAATTAAAATTGGATGATTTAAAAAAAATCTAAGTCTATAACTATGGTTTTGAGAAAACCACATAATCTTTTCTGGTCCATTAAGTCTATAAATATGATTTATTTTCGATAAAATTATAAGATGGTATTTACGATTTGTTTTTGTGGTCATGAACTTGACTTGGTAGAAAATTAAAAGTGAATACAATAAAATGATTTATGAAGGCTAGTCATGTATTTTAAAATTAAAATTAGATGATTTGAGAAAAACCTAAGTCTATAAATATGGTTTTGAGAAAACCACGTAGTCTTTCCAAATCTACTAAATCTTTATGAAAATCATTTTAAATTGTTATACTATTATATAATTATTGCTTGTGAATATATATATATATATATATATCTCAAGTCAATATTTTTATTAAAGAGAAATACGTTGCGTCTTGACAGCATTCATAAAAATTAGAGAAAAACTGTCACGCACTAGTTTTTAAATACCCATATGCCTTGACCCATGTTTCTAGTTATTTAAAATCATCGATTACCTAAGACCTTGAACCATAGGGAATGTTGAAGTAAAGCCATCATGTTAGGCTTCCTTGACACATGTTGTGTTGATTAGATAACTTGGTTTGTATGGATTTACTACCAAGACAACTAGTATGGTTGAACCTTTAGGGTTCATGAAGGTTTTGCAAATTGTAAAACCAACAGGTATTGAATTACATATTGCATAAGACTTGTTACGCTACCTCATGATATATGCATAAGAATGTTGAGAATGTATATGTTATATGTGCAATAATTGGGTGGGAGCTGCTACAGTCGCACGTTTTTTTTAGCTGCTTGGATATTCAGATATACAGGTGCAACCTATCTCATGGATCCAGATAATGAGAAGTTTACATATGGATATGTATTCATACTTGGACCGGGTGTAGTTTCTTGGAAATCAAAGATATAGAATGTGGCAAAATTGTCGACCATAGAGGCAGATAAGGATTTTCTGTGACGACACGATGGCAATTTGCACGTCAAATAAGGCACGATTTCATAAGAACTCCAAGCATATATAACCATGTTTTTTCACCTGAGGAATGATGTGAGATTGAGAAAGATCGAAATCCAAATAAACTAAATATTCCAGTGGGAGCACCTGCTAGTATTTGATAGGCCAAATGGAACAACAGACTATCATGTTGTTCACCCATGGAACCCGAATGTGTGACGCAGGGTTGTATGGCTACAAAAGGGAGCAACTTATTTGAAGAACTCCTTTGAGCTCATGAACATATGACCCATGCGAAGAGGGTACGTGATGGTCTTCTGCGATAACAAGTCTGTGATTTGCGAAGCGATATGAAAGATGGGCTACGAGCACATTTGGGATGAGATCCGAGCAGTAAAGAGAAAAAGACGTTGCTTCTATGAATCCTTTTGTGAAAGGATTGATGGAGAAAGCTATGATTAATGTAATGAGAGAGAGTAAGTGAAAAATGCTCGAGAGAGAGATTGTAATTGGGAGAGAGAGATGGAGATGAGAGAAAGTAAGGACGAGAGAATGTAAGGCGTTCAAAGGCCAAGTTAGAGATGTTGGGTTTATGTGGCCTTTAAAGCCCTTATGAGTGCTTGTGAAATGAAATGATATAGTAGAACAAGAACTCAGTGGGAGTATGGTCCCTTGTGGATAATACAATGCAAACAATTTTTGCAGATATTGGGCTGTGCTTGACGATCTAGGTCAGTCGGTTGGGAAAAACCCATGTTACTTAGGCATAGATAACAAACCAAGAAGGGTTCTAATGAGTCATCCCTTGATTGAGTCGGAGCATATGCCAGGATGGGTGAGCCGAGTGACTGTGTGATCCTTATGTGTGATGGTGGCCAACAGAGACGGGGGCCAAAGCCTCTTCCATGTGCCATCACATGACATGCATATTGATAGATCGTTCGGGAAAGCAAGTAAGCCACCTTTAGGGTGAAGCACATGCATGTGTGAGAGATACCCTTATGCACTATAGGAGTTGTGGTCGCACAAGTCTAGGTGACCTTGACTCGTCTTTAGGGCAGGACTTAAAATCCACATACTGGGATTGCAACCCCTTGGCTCATCGGCTAGATTTTAGTGACCCACTAATGAACCCCTGCTTGGACTGTGGGTCATGAAAAACACTAGGTCGATCTGATAAAGTAAGTGTGGTCTGTAATCCACAGTTGAAAGTGCAGTGCCGTATGATTGTTGATTTAATTCTTAAACCATATGGATCATATTTCGATCAAATTCATTTAATTTTTTTTATTTTATGATGAAAATTATTTAAGAATTATTATTTGAATTTTTATGAACCATTGGATATTTTATTTATATTTTTTGAATTTATAAAATTAAAGAAATATATTTTACAATGATTTAAATATTCAAATAATATTTTAAAATTATTTTATTAATTTTAAATATATAAAACTATCATGGGGCTCATTGTGCACATGGGCCCACCATATTTTTGGAAGGTGGGGCCCATGAGTGCCTCCCATGGATGGCATGCCCCACCCTTTATTCTATTTCCTATTTTTTATGACATGTAGCCATATAGTTGGAAGATATTGACTAAATACTGACTCGATATATATTTGAAAGATTTTGTAGAAAGATTGACTAGACTTGTGTTATTTTATAATATGCACAATATTTTGATTAGATTTAATTTATTTAATTTCTATTGATAGGAAAATGATTTAGAAAAGGGGGATAAAGGTTCATGCACCTTCCATAATGTTGATGGCCCATCTATGGAATGGATGACTCAAATCTCTCACCCCACAAGTCACCCAAGATTAATGGTTCATATTCAATCTCACAAGAAGAGGGATGCCAAGAAAAACCCTAGAAAACCCTAATCTTGTTTAAAGCATATAAAAATGAATTGTCTCTACCCAAAAAATCTCTAAACCTTATCTCTTGTACTTAATTCAATATTTATCTCTCATATCGCACTTAGAATTTCTCTCTCTCTCTCTCTAAAGAAAAGTTTCTCTCTCATGAAACCCCAAAAGGGGGCGCATCCCACTTTCCCATCTTTGAGATCCCTCTGTCTTCCATATTGGTAAAGAACCTAAGGGTTTAGGCTATGGAGTTCTTCTCTCTCCCATCTCTCAACTATGGATTTATGGCTAGGGGTTTTAGGGGGTATAACAAAAAGAGAATCCATCTCTCTCCAACTAGGTTGCTAAGGGAATTCAGATAGGGTTTGAATTTGTGATCAAAGGGGTTCATGCTCTATTAGTGTGGCTTGGCCTAAACTTGCTCTCCCGATTGAGATTAAAAGTTGATCATTGATCCCGCGTCATTGGATGGTGGTGACTCGATGTTGGGTGTAATAAGCTCGGTTGAGGTAATCTCTGGTACTCTTTTTTTTTTTTTGTTTCTTGTTATTATATTGTTGTAGATACCCCATTTTAAATCTGGCAAATTTTGTAGTTTCCTGAACCCTTAGGACTGTATTATTCTAGTAAACCCAAATCTATAGCCCACACAGTGTACCCTATGATCTAGAACCATTTTGCCTGCCCAGAATCCTGCAGATACCTTGTTTTCACCCAGAGTTCTGCAAGCGCCATGTTTTACCAAAAATATCATTAAAAATATTGGAATACTTCTTTTTGACCCAAATTTTTTCTGAGAGCTTCACAAGAGGCTGAGGAACATACCTTAAATGGAAATTTTTATTTTGGACCAACTTTGGTTTAGGCGACACAAGGCTTGTCGCCCAGCCTAGACTGGGCAACATGAGTGGTGTCGCCTAGCCGACTAGGGCGACACGAGTGGTGCCTCCTAGCCGACTAAGGCAACACAACTAGCGTCACCCAGCCCTGTTCAGGCCCAAATTAGAAATTTCTCTTGTGCATCGATTTATTGCATTTTTGTGTAGTTTTTACCATATTTGTTTGGGCGACACTATGCGTGCTGGTGTCGCCCAAATTCGAATCCCCAAATATTTGGTTGAGGGATCTGTTGGTTATGGAAGATGCCCTTCTCAAGAGATCTTTGGCCCTTATAAAACCTAATTTTCATGGCCATATAGTAGGAGAGAAAAGAAAAGATTGAAACCCTAGCCCCTTTTCTTAGAGAAAGTTAGACTCTGGAAGTCAACTTGGTGAGCTCATGAAACCCTAATCTAATGAAAAACTTTAACCCTAAGCCTAAGAAACCTTAACCTAGACCGAAGGAACCCTACTTTTTTAGTCATCCCTAGGGCACAACAACCCTTTTAAGACAAATATCTTCTGGTCAACATCTGAATCAGAGAGGCAAAGAGGATGCTGGTTCTGATACAGGCGAGCCCTCGAAGCCTCAGGGGTCCCGAGCCATCCGGCCCGGTTTCGTATTGTTCTCTTACCATTTCTTTCTTCTTCTTCTTCTCACTGTTTTGATTTTATTTTGATTAATTTTGGTCCATTTGATGCTTTAAACTCGTGTTTTGATGTTTTGGATTATGTTGGCTTTGCCATAGATCTTAGAGCAGATCTGCTTGTTCATGGGAAAATCTGGCTTCAGATCTGAATTCGATTTGTCCCACTTTCTCTACCACATTATTTTTATCAGTTTAAGGTGTTAAAATTCGAGAGGTCTTCGTCACCGTGGGGCATTCGAGCTTGATCCGAGCTCTAAAGCAAGAGTTTTATCCATTGTTTTTACTATTTTTAGTAAAACAAAAGTCCTAAAAATCGGTTGTGACTAGGATCCAGGGTTTCGGCATTGTGATACCTTGTCTATCCTGGGCGACACTAGCAGTGTCACCCGGGCAACACCACCAGTGCCGCCTAGGTCCAGGGCAACACGCCCCCTGCCGCCCAAATCCAAAAGTCTCAGAACTTTCTAAGACTTTGTAGTCCTATTCCAGGGACTCTCTTGTGACTGATCAAAAAATTTCAGATTAAAAAAAAACTTTTAAAAATACAAAAAAATATTTTTCTTAATAGAAGTTTGTTCCAACTGCACTTTTCTGTTTTCACTTTATATTAATTTATTTCATCAGAAAAATTACTTTTTCTGCTTCTGCAAGTTTATTGTAACCTTATTTCATCAAAATTAAAAAAAAATAATTTTTTTTTTGTTTGGGCGGCACCAGCAGTGTCACCCATCATGTATAGGCATCACAAAGTAGTGTCGCCCAGTTGCAGTGGCCCCAGAAATTTCTTGGGACCCCACAGGCCTCTTCTAGAGGCTGTTGAATTTCTATTCACCAATTTTTGGCTTAAATAAAATTATTTAAAAAAATATTTTGCTTCAAATAGGTATGTTAAGTTCCTGGCTTTTTTTATTTATTTTAGTTTTTTAATTTTGATTGAGATCATTTTTTCCTTGCTTTCTTCATGCTTAGTTTAATTTTGTTTCACCAAGGTAAAAAGATAAAAAATTAAAATTTTTTTAAAAAATACATTGAGGGTTGCTTGCATTCTTCCTGAACCGTGTCCCATTTGAGTCACGCTCGACTTAGCACGAACTGTGCTTGGTCTCACTGTTTTGACTGTACCTTCTTAGGGGTTACTTACCCCTCCATCTATACTGTGCTTCGAGCGAGCTTCACCTTGAAGCGCGCATCGCTAGGCACGACTAGTGCCAAGCGCTCGCTTTATTTCTTCATTGCATTGTTCGCTTGACAATTATTTTTGATTGCGTGCTTCTTTACACACTCTAGCACACACCGGACTGGGAATTCCAAGGAAACCAACAAACAAATATTTCAAAAAACCCCAAAATCTGCATTAACGGTGTGAGGGGAACCTAGCTTTGAGAGTCGATGCTGTTGGGGTTCGCGTAACGTTAACTATGAGCGTCTCTCCGTAATCCTTTGCCTCCACACAACTCCGAGTATAGTAGGACCTGGTGAAAATCCTATAATAGGAGGTCAGAACCTATGTGGGGACCTATATCATCCTAGCAGCATTTCAATAGTTAGGAACCCACTCTTAAGCCAAGCTTGCCTATAATCTAAGTCAAATGTTTTCGTGTGTTGTGCTTGCTTATTTTTGCTGTTTAATCTTAGATCTCAGTCCGGACCCGCTTTTGGTCTGAGCTAAACCCTCTGGGATCTGTGGGGTCCAAAAAGTCTTCAATTAGAGGTAGAGTTCCAAGGATCCACTCCTAATCCTGAGATTTGTGTGGTCCAAAAAGTTGGCTTCGCCCAAGAAACTATGAATAGTCAAGGGGTCTGACCGAGCATCATCTTACAGGGCCTTTTAGGCAACCAAAGTAGAAGCCAAGCAAGGGAAGAAGTTCAGGCCTTATCTAATGCCCATTCTCAGAACTCACACCAAGATAACCCTAAGCATAGCGATCTCAAAACCAAGACCATCTAGGTCTAGGGGATTTAACTCAGCCTCGAGCCACCATATTACATCTCGTGATGACCTACACACTGTACGCAGCAGAGGTGTCAATCTAGACGTACCCTTAGGCGAGATGGGCATCCAAGCTGCCCTTAAAAGTCAAGTTGACCTAAGTTACACCATTCATGCCCCAGCTTACGGGTCGATCCCAAACCAACTTAGTGGGATAAGTCAACCCCTAGTGCAACCGAGTTAGCCGATTCTTCAATCAGTCCCTCTAGTTGATCTGGTCCAACAAACTATGCAATTTTCGCAACCGATGGCGACACCTATTGGTCAATACGCCCCTTAGGAACAAATGTATCAAACTGCTCCGGTGACTGCGGCTCATCAAACTCAAGCCCATGCAGGCCAACATGTACCCCAAGTCTCGACTCATTAGTCTATGCTTGGGAACCCACCGACCGGTGGTCCTACTATCATGTCAAATACCCAACTCGAAGGAACCATAAAAAGCAATACAAGATATCCTTGTAAGAATGGGTATGTATGAAATTCTTCCTCCAAAGGCCTATGTTCATGAGACCCTGGGAGGCATGGAAAACCTTCCCCTGGGTTTTTTCATCCCAAATTTTAGAAACAAGGTCAATGGAAAGAGCAATCTAGATACTCATGTCAACTCATACCTCCTCTTCGTTTGAGCTTTGCGAGATAGGCCTAACCAGCTGAAGGTCATATTTTGACAAACATTGTCTGGCGAGGCCTTAAATTGACATCAGAGAACAATTTTTGCTCAATCACACATCACTGTTTGAACACATTTTTCATCACCTTGGTCCTTGATGCGGAATAAAGAAGAAGCACGTCAATAAAGCCTTAAGATACAGTAGAAATTCCTACAATCTCAGAATAACCCCAGAATTAGTCAAGATCTTCATAACTACTTCAAGAGGCCACCTTTCAAGTTTCATCGCAATCAGACATATCTCAGGCAGTGAACACAAAGAAACAATTCCAGAAAAATTGGCCTCTAGCATCCTGAAATGGACCCTATAACAAGAACTATATTTTTGATGCGTCAAACAGATGAGGGACCACTGCCATTAAATCCAGCACAATCGAAAACCCATATGGGTCAAGTTTCGGCTTAATCGAGCACTCCAGGATAAAGTTATGGGTAAAATAGTGAAAAGGGGTTGGCCGCACACTATTCCCGTGTGACCACCCTGCACCAAAACACCATTAAAGGTAGTTCTTTTTACAGTCACAGGTAGTGACTTTCGAGGCCCATATCTCACTCGTTCTGAGTCGGATCATACTCAAATTTTGTGAGCGTGTTCATCTCATCAAGATGAGCGTTTTGATATGTAGTACGCCCCATGACCACCCAGTAGGGAGAAAAACTAGAGAGAAGTTGTTAATCCGTGAAGAAGTTGTAGAAAATTCAGTAGCGACACGCTTCACTCAGATGACCAAATCGCGGCGCTCCCGCATCGAATCAATGCCAAACTAATTTCATCATATGCGTAAGGTTCAGGGCTTCCATTGGTCCAAACCCCATACATGATGAACTGTTTGATTTTTTGCACGCAGGCGATGAAGTGACTGTAAATTCCAGTCGCCGGATTCTAGATTTCGGCCAAAACCCAAAAGTTATGAAATCTTCAATCAGGCTCCAAATTGTCTTTCTTTTGTTGCCACGTGATCGTGACGGCATGCTTAGTGCACTACAATGAAGAAATCACGAAAAAACATTGAGGAACGAGCACACTATCGATTCGAAGTTTTCAAGATTCATGTAAATATCAAGTCTCATGATTGTGGTCTAAAAACATAATTCATGACTCGAAGTTGGTATCAAATTGATCGTCATGCTGAGCCCTACAAGAAGACAATCATCTTTCGATCAAACGTGCATCAAAGCAACCCCAGATCAATCACGAAAGATCATGCAAGTTCTCAGCCATCAACATGGGCTGTTTTGAAATTCTGTCTATTGTTAGGCAGGGGCAAAACAATCCTTTTTTACCCTATTTTCATAATTTTCTTTAATTCAATTAAATTGTAATTATCATCAATTTAGCTAGTTTTTTAGTATCCACCCATGTTTGGACCCAAATCTATATAAACATGCAAAGCCTAATTGTAAACAACCTTTGGTTCATTCTTCAATCATTCAATAAAGATTTCAATTAATAGTTCATGGGTACATCTTGGAGAGAGAGAGAGAGAGAGAGGAGAGAGAAGAAAAGGGTTGGTACCCTCAATAAGGTAGTTTTCTCTTCCTCCTCTTTTCTTTCTCATAACTATCCCTCTCTTTCTCTCCTCTTTCTTACTCATCTCTATCTCTCTATCTTCTTCCTCTTTTCTCTCTCATCTCTATCTCTTTCCTTTTCCCTCTTTTTTTCTCTCTCGTCTCTCTCTTTCGCTTTCCTGCTTTCATCTTTATCTCTTTCTCTCTCTTCCTCCTGTGGTTTATCTTGTCTGTCTTTCCTTGCTCCTCTTTCTTTCTCCATTCACGCATGGCGGGCCTATCATCTGGTGTGATGCCTTGCTGTTCATGAGACGTGAACAGTGACCCAGGACTTAACCTGGATGGTGGGCCAGGCCTTTGAAAAAATTCTCTTTCTTCTCCTCTATCATAGACCGCGCAAGCCATTTACCGCCTGTGTTTTCTCTCTCTTCCTTTTCGTCTGTCATAGACGACGCACGCCTATCGCCACTTGTGCTTTCTCTCTCATTCTTATTTTCTGACACAGACGATGCAAGCTTAGCGCCCCCTATGTTCTTTCTCTCTTTTCTTTCTTCTGACACAATCAACACAAGCCTATTTGTGTTCCTTCTCTCTCTCTCTCTCTCTCTCTTCTGTCGCAGATGGTAAAAGCACATCGCCGCCTGCATTCTTTTTCTCTCTTCTCCCTTTATGTCATAGCCGATGGAGGACCATCGCCGTCTGAGTTTTCTCTTTCCTTATCTTATTTTCGTCTATGTTTTTGTTTACCTTTTCTTTTCCCTCTATCGTCTCTCATGCTCTTCGTTTCTTTTCCTTCTCCTTCTTCCCTTCTTTATATTCCCTTCTTCTTCTCTTATCCTTCTTCCTTTCTCTCTCTATCTGATCTCTATTCTTTTGTTTGATTAAGAGGGGATGAGACTAGCCATTGTGTCTAGCTAGTTTGTATTGGTACTGTCGTCTAGTAGTAATTCTGTTGAGCCGGTTTGAATTATCGAGCCCGTTTTACTACCACGTTGAGTCAATTACTTACTAGTTTAGTCACTATGTCAGTCTCAACGCTTGGTCAAATTCTTCTAACCCCAATATTTCTTCTTTCATTCCTCTCTTCCTCTTTTTGAATGTGCACGCCTGTGTACATTCCCAAAAGGCGAGGTGGGGTCCTTGACCCACTTGTCTTGTAACATTTTCCATATGTGTGTGATTGCAAAAACAGGAGAATACGAGGCAAGGGTGGTGATTTCGAACTAGTTTTACGACTGTGAGGCTTTCTTCGTGATCTAAGAGAGTGCTCATGCGGGCCAGCCAGAGTACATCCCAAACCCATCTTAAATTCCTCTCTCATCGGTTGGTCTACCTGCCCTTGTTTTTGAGCAAGGTTCCTGAAAAAGTGATATGAAGTCCCGATTCAACTCGAGATGCGTGCTGCTAGGTCATCTAGATCCAGAGGGCGAGATCAAGGCACTTAACCAGCTTGGCGACTCTACTGGGGACATACTAGCCCTTCGTCGAATTATACTTGTTTGGTTAGTTTCTCCTTTTATTTTATGGTTTTCACACTTGTGACTTCCGGGTTCTGTAACCCATTTATCCGGCTCGGGGACTTCCTTATCCTTGCAATCGTGAGTGTCCCCAGGGAAAAAGTTCCTTCAACTTCGTTCCAAACCTTCCTTTTGAGCAAAGACCCCTACGTCTGGCTCTTAGGTCTTAACCTGGATTGGTGTGAGGTGGGACTTAAAGGTCCCTCACTCCCCATCTCCTCGCTCTAGTGGAACCCTGCCAAGGCACTCTGCATAGGTGGCACACATGCCACCACTCACAACATGCACTCTGTTATTGAAAAGTCACTTGTCGATCGTATTGCTAAGGTATGTCAAAAGGTTGCCCAGTCCTTTGCTGCAAAAGGCAAATAAGTTTTTGTTGCTTCTGTGGGTCGTCGTAAGGTTTCCCCCCACACTACTGCACCACCAGGAGTCTCTATCCCTAGAGGCTTGACACATCGAGGCAGAAACCCTTGGGCTTCAACCTCTCACACACACCCTAAGTCTCGTGGGCCTCCCACTCGAGTCATAGCTTGGGGCAACTCTTGTATTGCCTCAAGCCAATGTCCAGGACCGGGCCACCTTGGGCTAAGTCCTTTACACGCTATGCATGTGAATCCCACCACTCGGGGCAATGCCATCGCCGTGCCAACCGAAGTACATAGGGAACGACTTCCTTGGCTCCTACTCATCACACACTAGCACACCCTGTAAGGGGCAGGCTTCCACCTATTTCCTTATAGACACCTGCTCACGATTCTCGACCTCCTAAGGCCAGTCAATCTGCTCGAGCTTGGGCTGACCCCAAAGTCACCCATGATCCGTCTTCAAGAGGTGCACACGTGCTGCATCCTCACACTGCTACTCGCCGCTTCCGACTCGGGCATCATCGTGAGTCGATCATTTCATCGCCTGCCCTATCTCTTTCGAGCAAGCACCTCAAACCTTGGTACTTGAAGACATTCCCCAAGAGTACCATCTTGGACCAGTCGTATTATCTCGGTCATGCCCTTGGAGCCTATAAGAAAGCTCGGGGCAAAGACCTCATGAGAGACCCTGTCCTTCTTCTCCCTCGACCCAGGCTGACTTCAGTCCCTGGCCCTCATCCTTTTCTACACCTGATGGAGATAGCTCTCTCTTACGCGAGACCAGTTGACCAGTCGCAGTCCTGTTCGCAATTCTGACATGAGATCCATCAAAGGCTCAAAGCTAAGCGCGACAGGGGTCTACGAATTTCTACTAGAGAAGCGGTCAAGAAAGTTGGGACACCCTGCTCTAACAACCTTCTTCACCAGAATCTCTTCTACCCTCTTCAAAAGATAAACCTTAAAGAACATGAATGAGATTCCTTCACCGTGGTTAATGTCGTTGAAGATGACCCAGCCACCTAGCAGCCACTGTCCCAAGACCATCGAGAACCAGTCCTTACACGCTCAGTGTACAAGAGTCGAGTCCAGTCAGGGCATGCTGATCCCCTACTAACTGACTTGCCATGTGAAACCCGTAAGGCGCAAAAGCCATTGACTGTATCTAAGCCTTACCTCCCTGGAGAAATGGTCAGTGTCATGGTTATACTTGCTGACTCTCAGGAGGCCCGTATGGAAAGGTTAGAACAGATGGTTTAAGAAATGATGGACAAGATCGACCGTATGGAGGTCGCCCGACACTCGGCTAACCATGAGGTCAATTTCAATCATTTGAAAGATGTACTTTCCAAGCAGCCTCCTCCTCTTGCCTCACAGGACAATTATGTTCCTCACCCCTTCTGTCAAGCAGATATTGATGCTATGGTACCTCACAGCCTGAAGAACAGGCCGATCCCAGGTATACAAGGCAGGACGCTTTACCACAAGCCATACCGTTCTTACATTGATCAGGTTCCCTTCTCCCAAGACTATAAGAAAGGGAAGTTTTGCTCGTTATGATGGAACTACATCCCCCTGTCAACATATTTCCCATTTCCAAGCCGCATGTCGAGAGACAACGTCTGACCGGAGACTCCTTCATCAGTTCGTTGAAACTCATGACGGCCCTTGCCTTCCAGTGGTATGCTCGGCTGCCTTCAAACTCAATACGTAGTTGGGAGGAGATGATGAAATTGTTCTATCAGTGTTTCTATGAGGTCGAGAGGGAGGTCCAAACCATTGAACTTCTCACCCTAACCCAAGAGCTAGATGAACCAGTGGATAAATTCATATCAAGGTGGAGAGATCTGACGGCTCACCATCCCAACCCTATGCCTGAGAAGGAAGCCGTTCTACCTACGTTCGAACATGAGACTTGAGATCGCCCTACATGTTGAGGCTTTCAAACCAACCTCCATGTCAGACCTAATCTCTAAGTCGGTGAGCATAGAGAGCTTGTCACGTTATCATAATGGGTCACGACAACAATCTTCAAATTTTGCAAACAATCGGGGCAATGGTAATTCTCAAGCCAACGCTTGGGGCAACCAACAAAAAGGAGTGATCAACGCATCTGTCACAGTTAATGATCCAAAGAAGGTCACCCCCCAAACTTTAGACCTCTCGAAAGCTATCAGCACAGCAAAGACAACACCTCAAATAGGCAAACAACAACAGTCATACATTCGGGTGCCTCCACCTTAATCGAAGTGATTATTGGATCATCCATCAGAATAAAGTTTATCCCTTTGAAAAGGAATGAGTGAATGCATTGCTTCGACTACTACTGGAACAAAATATGGTTGAATTACCCGATAGCAAGTTTCCTGACCAAGCTGGTCTTGATATGCACGCAAAATACTGTGCCTATCATTGAAGGGTAAATCACCCGATAGAGGACTATTTTACACTTAAAGATCGCATCAAGGCTTTGATCCAAAAGGGGTCAGATTAAGCTTGAGGAAAACAAGGCGCTTGGGGCAACGAAAGCCTCTAACATAGTGACAATTAATATAGAAGATGATGCGCCTGATCGCCTTCAAGCATTCTTTGTCATGATCCTTCAACTAGCCCTTATTTCAACAAAGCCAGCACGGCAACCCAAGTGCATTGCTAAGGGAACAGATAACCAGTGGTGCTCATGCCATCAGATATGGGGACATGTTCTAAGCAAATGCTCCAGTTTTCATGAGATAATCACGAATAAAATACAAGAATGCATGAATCTTGTAACCTTCCACAAGAGGATCCCCAAATCACAGCTTCACCGGTGCAAGTGGACCTCCCGACACAAGACCTAGTTAATGTTGATTCAGATCTTGCTAAACCCTCAACTTCCCAACCATGGATTGTCTACCATGGGCGAAGCAGACTTAAGTCATTAAAATGAGAGGCAATCCATCAAGCTAGGGCCATCCACAAACCTAGTGAGATGAATCAAGCACCTCCAAATGCACTCAAGAGGAATTGGGCCCCAAGAAGGGCTCACAGAAGGAACAAGCCTCCTCAATCGCAGGTCAAGCAAGAGTTCCTCAGGCCTCTTCCTCCCTTGCCGACTTTTCAGGATTCAATCCCTGACATAATCATCCTTCTCCCTTCACCTTATAAGGAGGACACTCCGGGTCATCCGTCACTCAACACATGTCTAATGAGGGTGACGACATTAAAAGCACCCTCGAGTGGTCTAAGCAGGGGAAAGACCTAAAAGATTCCCTGTACATGTCCAATTCGGGTGATGACGTAAAAAGCTGCCTAGATAGGTCCAACAAGGGGAACGACCTTAAATCCCCCTCAGTTACTAACTCTTCTTCTTCTTCTTCCCCCTCCTCTTCGGTGTCTCTTGCAGGTACAACCTTGCAATGTCCAGACTTCGACGCCCTTGATCGAGAATTTGAAGGAATCAACATAAGCAAGACGCAACAGAGGCGGCTGAGAAAGGCGTTAGCCCAAACGGCTGGATTCTTAATAGTTGTTGATGCCCTAGCAGCTCAAGCTCGGGCTAAGGCATCTTCTTCTGGTGGTAAGCATAGGAAGTCAGAGCCAAAGAAACCTCAGTGGCCACCGGAGCTGGACTTTGAGCAGAGGTTGATTGAATCAAGAGGAAAGAACCTCTATTATCAGAAAGCTTGTCGCATGATACAAGTCTCAGAGGCCACACCCATCATGGGGAAAATGAGGTTGAGGTCAAGAAAGACGCTACAACCCCCACCTCGGAAGCCAAGTTTCTCCAAATCTCCTAGTTTGCCGCTTCTTCCTAATCCAAACACAAATAGCTTACCCATCCTCCATCTCCTTGGGTTCCTTCCTTGCCCAAATACCCCAAACAATCCACCTATTTTCCAATTCCTGTGGATGCCTCTGATCCCATATACTCAATCACTTTCTAAGCCTCAACCTAAACAAATCCCTATCCCCATTAACCAAACTAACCCAGCTAAGCC
>NW_006497955.1:1493743-1504132 GCF_000471905.2 Amborella trichopoda | reverse complement strand
TCAGAACGACAACAATTTTTCACAAGACAAAGCAAGGCCTAGGGTTTCCCTCTGCGAAAAGATAGAAGCAGTAAAAGCCCTGAGTCGGAGACTACCTAGGAGTGGGATATCAGATCCAAAAAAACAAAATGAATAATGGAATTATGCAGCAAAATGAGACAAAAAGCAAAAGGAATTTTCATTCACAAGCTCAAACTTTGCAATTGCTGGTGTATAGAGAAGGAAATAAGAAGAAAAAGAGAGGACATTTTCTAAAATGATCAATTATTTTATTGATCTCTGCTCTGCACACTTCGAAGTAAGCCTTGGTGTCCTGAATACGTTCCTTTAGTTCGGACACCATTTGAGTTTCCTCCTCCCATGCCACAGTTTCGGACTTAGTGATGGGAGTGAGTTTTGATAAATCTGTGACCAAAGAATTCTCCATGGCCCTTCTCTGAAATATATCTTTCTCAAGCTTAATGATTTCCTAACTTAATATTTGCATCTCCTCTCTTATTTCAACCATCATTTTGAAGCAGCTCATCCCTCCCTTTTGGGATCGAGTTGATGTGCAATCATAGTGGTCTTCTTCTCAGTGCAAGAATCTATTACCTCGCAGCGACGCGAGATCGACGCCCCCAAAGAAGCTAGCTTCCTGGTTTCCGCCTCATGGTGCAGTCTTCCCGACCGCCAACTCTCCAACTCACTTAGGGTAGCATCAAAATGGGAAAGTACTTCTAGTGCATTCTCAACAACAGCGGTCGTGGCAGAAAATTCCCTCAGTTTGGCCGGTGCGTCGTCCAGCTCATTGAAAGGTAGCTCTCTTAAACCCTGAAGGTCTGCACGAAGCATGCCTGCAATCATACCAGAAACCCCGCTGAAAGTAGGCCTAGATGACATTGTTGGGATTCCCACTACTAAAGAGGCTTCGGTTTCACGGACCGGGCCTGTAGAAGTGATAACTATCTGAGCCATTGACTCTCCCAGAATGATGGCGACGACGGAGTTTGGAGCTACGTGCACATCAGACCTAGAGGCAAACCCCACCTCAACCTGCCTTGATTCCTTGATACCAGCCTCATCGCCTTAACCTTAGCCTATGGGGGTCACTATTATTGTCCCAGCATCCTCCAAAGAAGCTTTTTCCCCTTGCTTCGCACCCTCTAGAGCCGTCACGATAGTATTGGCAAGCTCAAGAGCTGCCTCTTCCCTTTGGCCCTCAACAATTACAAAGAGCTCAGCCCCTTCATCTTCACTATCAGTGCCCTTGGGGCAGCACCCTCATGGTACTCTGGGGCATCATTAACCATAGGCCCTTCCTCTTGAATCATGGCCCTTGCCTTTGTTAGGGCACTAAATTCCTGAAGCACAGAGGCCATGTCGATAGCCAGTTCCCTTCCTAGAGCAATACCTTCAGAGCTTTCAGACTCATTAGTCTCCATGTGAACCAGAGCTGACCTAGGAACTGCCCTTGGACTTAGAGACGCCTCTCCAAGTTCTGAAGTCATTTCCCGATCAGAAGCAATAGCAATATGCTCAGTAGGGCCGGAGTCTTTCATCTTAGTCTCTGAAGAAGAAGAGAATAGCTCAAGAGAGATAGAAGATGGTGGAGAAAGAGAAAAAGGTGACATTGGTGGAGTTACTAATGAATCAGAAGAACGAGAGCTATCTCCTGACTCCAAAATCATAGGAAGTTTATCACCCCAACGTCTTCGAGTATGTCTGCCAGCGTGAGCCGGTGCACGAGTACCGGTAGGGGTGGAGCGTTTCCTTTTCTTTACCCTTGTTGGAGGAGGAGCAATCGCTTTAGAACTCCCTCCTTGAGAAGGGCCCACAGCCAATTTACTGTGAGGACCACTCCCGATCAGTGCGTTCGAGTCCTGAATGGGACACCCCTAATGACCTGGGACCTTTCGGCCCTCACTCCATTCAAGGATGGAACCAAGTTTATCAAAGATGCTCCCAGTTTTCTTCTTCATGGCAAGAAATTGCGGCGAAGTGTCATCGGCCGCTATCTCTGGAGAAAGCCCAAGAGCCTCCCAGTTCAAAGGATATCCCAAGACAAAGACCTCGTCAAGACCAGAAGTATCCACCAGTCTCCTATGTCTAGTCTTCTGATGTCAATTTCTGTTTTCCCCTTTCCACAGGTGATCAACATCCCAGTATCTTCGACTGGTGATTCTTCACCAGTTTGCATAGCCCTCGATCACCTGAACCCTTTTGCCGAAATGAGGTAACACATACTTGCTAATCTCGGCCATCTCTAAACATGTGGAGTAAGCGGTCCGTATGTGTCTAGGCAACTAGCACTCTCGAAGAGTCCCAAGCTCCTATTTCTTCCCCGTGTTTATTTTGTCGCATTGCTTTTCGAAAAACACAGAGAAAGGGCAGCTCTGATCCAGCCCATGCTGACAGGCGAAGCGATGAGGGAAATACCCTTACAATCTGGCACTGTGCGGGTCCGATAAGGTAAACTCCCCCTCTAATGCTCGAGATGAACATCAACTCCCTGATAGTTGTGAGAGCACCGTCTAGCTCCTTTCTCAATTCATCAATGAAAGCACGATTGGTAAAGCTTTCAACCGGAATGGGACTCGACGCATATTTGAGAAGTCATGCCCGAACAAGCTTCGAGCCTCCCCCGGGTTGTGAAATAAAGGATTTGGGCCGGCAATCCTCATCAAGAAGGGGCATATCTTATCTACTAAGCCTTGGCTCTTGACATAGGTGGCAGGGAAATAGGCCCCTAGCCACCCATATACATAATGGATGGGGAATGGAGTCTTGAAGTCCCTAAGGAATGCTTCTCCTTCGACAATGTCATTCCCTCCCTCCTTACCTTTGTAACCCTTTCCACGAGAGATGGCCACAAGCCATGGTAAATATTGTACAAAACTAGTTGAGCAAGGACATACTCACGCCCTCTTGCCATGTCGCAAGCCACATAGAAGGTGCTTGGATGAATGTCATCCGCCCCTTCAGGGAGCACGAATTTGCATAAAAATAAGGCCAAATATGTGGCCAAGAAGGCACAATCGTCTGTGGTCTCAGATTAATGAATGGGAGGTGTCCCCTTTACAACTGCCTTCCCTTTTCCTTTTAGCGTACCTCGAGCACCTTCAGGGTAGTCCCCACAAAAGAATTTCACCTATTTGGTGAAGGTTACCCGATCATTGCTGAAATGGGCATGGAGCAATTAGTAAACCTTGAAAACCTTTCGAAGACTAGCAGGTGGCTCTTCTCTCCCCAAGCTAGCACCACCAAAGATGACTAAGTTCTGGGGTACAAACTCATCATACATGGCCTATATCAGCGGAAGGCACTCGATGAAATGAAGATCTACTAAGGAGATTCCTGCTTCCCCATGCTCAAGAACGCAGGTGTTGCTGATGTGGCTCCATGTCTCGAGAAGTACCTTGATAGTATTGGAGCACTGATCATAGTAGCTGGTCTAGCACTGAACCGTTGCTAGCAAAGAAGCGCGTTCAAGAATGCTCCTGTGCGACACCAACACTCTAGTGGTCCAGGAAGACTATCCCTCTAAGTATTGGTGCTCCCCCTATACTCAAAGACCTTTGCCTGACCACATTAGTCCCTTTGTTTGCACCATTCGCTTTCATAGGGTGGGCAAGTTCTCCCCATAAGCTATATTCTTATGCGTACAATGAAGGAGCACCACCCCTTCTTCAATACTAACAGTGTTGTTATTGTCCTCTCGAACTTCAAAATGAACAGGGTCAGTGATAAAAGTTACACTCAAAGGCCCCTCTAGTGCCGGCTATGCTTCCAGAAGCCTAGTGTCGATTGCATCTACAGAGGTCTAGCGCTGGCTGTGATTTCAAAAGCTTAGTGCCGGTTGTGTTTTCAGGAATCCAGTGCCGATTGTGCACTCAAAGCTTAGCATCGACCGTGTTTGCTAAATGCTTAGTGTCAATTATGTTTGCCAACGTCTAGCGCTTGCTATGTCTTCAAAAGACAATTGTCCCTCGGGTTCAAATCTCCCGCACGTGCTACAGATTCTGCACGCGCCCCTGACAACTGCCACCACGTCTTGGCCTCACATGCGTAGAATGATGATCATACGCCTTTTGGCAACTGTCCACTTCTAGTGACGATCCGTCTCCCTTTGGGTTCAATTTCCCTTCCGTAGCCGGAGGCCCTCTGCAACCTTCCTCCAAGTCATCAGGAAACCACTTGTACCCGCTGAAAAAGTTGTTAAAATTGATGAAAAGCCACAGGCAGCCTCCTGCTACAATTTTTGCCCCTTCTTCCCTTCGCCAGAACCTTCAAAATCACTGCCAAAGTTCCCTATTTCCCCAAAAACCTGCTTGCACTGGCTAAGAAACTCCTGCAACTTCAATTAATCCCGCTTCTTTTCCTGCTGGTGTCTCCTTGCTTGGTCAGAACCTCCCCTGCTTGCTGACAAGCTTCTGCAAACCCTTGCCGGGACACTATGCGTTTGTCGATGCTCTCACTGGAAACCTCACCCTCAAAACCAAAATTTCACATTAAGTGTTTTTACTACTCGATGAAACAGTGAAAATGGGGTTTATCCCCAGCAGAGTTGCACCCTGACCGTGACGTATTATCCCCAACAGAGTGGTACCCAGGTCGTCCAACCCAGGCCATGACTTCTCATCCCTAGTAGGAGTCATACTCGTACTGCAGCTCATTATCCCCAGTGGAGTTAGGGTTTTTACCACTGCAACCCCCAGTGGATCTGTCTCACACCTAGTTATCCTGGAGTCAAGTATCATTTTTCACCTATAAGGGACCCACACTCTTTCCCATTATCCCCAATGAAGTTGGTCTTCCCATCTGAACCCCTTGTTGGCCTTAACCATTCTATCCCCAAGGAATCAGATTCCCATCTACAGACCTATTCCCCATGCAACTTCACACACATGGTGACCCACGCCTCAGTCCGTGCTACATGACCTTAAACTACACAGCCTTGTTTTAAGTGCATGACCCTAAACTGCATGGTCCAAACTATACGACAATAAACTATAATGGAGGTCTAGCTGCACGACCTTAAACTGCATAGATCCAAACTATATGACCTACCTTAACCAATAGTACACGTCCTAGCTACATGACGTTAAAAGGCTCAGAAACCTGGTCCGCACTATATGACCTTAAACTTTATCGGAGGTCTAGTTGCATGACCTTAAACTGCATGGTTCAAGCTGCAGGACTCTAAACCGCATAGCCGTAGTCCAAGCTATATGACCTAAAACCACAATGCACATCTTGGCCGCATGACATTAAACTGCTTAGCACATGTCCAGAAGGAATGACCTTAAAAAAGCCCCACCACATACGTGCACACTCCCTTTACGTGCATCTTCATACACGCCTTTCCTAACTGACCTGTCCGTGTGTGCACCATCTTCACCGACTCCCCAGTGAGTCCACCTTTCTTCATTACCATCATCCATCATTCCTCAGTGAGTCTTACCCATGCTCACAGGACGGCGAGCCATTCCACCATCTATACTCGTTGTCAGTTAGTGGGTCACCACTTTCCACCTTCCTTTCATATATTACCCATCTTTCATAGGTAGCCTCATGCCATCTCCCCAAAACGAGCTAAACTACCACCATACTTACTCCAAGGCCTTCATAGACTGCCATTCATCTACACCGCAGTCCAGCTGTATGACCTTAAACTGTAGTGCACGTTCTAGTCGCATGATGTTAAACTGCTTCGCACAGGTCCCGAAGGCATGACCCTAAACACGCCTCCACAAAAAAATACAAATAAAAAATAACAGAAATAGTGTATATTAGGACAAGGGAATGCCAGGAGTAAAAATGACAGATGGGCATGGTCACAAAACCATGAGTAAGAGAGTTTCGTGAAAATAAAAAAAAACTGGCACGGTGAAAACCCCTAAAGGGCATCACTAGCAAAAATGGAAAAAAAGAGTGGAAATGGCTAAAAGGTCATGGGTAAAAGAGCCTAAATAAAAAGGAAGTCGGTGAAAGCCATCTCTACGATGTCGTTTCCCAAGTTTAATTGAAAATCCGCAAAGGACGCTTGGATCAATAAACAGGGTGATGCAGCACTCGCCTCAATTAGCGGCTTCAGCCATCATTGGTGTCACAATAACAGGACTAAAAAAACATACGAGCTTCAAGGAAAAGCTTCCAATAGCCTGAGTCCATTTATAAGAAGGACTCGATGAGCAGAAGATTTTCCATGAAAGCAAGACAAGTCTCATGAAAAAGAGCATCATTTCTAAGAGGTTACTAACACACTCCAAAATGTTGAGGACGCCCCAAGAAAGCTAAGTTAGCCATGACTTTGGTGCAATAATCAAGATCAAAAGGTATCTTGATTGTCGGAACTGCACAACAGTGGCTAGGGGTTATACCCAAAGCTGGTCACCTCGATAAATTGAGGTACTCGCCAAGGAATAACTAGAGCACAAAGTAGACCACGTCAACAGAAGGCCCTTCAGCGCACCATTCACAAAATCCTCGAAACGTGGCTCAACACCAGAGGATACAAACAAACCCAGACCAAATGGGAACAATGCCCTGGGCTTGATTTTGATCAACGAGGTCCGAACAGAATCCTCAGCTATCACAATCACAACTACTCCTTTGAGGGTGAGGACTTCGACAGAATCCTTAAAAAAAAAGTCTCTTCTCCCCCTGAAAGTCTCCACTAATGTACCTGCGAACAATGCATGCCAACGTTTGAGCGTCCTAATTGTAGCATTGCATAAATCTCCTCTTGCATTCACGTGGTCCTATGGATAAGAAGAAAAAAGTAATAAAATTGAAGAAATTTTTTTGAATGTTGCCCTTTTCACTTCCCTCGAAGCACAGCATTCAACAGGCCAAGCTGTTTGAACATGTTTTTCAATACCTTGGTCCCTGCTGCGGAATAAATAGAAAGCAGGTCAATAAAGCCTTAACATACAGTGGAAATTTTGACAGTCTCAGAATTGTCATAGAATTGGTGACGATATTCATAAGCACTCCAAGAGGCCACCTGCTAAGTTTCATCGCAATCAGACATATCTAAGGCACTGAACACAAAGAAACAATTTCGAAAATATTGGCCTCTAACACCCTGAAATGGACCTTGTAACTATAACAATATTTTTAGTACATAAAACTATTGTGGGACCACCGCTATTGGATCTGACACGGTCGAAAACCCCTATAAGTCAAGTTTCGGCTTAGCCGGGCACTCCAGGACAAAGTTATCGGTAAAATACCGAAAAGGGGTAGGCCACACACTAGTCCCGTGTCGCCACCTAGCACCAAAACACCATTAAAGGTAGTTGTTTTTATAGTCACGGACAGTGACTTTCGGGGCCCATATCTCACTCGTTTCGAGTCGGATCGCGTTCTTGTGAGCATGTTCGTCTCGTCAAGACGAGTGTTTTGATATGTGGTATGCCCTGTGTCGACATCAAAGCTGGGAGAAAAGCTAGAGAGAAGTTGTTGATCCGTGAAGAAGTTGCAGAAAATTCAGCAGTGACACACGCTTCACCCAAATGGCGAAATCGCAACGATCGCGTATCGGATCAACGCGAAACTAATTTCATCGTATGCGTAAGGTCTAGGGCTACCATTGTCCAAATCGCATACATGATGAACGGTTGGGTTTTGCGCACAAAGGCGACCAAGTGACCGTAAGTTCTGGTCGCTAAAAGCCTAAAGTTGTAAAATCATTATTCAGGCTCCAAATCACATCTTATTTGTTCCCACGCGATCGTGATGGCATGCCCAGTGCACTACAATGAAGAAATCATGAAAAAACATCTAGGAACGAGCACACTATCGATCCAAAGTTTTCAAGATTCATGTAAATTTCAAGTATCATGATTGTGGCCTAGAAACACAATTTATGGCTCGAAGTTGGTATCAAATTGATCTCCATGCTAAGCCCTACAAGAAAACAATCGTCTTTCGATCAAATAGGCATCAAAGCAACCCTGGATCAGTCACGAAAGATCACGCAAGTTCTCGGGCAGCGGTAGGGACTGTTCTAGAAATCCATCTATTGTTAGGCAGCGGCAAAACAGTCCTTTTACACCCTATTTTCTTAATTTTCTTCAATTCAATTAAATTTTAATTATCATCAATTTAGCTAGTTTTTTGGTATCCACCCATGTTTGGGCCCAATTCTATATAAACATGCAAAGCCTAATCGTAAACTACCTTTGGTTCATTCTTCGATCATTCAATTAAGATTTCAATTCTTGCTTGAGTTCTTGGGTGCATCTTGAAGAGAGAAGAAAAGGGCTGGTACCCCTCAATAAGGTAATTTTCTCTTCCTCCTCTTTTTTCTCTCATCTCTATCCCTATCTTTCTCTCTCCTCTTTTCTCTCTCATTTTTACCTCTCTCTTCTTCCTCTTTTCTCTCTCATCTCGGTCTCTCTCTCTTCTTCCTCTTTTCTCTCTCATCTCTATCTCTTTCTTTCTCCTGCCTCTTTTCTCTCATCTCTCCCTTTCTCTTTCCTACTTTCATCTTTATCTCTTTCTCTCTCTTCCTCCTTTGGTCTATCTTGTCTCTCTTTCCCTGCTCCTCTTTCTTTCTCCATTCACACATGGCAAACCTATCGTCTGGTGTGATGCCTTCCTGTTCATGAGATAGGAACAGTGAGTTGAGCCTTAACCTGGATGGCGGGCCAAGCCTCTTCAAAATTCTCTTTCTTCTCCTCTGTCACTGAGAGCGCAAGCCTTTCATCGCTTACATTTTCTCTCTCTTCTTTCTCTTCAATCATAAACGACGCAAGCCTATCGCTGCATGTGCTTTCTCTTTCATTCTTCTTTTCTGTCACAGATGGTGCAAGCCTAGCACCACCTGTGTTCTTTCTCTCTTCTCTTTCTTTTGACACAGCCGACACAAGCCTATTGTCGCCTATGTTCCTTCTCTCTCTCTCTTCTGCCACAGATGGTAGAAGCACATCGCTGCCTGTGTTCTTTTTTTGTCTTCTCCCTTTATGTCACAGCTGGTGGAGGACCATCGTCGTCTGAGTCTTTTCTCTACTTATCTCATTGTCACCTGCATCTGCCTTTACCTTTTCTTTTCCCTCTATCCTCTCTCATGCTCTTCTTCTCTTTTCCTTCTCTTTCTTCCCTTCTTTCTATTCTCTTCTTCTTCTCTTATCCTTCTTCGTTTGTTCCTCTCTCTAATCACTATTCTTTCGTTTGATTAAGAGGGGATGAGACTAGCAATTGTGTCTAACTAGTCGATATTGGTACTGTCGTCTACTAGTACTTTTGTTGAGCCGGTCTTGGACATAAAACCTTCATTGAACATGCTGCTAGGAAGACCGTGGCTGCATGAAAACCTCGTGGTCGTCTCTACACTCCATCAATGCCTAAAATTTTCGACTAAAAACGGCGCTGCGAAGGTATGTGTTGTACCCCCTTATTTTCTCAATTATAGTAAACGTAACAGGAAGCTAGCCATAGGGGTTAAGCTTGGAGAAATTCGATTCTCTTCCTTCGAGCAAGCCAATTGTGCCAGTTTATGCCTAGAGGCAGGGGACCCTGTTCCCCAAATCTTGCAAACTTTCGCATGAATGGATGACATTATCCATTGTCAACATCGATACGGTTTCGGGTTAATCGAGGCTTGGCACATGCACATCTCCCAAGGCTTCCATACAAGCCAAGGCTTGGCGTAACGACCTAGATTTTCTAGGCTGAATAGTTTGCACAATATGAAAGGAGAGAAGGAAAGGGCGCGGCGATGGTGAAGAGCGCGCGACGATAGGAAGGAGAAGTGTGCAGCGATGGTAAAGAGCGCGCGACGATAGGAAGGAGGAGCGCACGACAATAGGAATGAGAGCGCACGATGATAGGAAGGAGGAGCGCGCGACGATAGGCAGGAGAACGTGTGGCGATAGGAAGGTGAAGTGCTCGACGATAGGAAGGAGAAGCACATGGCAATAGTGAAGAGCACGCGATGATAGTAAGCGCGGGGCGGGAGAAGAGAGCACGACAGTGTGAGCGCGGCAGCCAGAACGCAACGCCGTGAGTGAACAAGGGACATTGTCACAAATGTAAAGAGTAGCGTCGTGCGAAGATAGGCCAGTGCCCTTCGTGTACCCCCATGGGTGTTGTGTTTAGACCACCAGGAATGTTAGCGTAGGGTGGTCCTTGAGGGACTACCTCTTTTCCCTCTTTCCCCCTTTTTCTTTCCCTCTTCAAGTGTCACCTCTTTGTTGCCACATCATCCCCCTTCACTTGCCACGTGGAGGTGGCTTGTTGCCACCTCTCCTTCCATCCTCCCACTAGCCATTTAACCCCCAATCCTCATCTCTCTCCTCTACCTCTCATTCTCACGCCATCTCTCTCTCTCTCATTGGGCCTTTCACTTAGAACTTTCATGCAACACTTTGTGGCTTGAGGAATTGGTTAGAGCTTGGAGAA
>NW_006497955.1:1466284-1492917 GCF_000471905.2 Amborella trichopoda | reverse complement strand
TGGAATTCTAGGAAGTGTGACATTGACACTGAGATTCTGTGGCTCTGATAATGTGATCATATAATATTGATACTGATATTGTTAATCTGTGATATTAACACTGTCATTCTGTAATAGGGATGCTGTTAAAAGGCAATACTAATATTGTTATTTTGTAATATTGACACTGTCATTCTGTAATACGGATGCTGCTAAAAGGCGATACTGATTTTATTATTCTGTGACATTAATACTGTCATTTTGTAATAAAAATACTGTTATTATATCATTTTGTGATATTGAAACTGTCATTTTGTAATACTGATATTGTCATATTGTGATACTCTGAATATGACATTGGGATTCTGTTATATGAATATTGATCTATGTGTCATAAACGCGATGCAATGGTTCCTTCATTGGTTGTGAACTTTCTGATTCTATTATATAAACACTAATATCTAACCGCAATACAATGGGTCCCCCATTGGTAGTGGATATTCTAATTCTATTATATAAACATTGGTAGTCGATATCCATTGGTAGTGGATATTCGAATTCTAATTCTGTTATATAAACACTGATATCTGCCCCATTGGTAGTGGATATTCTGATTCGTTTATATGAACTCTGTTATATGTGATTTTCGGCCACTACGCAATGGGTCCTACATTGGCAGTGGATACTTTGTATCTCAACTCCTATGATAGGAGTGTAGTCGAGATGTGACTTTAAATAACTGGGAAGGTCGCGCCCTCCAATTGTTATAGGCACTACGCATTGGGTTCTCCAATGGTAGTGTAACTCCCTCCTGTTTGAGGGAGTAAGGAGGGTCGTGTCATATAAGGCCGCAGCCTATCGAAAACCCCAAAACGCACTCGGGATTGTGTGCGTGAGTGAGGGCATTATGAAGTGGGGCTCCCATTTGTCGTTGTCTTCCCTCCTAAATGAGGGTAAAAGTCTCAAGTTCAGGAATGACTTAGCTTAATCGATGTGGCTTCTACTTTGGGAGTAACTTAATCTGTTATGCTTGTTCGAATTCAGTATTCTGTATGAACATCTGACTGTAACAGTGATACGCTTAAAGGTAGACGTCATCTTGAGAACAAATAATGCTCCGTTAATTGAATCTTACCCTCTTTATACAACATTTATATGTACTCTGATGTGTGATAATACTCTAAGAGGCCAATGTGATTTCTGACGAACCATGGCCATGTTATTAATATACATATACGTGGGAATGCAAGGACAGTGATCTACTTATTGATCTTATAGCTCACTCCATTCATTTTCTGTGTAGAGTGATAGTGCCTGACCGCGAGTGGCCAACGACAAACCGGTGATAATAGGTGCTAGGAGTTCGGACCTGTCAAGGATTTTCCTTCATGCTTAATAGGTGTTTTTGGCGAGGCCATTATAATGTTTTAATGTATGAGATGAATGTTAGGCTTATAAGCCTCAAACTATATTGTAAAGACTTTTGAGAGTTGAATAAAAGTTAAATGGTTTTAATTTATTCACTTTTCATTGCTTGAAGGAGGTTTTTTTATTTATTTCTCGTGGTTTGCTTTGAATCCACACGTCAAACATATGTTGATGCCACTCCCACCTGAGTGACGTATGCAACCTCTAGTGGCGATCCTGCACTCTGTCACCCTCCGGAGAGGTACGGTAGAGATCAGGGGGCAAGGTCGTGACAGTTATGGTATCAGAGCAGCCAGGATAGGATTCCTGGTCTAAGGAGTTTAGATGTGTCTCTAGAATGGTTTTGGGTAGATTAGTAACTGAGTGCTTGAGTCGTAAGTCAAAGATGACAAGGACCCCTATCAACAATGACTGTTCTAGCAATGAGAATACAAAGGACCTCGAAAATTTTTTCGAAACTTTAGGGGCCATGGCTCAAGCTGTGAAAGATTGTGGGGAGTTCTAACTGAGAATAGAAGGTGGAATAAGACCCCCACCATCTGGAAATGTTGGTAGAAAGGTTGGTCAATGCTCTAGAAGTAGGGCTCAATCGAGTGCGGTTAAGGTCCAGAAGATTTTTCTAAGGAATGTGAAGGAGGACCAGCGCCCGTCATGCTCATACTGCGGGCTGAACAACCCTCTCATGACCAAGTGCCGTCGGAGAACGGGAGCGTGTTATGGTTGTGGCAGACATGGCCACCAAGTCGAAGGCTGCTCAGTGATGAGGTCGAAAAAGCAAAAGGTAAAACCTCCACCTTCAAGGTAAAAGAGATCAGAGAAGTGGCGAGACTCTAATGACCCCTTTTAGTGGCATCGAACAAAACATGCCAGTGCATTGTGCCTGCTATGGGAAGCACGGTCACGTGGCTTCCGAGTGCTGGCTGAAGACGAAAGCATGCTTCGAGTGTGCCAAGTCAGGCCACCTGATTAGGGATTGCCCAATAATCAGAAACAAGTCTAAGCTAGAAACCCAGGGACGGGCTATTTGGAGGAGAGGAAGCTTTAGCCTCAACTTCGGAGACTAGAGGTATGCTTTTGATTTGTAATGTAGAAGTTAGAATTCTGAATCTTGATCATGTTTCCTCTCACTTTTGCTGCACCACATTTTGCATACAATATGAGTGTTAAACCTGTACCACTTGACTGGACATTGGTAGTATGCACACCTATGGGAGAATCTAAAAAAAAAAAAAAACGGAAAAGAAAAAAGGTACTGTTTATAAACACTGTGAGGTTTTGCTTGAAGGGTGTGTGCTGCCTATATATTTAATATTGTTAGATACCAAACACTTTGATGTTATTTTGGGCATGGACTGGTTATCCACACACCATGCTACTGTAGATTGTCGTGATAAGACTGTAACCCTTAAGGGCCCTAGCTAGCCTAAGTTAACTTTATTGGCATCAACGATGTTTCCCCTCTGCATTTTATTCCGACTATTCGGGCTTCCCGTTTATTGGCAAAACGATGTGTTGGATATCTATCTTACGTAGTGGAAATCGAGATGACTGGTCTAAGTTAGAAGAAATATAGGTGGCGAGAGAATATCCAGAAGTATTTCCCAAAGAGTTGACCTCTTTGTCTCCAGTTAGAGAAATAGAATTTGAAATAGATGTGGTCCCTAGCACTATCCCCATCTCTAAAAGCCCCTTATAGGATGGCCCCAGTGGAACTAAAGGAATTAAAAGAACAGTTGCAAGAATTACTAGAGAACATTTTCACTAAGCCAAGTGTGTCCCTCTGGGGTGCACCCTTCCTGTTTGTTAAAAGGACAGATGGGTCTTTGAGGTTATGTATAGACTATCAACAGCTGAACCAGGTCACTAAGAAGAATAATTATCCCTTGCCAAGAATTGACGACCTTTTTGCCCAACTCCAATTGACCCAAGTGTTCTCTAAGAATTAAAGAAGAAGCTACCTATAGCGCTAATATTAACCTTACCCATAGGAAATGAAGGTTTTGCGGTCTACACCGACGCGTCTCATAAGAGACTTGGGTGTGTATTATTGCAGCAAGGGAAGGTTATAGCTTATGCCCCCAAACAGCTAAAGTCGCACGAGAAAACTTAACCAACTCATGAATTAGAGCTCACGACTGTGGTTTTGCCTTGAAAGTTTGGAGACGTTACCTTTATGGGGCCCAGTTTAAGATATTTACAGACCATAAGAGTCTGAAGCATTTATTTTCTCTGAAGGAGTGAACATGAGACAAAGAAGATTGATTGATCTACTGGACGATTATGATTATACCATTAATTACCAACCGCGCAAGACCAATGTAGTAGCCGACACTTTGAGTCGGAAACCCTATGATGGCCCAAGAAATAAAACTGACAGAAGATGCAGTGGAGTGGTGCTCGAAATTACCCTCTAGTTTTAGAATAGGAATAACTGTGGGTATAAGAGTGGAACCTCAGCTCTTTCAATAGATCAAGGTATCCCAAAAGACAGACCCCTAGCTTATGAAAATTCTGGAAGGCTTGAAGCAGGAAAGTAAGGACAATTTCTCTATAAGCAGTGATGATCTATTAAGATCTAAAGAGAGAGTATTCGTTCCAAATGATGAAAATATCAAAAGAGTCATTTAAAAAAAGGCACACCACTCCCGTTACATTGTACACTCAGGAAGCACAAAAATGTATCGAGATTTAAGGAAAACTGTATGATGGAATAACATGAATAGGGATGTGGCACAATTCGTTCCTAAATGTCTGACCTCTCAGCAAGTAACGGCTGAGCACAAGAAACCTACAGGGCTATTGTAACCCTTGCATGTGCCTGAATAGAAGTGGGAGCACGTCACTATGAACTTTATGTCTGGTTTGCCAAAATCAGGCACTTGACATGTCAGTGTTTGGGTTATCATGGACCGATTGACTAAGGTTGCACATTTCTTACTGGTCCACACTACCTATACCCTAGATAAACTGGCTCAGCTGTATGTCAAGGAAGTAGCAAAGCTGCATGGAGTACCTATTAGTATTGTGTCAGACAGGGACTCTAGATTTGCTTCAAGGTTTTGGAGCAGTCTGCAACTAGCTTTGGGGGCAAGACCCACTTTTAGTACTGTTTTTTACCCCCAGACTGATGGACAGTCAAAAAGGACCATTCAGACCTTAGAAGATATGTTGAGGGCTATTATTATAGATTTTCAAGGAAACTGGGACGATCACTTACCTTTAATAGAATTTGCATATAACAACAGTTTCCAGGCTAGTATTCAAATGACACCTTTTGAGGCTCTGTGTAGGAGAAATGCAGATTGTTAGTGTGTTGGGAAGAAGTCGACGAATGGAGACTGTTAGGACTGGAAATTGTTCAAGTAACATCAGAAAAGATCGCCCTAATTCGAGAAAGGCTCAAAAGAGCTTAGAATCGATAGAAGAGTTATAACGATAATCACTGAAGAGTTGGCTAATATTCACGATGTCTTCCACATTTCATTGTTGAGAAAGTATTATCCCGATCCATCCCATGTCTTGAAGTATGAGCTAATGCCGATCAGGAAAGACTTAACTTATGTTGAGCAGCCAATTAAGATTCTAGATAGAAGGGTTCAAGTTTTACACAACAAAGAGATTCCCCAAGTCCGGGTTTTATAACAGTATCATCCAAGGGAAGAATCAACGTGGGAGCGAGAAGATGAGATCCGGGCTAAGTACACCCCATTTGTTCGATTGACGATTTTGATAACAAAATCCTTTTTAAGGGGGGGATGGTGTAACGACCTAGATTTTCCCTACAGAATAGTTTGCAAGGCCTGAAATGAGGGAAGGAAAATGTGTGCGGCGATGGTGAAGAGCTCACAGTGATAGGAAGGAGAAGCGCGCAGCGATGGTGAAGAGCACATGACAATAAAAAGAAGGAGTGCACGTGAGCACGCGACAATAGGAAGGAGAGCGTGTGGTGATAGGAAGGAGGAGAGCGCGGCGATAGGAAGGAGAAAGCACGACGATAGGAAGGAGAAGCGCACAACGATAGTGAAGAGCGTGCGGCGATAGGAAGGAGAAGTGCATGGTGAAAAGAGAGAGAAGCACACAACGATAGTGAAGAGCGTGAGACAATAGTATGTGCGCAGAAGCAGAAGAGGGCATGACAAGGTGCGCATGGCAGCGATAACACAACGCCGTGAGTGAATATGGGACATCACAGCGAGTGTAAGGAGTAGCACTGGGAGAAGATAGGCCAGCACCGTGCATATACCGTCATGGGTGTTTTGATTAGACCACCGAGACTGTTGGAGTAGGGTGGTCCTTGAGGGACTACCACTTTTCCCTCTTTTTTCTCTTTTTCTTTCCCTCTCCAAGTGTCAACCTCTTGTTGTCACATCACCCCCCTTCACTTGCCACTTGGAGGTGGCTTGTTGCCAACTCCCCTTCCATCCTCTCACTAGCCATTTAACCCCCAGCCATCATCTCTTTCTCCTCTCCCTCTCATTCGCACGCTATCTCTCTCTCTCATAGAGCCTCCCCCTTAGAACTTCCATGAAACACTTTGTGGCTTGAGGAATTGGTTAGAGCTTGGAGAAGGAGACTGTGGAAGGAAAGATTGGAGGGAACTTTTGTTGTTAAGGTAAATGAATTACTACTCCTTTTGAATTAAATTTTATGAGCATGAAACTAAAAGTATGGAATTTAAGTATGAATTTCTCTGAACAATGTGTGAAGTGAAGCATGTATGTTTCTGTTATGTTTTCCAACAATTAGCTCTTCTTTGTATGATAAGTTGGGCACTGTTACAACTTTTGTGAACCCTAAAATTATGTAGAATGATGCTTGTAATGTGCTTTTTCATGAAATTTATCTGTTTTTGTGATGAGGTTTTGTCAGAGGAAATGAAATCCGATTGGTGTCAAATTATAACCATTGAAAAGGTCCATGAGTCTATTTTGAGTTTGGTGTTTATGACTAGTTGAGATTCTTCATAATTTGGAAGATATGCTTTTTTTTTATGCATATATATCACTATTAGAAAACTGTGATAATTTCCTGGAATACTACTTTTGTTGTACTACGCGATTTATTAAGCAATTCAAGTACAAATGATGCAAAACTACAGCCATTGGAAATATTTATGAGTCTATTTCAATGTTTATGTGCACATATTTCTCGGATTATTCATGTATGTAAAGTTATATCTCAAAAAATGCCAGTAGGTCACTGTGGACAGTTTTGGTAAAATCACAGAACTGATGTTTCTGACGTCAAGGGTTTTGACGAAGCAAATGAGGTATGTTTTCTTTCGAACCACTTCTGTTAAATATTTTTGAGTAAGATTGAGATAACATGTTTAGAACTTTTTGAAAGCTTCCCTAATTTGAGATTATATGATTATTTGTGACAATATGTGACTGTGGATAGCTTTATATAAAACTCAGAATTGATACCTCGGTTGCCATGGATTTTGACAATACAAAAGGTGCCCATTTTCTTCCAAACCACTCCCATTTGAACGGTTCATGAGTAATATTAAAGTCACATGTTGAACACTTTCTGAAATTTCTTCTTGATTGAGAGTTATGAAGTAATTTTTAAAGAGATGTCATTGTTTCTACTATATAAAAGATTTTTAATGGAATGTCTCTATTTTCTCAAACTTTTGAGGGACTAAACGAGATCGAATTGCTTTCAAACATCACCCATTTGAAAGATAGATGTGTTTAGAGTAAAATTGGTTTTGGAACCATCTTTAAATTCCAAACGAATAGAAAGTTATGACCCGATTTTTTATCAGATGTCGCTGCTTGAAATTGCAGGAAATGTGACCTTGACACTGAGATTCTGTGACTCTGATAATGTGATCATATAATGTTGATACTTTTACAACATGATACTGATACTTTTATTATCTGATATTAACACTATCATTCTGTAATACGGATGCTACTAAAAGGCGATACTAATATTGTTATTTTGTGATATTGACATTGTCATTCTGTAATACTGATGCTGCTAAAAGGACTAATGCTGCTAAAAGGCGATACTGATATTGTTATTATTGCTGTAATTTCTGTAATACTGATACTGTTATTCTGTAATATCGATACTATCATTTTGTGATATTGACACCATCATTCTATAATACTGATACTGTCATACTGCGACACTGTGAATATGACACTGAAATTCTGTTATATAAATATTTATATATGTGTCATAAACGTTGTGCAACGGGTCCTCCATTGGTAGTGAACTTTCTGATTCTGTTATATAAACACTGATATCTGACCACTGCGCAATGGGTCCCCCATTGGTAGTGGATATTCTGATTCTGTTATATAACCACTGATATTTGACAGCTGCGCAATGGGTCCTCATTAGTAGTGGATATTCAAATTCTGTTATATGTGATTGGCCACTGCACATTGGGTCCTCCATTGGTAGTGGATACTCTATACCTCGACTCCTATGATAAGAGTCGAGTTGAGATGTGATTGTAAATAACTGGGACGGTTGCACCCCTCAATTGTCATAGGCACTACACATTGGGTCCTCCAATGGTAGTGTAATGCCCTCTTGTCTGAGGGAGTAAGGAGAGGGTCGTGTCTTACAAGGCCGAAGCCTATCGAAAACCCCAAAGCGAGCTGGGGATTGTGTGCATGACTGAGGGAATTACAAAGTGAGGCTCCCACTTGTCATTGTCTTCCCTCTTGAATGAGGGTAGAAGTCCCCAGTTCAGGAAAGACTTAGCGTGCTCGATGCGGCTTCTACTTTGGGAGTAACTTAATCTTTTCTGCTTGTTTGAATTCATTATTCTATATGAACATCTGATTGTAACTGTGATATGCATAAAGGTAGACATCATCTTGAGAACAAGTAATGCTCCGTTAACTGAATCTTACCCTCTTTGTACAACATTTACATGTACTCTGATGTGTGACCTTACTCTGTGAGGCAAATGTGATTTCTGACGAACCATGGGCATGTTATTACGTATATTCATATAGGCGAGAACGCAAGGGTAGTGATCTACTTACTGAGCTTATAACTCTCTCCATTCATTTTTTGTGTAGAGTGATAGTGCCTAATAGCGAGTGGCTAGCGGCAGACCGGTGATAGCAGGCGCTTGGAGTTTGGACTTGTCAAGGATTTTTCCTTCCTACTTAGTAGGTGTTTTTGGCAAGGCCATTATAATGTTTTAATGTATGAGATGAATGTTAGGCTTATAAGACTCAAACTATATTGTAAAGACTTTTGGGAGTTGAATGAAAGTTAAATGGTTTAAATTTATTCAGTTTTTAGTGCTTGATGGATGAGTTTTTATTTATTTCTCGTGGTTTGATTTGATTCTGCACTCCAAGCACGTGTTGATGTCACTCCTACCTGAGTGACGTACGCAACCTCTAGTCGTGATCACATGCTCTGTCACCCTCCGGTGAGGTACGACAGGGGTCAGGGGTTAGGGTCGTGACACTTGGGGAGTCAAGGGCAAGGGGTAACCGAGGCAATTTCAGAATCACCATAAGCCAAAACTAAAAACGGATATCGAAGGGGACTCGAGTGTACTCTCATCTTATTTCAAGGCCAGATGAGGCCTTCAAACCATTTGGGCTTTGTATTTGGAGGCATTCAAAGCCTTGATCCTCTCGATGCCCATCCTTCAAAGCGGCCAAAGGTGATCCTTGATTCCTCAACGGTCGGGAATTCTTCTTCCACACCTTAGCTCACATAAGAATTGGGCATTGAAGACCTTTTTGCTAACCTGGATTTCGAAGTATACACAATTGGCTCTGACACAGCCAAGCATGCTCATCCGCCTATTCAAACCCAGATACATAATTGGTCAATCACTCCCCTATCTCGAGAATCGCTAGAAGCATATCAGTGGCACCTTCAAGTCTCGGTGCCAAAATATCGATCGACGCAGGGTGGCCATCTGACCGCCCTGCATGTCCAGTCCCCAACATTTTTCTTGCGAGTCCCATAAGGTACACCCCTTGCGTCATTTCATAATCTGCCGAAAATTCAAAACATGATAAAATTGATAATAATGAAAAATAATTTTAAAAAATGGCGAACACTCAAGATAGCTCAATAACGGTGCACAATACCCAAGACGATGAATTGGATGACCAAGACGAAGATCAAGAGAGCCAAGAGTCTGAAGAATCCCTCAACTTGAGGAACTCACTTCTCATGTTGAGCAATTTAAGAAGAGGTTTGATAGTGACCTAACGGCTACCATCGAAGAGACAATCGATGTAAACCTAAGAACTGAGAGAGACATAAGGTTAACTGATATTGGAACCTCCCAATCTCCTGAGGAGCAGGAAAATATGATTTCCTTTCTCAAGGAATATCGTGATGTCTTCGTCTGGTCATACGATGATATGTCAAGGTTAGATCCCACATTGGAGTAACATACCTAATATTCAATGAACGAGCAAAGCCTATATGGCAGAAATTCCGATGTCAAAAGGCCCACCTTGAGCTCAAAATTAAGGAAGAAATCGATAAACTTCTCCAGGAAAATTCATTACCCCCGTCGATTACTCATAATGATTGGCCAACGTAGTGGTCGTACCCAAGAAAGACAGGAAGATTCGAATGTGTGTCGACTACAAAGACCTCAACAAGGCATGTCCCAAAGGCAATTTCCCATTACCAAATATAGATGCCTTGGTCAACAACGATATGGGGCATGAGATGTTGTCATTCATAGATGCATATTCGGGGTACAACCAGATCCTCATGACAGAAGAAGACCAGACCAAGACATCATTCATAGTGCAATGGGGAACCTACTGCTATAGTGTCATGGCCTTTGGCAAAAAAATACAGGGGCAACTTATCAAAGGGCAATGAGCAGCATCTTCCACGACTTAATGCACACCATCATGGAAGATTATGTCGATGACATCTTGATCAAATCAAAGGCCAGATCTAATAACCTCACCAACCTGAGAACTATTTTTGAAAGTCTCCTGAAACATCAACTCAAACTCAATCCACAAAAATGTGATGTTGGAGTTGAATCCGGGAAATTACTATAGTAAGGCAAAGGGGCATTGAGGTGGACCCGTCCAAAATACGAGCCATCACTGAAATGCCACACCCCCCACCCCCCCCCCCCTCTTGGAATATCAGAGAAATCCGATCTGTGGGCATTAAGGTCGCATACAAGCCACAAGGCATTTCATCTCACAACTGGCAAACAAGTGTGCACCCTTCAATAAGCTCCTTAAGAAAGATACCCCATTCATATGGGACAATGAATGCCAAGAGGCGTTCGAACAAATTAAGAAATACCTTACCAAACGTCCTGTCCTTAGTCCTCCTAACCCAGACAAACCCCTATTCCTATACATATATATGAAAAACAAGACCATGGGAGCAATGTTAAGACAATACGATGACCATAGAAATGAACGAACTGTATACTACATCAGCAAAACCATGGTCGACTATGAGACAAGATACATAGATGTGGAAAAGCATTGCTTAACACTTGTGTGATCTATGTTGAAATTAAGAAACTATATCTTATCTCATACAGTCAAGCTCATCTCAAAGTATAAACTCACTCAAGTATCTATTGGTGATACTAGTCCTTAACGGACGTTTGGAAAAATATAGAATGTTATTGAGCAAGTTCAAGATCGAATATGTTACTCAAAAATAGGTCAAAGGACAAGCCATTGCTGACCACTTAGCTGAACATGCACTGCCAGATAACACTCCCATTAACATGGATCTCCCTGATGAGAACCTCTTCACAATTGACGACTCAATTTGGAAGCTATACTTCAACGGTGCAAGGAATGAATACAGGTTTGGTGTAGGTGTCATACTATAATCACTAGAGAAGGTTTTAATGCCAACAACCATCATATTGAATTTCCCATGTACCAATAACATTGTTGAATATGAAGGCTTGATAACGGAACTCGTGAACACCATGAGAATGAAAATCCAGCAAATACGAGTGATTGGTGACTCGTTACTCGTCAAAAACCATGTTCAAGGGATTTGGAAGGTGAAAGAAGAAAAGCTCAAACCCTATCAAAAAAGGGTGGAAAAGATGATCCCATATTTTTAGAAAATCACCTTTCAGCACGTAACTAGGGAAAATAATCGGTTTGCCGACACCCTTGTGACCCTTGCTTCAATGGTTGATATTCCTTCAGAAATCATCATGTTGTCATTCTGCATCAGGAACAAACATGACCCTTCTCCACCAAGGATAAAAAAACAATAGAGCAAGAAAATGAGAACGATGGGGAAATGTCTCTGGTGGCTTCAGATGCGCTAGTTAAGGCAAAACCATAGTTCAACGATGTTTTGTCCCTGTTGAAAGATGGTTTATACCCCGAAGGAGCCACCAAAAAGGACAAAGAAGCCCTTCGAAGGTTTTCTATGGGATTATGGTGATCTCAAGTTCAAGAAGTCCTTCGATGGCATCATTCTTCGGTGTCTCGATCAGTCAGAAATAGGCCAAGTTACACAATGAAGGAGGTCATTCTAGGGCAGCCGCCTTAACCCAGAAAATCAGGCTCCAAGGCTATTACTGGACTACCATGGCATAAGATTGTTGGAAGTTCGTTAAGAGGTGTCACAAATGTCAACTTTATGGAGACCTCATCCATGCACCGTCTGTACCACTCTACTCAACACCGCCTGTATGGCCCTTTGCCATGTGGGGTCTTGATATCATCGGATTGATCTCACCAAAAGCCTCAAATGACCACCATTTTATATTAACAGCTACATAGTACTTCACAAAATGGGTAGAAGCCACATCATTTGTCAAAATTGAGGGACAACATGTTGCCCATTTCATAAATAACAACATTGTATTTAGATTTAGTGTTCTTGAGTAAATCATTACTGATAATGGATTCAACTTCAAAATGAAAAGGTCACTAAGGTATTCAAAAAGATGGAGATAATGCAAAAATTCTCCATACCATACTACCCTCAAGGAAATTGATAAGCAGATGCCACGAACAAAGGACTTATCAGGGTCATAGATACAATAATAGAAGGTGGCAGAGATTGGCACGAAATGCTAAATGATGCGCTATGAGCCTACAGGACAACTGAGAAGACTCCTACTGACATAACCACATACTCATTGGTGTATGGTATGGAAGAAGTGCTACCTATTGAAGTTGAGATACCGTCTCTTCGAGACCTTATTCAAAAAAATTCAGATGAGGAACAAAAGATCGAAGCACAAATCGCTGCCCTCATTACTTTGGATGAAAGACGACTACGAGCAATACAAAATATCGTTGCTTACCGGGGTAGAATGGAGAGGGCATACCAAAGAAACCTTGTTCCTCGACAATTCACAGAAGGGGACATGGTACTCAAGAAAATCTTTCACACTCCTGCAAATCCACACCCTTTAGGCAAGTTCAAACCTAATTAGGAGGGGTCCTTCGCCGTTACCCGAGTGCACCTTGGCAATTCTTATAAGATCAAAAATCAAGAGGGGTACGAACTCAATGACCCCATTAATACGATGTATCTCAGAAAATACTACCCGTAACGAGCTCAAAAGCATGGTGAAAACCTGAAAAGGCATCACAAAGAAAAAGAAAAAGAGAAAAAAAGAAAAGAAAAAAAAAGAATGTGTTGAAAACCTGATAGGGCATCGCGGGTAAAGAAAAAAAGAATAAAAAATCTCCGACTCAAAACCTCAAGTAGAAACAAGTACCTGTGAGTTACAACAGTATTGCACAAGCAAAACACTCAAGTACAAACAAGTACTTGCAAGTTCCAACAATACTGCACGAGCAAACCCTGTGGACGAAGACTCCTCCTAAACCCTGCAGGTTCCCAACAGAACCAACTCAGAAAGATGTGGGAGGGTGACATGAATAGAAAACTGAAGTGACTTCGACGAACCCTAGAAGAACGTCGAGACTTCTCCAAGATGGAAGCTCGACAATAATCCAAAGAACTCTTCATGGACTCGCGAAGCACATGATGAAAGCTCCAAAGGTGAAAGGACAACTTCGAGACACTTGAGTTCTCACGATCCCACAAGGAATTCCTTTCATCATCTTTAGGTAAAACATAATAAAGAAAATGACCACCAAAGGAGCCACAAGTGGCAAAACTGTAAGGCCCGTCCCTTTGGAAAATTCTTTTTCAATTTGATTGTTAAAACCTTCCATTTTCAAAACCCTTTTAGAAAGGCCTTCTTCCATCACTACAAGAGGCTAAAGTGTTAGCCGATTTGGTCTCGTTGTTGAAGCCTAGTTCTTATGCTTGTTATGAAGGCTTGAAACTAGCCAAGCACTCCATGGTTGTATGAGTATAATTGTCAACTACCACATATCATTGATGGGTGAACCTCACCGATAATGACATTGGCTAGTTTGGGAGCATTCTCTCTTTCAGATAGATCCCCTGAGGCAAAATGAGGGAAGCTCATCCCCATGTGTGTGTATGACAGTTCGATAGCCATAAATTTTGGACAAAAACCCTACAACTAGGGGGACTGAGTTTGTAAAAATTTAGTGTGAAAAGTGTGTGCAAAGAAAGTGTCCCACTTTACGACGAATCAATTGCACATGTAAAGATAAACAAATACCCCATAACTGGGGCAATAAAAAAAAAAGCAAGAAAGAATGAGAGCATGAAAGATAAACAAGAAAGGAGAGATCCATATATTTATATGTACTTGAAGGTCCATATTGATCTCCAAGAAAAAAAAAAAGAAGAGGAAGAAGAGAGAAAAAGAAGAAAGGTCACATCCTGGACCCTGAATCCTTCTCAACCACTGGTGTACGAACGCTCTCCTCTCCCTCCAACCTCTGTCGTACCCACCTCAGATCCCTTGTCATCCGAGTAGACGCCTGAGATTGCGACTGACTTCGAGCGGAAGATGGTAACGATACCCTCACATAAGGATTCACATCTGCTAAAGAAAGGTTACCACCCGCGGCTAATAGAAGCATAAACATTTTGCCACTTTTGTCTATAAGACCTTTAACATCCTCCAAAAGCTCATGGCATCGATCTCTGGATGAATTCTGTTAAACCAAAGACACGACATGAGAGAAGTTGAAATAAAGAAAAAAAAAGATATATGATATAGAAGAAAAACATACCCTCTCTGATCGTTAATGATCTAGACGTCTCTCTAAATCTTCAATGAGGACGGGAGATGGTGTTTGAAGACAATTTTCATCACCTTGGTCCCTGATGCATAATAAAGAGGAAGCAAGTAAATAAAGCCATGACATACAATGGAATTCTCGACAGTCTTTGAATTGCCCCAGAATGGGTAAAAGTCTTCCTAAGCATTTCAAAAGATCACTTGTCAAGTTTCATCACAATCAAACATGTCTAAGGCAGTGCAAACAAAGAAATAATTTCAGAAAAATCAGCCTCTTGCATCTTGAAACGGACCCTGTAACTAGTGCTCTATTTTGGTGAATCAAAAAACTGTGGGACTACCGCCATTGGATCCATCACTGTTGAAAACCCTTGTGGGTCAAGTTTCGGCCTAATCAGGTACTCTAGGACAAAGTTATGGGTAAAATATAAAAAAAGGGTAGACTGCACACTATTCCCGTGACTATTTTTGCAGCCTCAGGCAGTAACTTTCAGGGTCTATATCTCATTCTTCCTGAGTCGGATCGCGCACAAATTCTGTGAGCATGTTCATCTCACCAAGATGAGTGTTTTGATATGTGACATGCCCCGTGACAACATTGAGCCAGGAGAAACGCTAGATAGAAGTTGCTGATCCGTGAAGAAAGTTGCAGGAAAATCAGTAGCGACACCTCTTGCTTGAGCAGCCAAATCTCTAGTCCGAACCTTGTACATGATGAACAGTAGGATTTAGCACACGAAGGCGTCGAAGTAACTACAAATTCCGGCGTTGGAATTCCAGAATCCGGCAAGAAATCCAAAGTTGCAAAATCTTCGTCTGGACAAGAAATTGAGCTACGTTTGTTGCTACTCAATCATAACGGCATGCTTAGTGTGATCCAGTGAAGAAATAATAGAAAAAAAAGAAAGAAACGAGCACACTATCGATCCAAAGTTTTCAAGATACATCCAAATTTCAAGTCGCATGATCCATGACTTGAAGTTGGTATCAAATCGATTGTCGTGCCGAGCCCAACAAGAAAACAATAATCTTTCGATCAAATGAGAACCAGAGCAGCCCAAATTATTCACGAAAGATCACGCACGTTTTAGGGCAGCAGCATGGATTGTTTTTGAATTCTATGTATTGTTTGGCAGGGGCAAAACAGTCATTTTATACCCATTTTTAGAATTTCTTTTAATTTAAAATAATTGTAATTATCATCAATTGAGATAGTTTTTGAGCATCCACCCATGTTTGGGCCCAATTTTATAAATACATGCTAAACGTAATTGTAAGGGGTTCTTCCCTGATTAGCAAGTTCTTCCCTGATTCCCCTTCAGTTGATCAATAAGTTCGTGCTTCTACTTTGAGTTCGTTGGTGTGTCTTGGAGAGAGATAGAGGATAGAAGAAAAGGTTTGATACCCTTCGATAAGGTAATTTTCTCTCTCCTCCTCCCATCTCTCTCTATTTCTCTCTCCTCCTCTCATCTCTATCTCTTTCCTTTCTTCTTCTGTTCTCGGTTTTTCTCTCTTTGTTTCTGTGGACGCGCACGACTGTGGCTGAACCGTGTATGCCATTTTCTTCCCTCTCTTTCTGTAACTCACACGACGATGACAGCGCTTGTGTCTCATTCTCTCTCTCTCTCTTCTTCTTCTCTTTCTTCTTCTTCTTCATCTCTCTTTTTGTTCTTCTTTGACTGGATGTGCATGGCGATGTCATCGCCAAGCATGAACCTTTCTCTCTATTTTCTCTATCTCACACACGGCGATGGCAACGTCGCATGCGTCTTCTCCTCTCTTCTTCTCTATCTCACACACGGCGATGGCAGCGCCATGTGCGTCTTCTCCTCTCTTCTTCTCTATCTCATACACAGCGATGGAAACACCATGTGTGTCTTCTCCTCTCTTCTTCTCTATCTCACACATCGCAATGACAATGTCGTGTGAATCTTCTTCTCTCTTCTTCTTTATCTCACACTGGGCGATAGCAATGCCGTGAACATTTTCTTCTCTCTCCTTCTCTGTCTCACACACACGGTGATGGCAATACTTGTGTGCTCTCTCTTTTCTTCTCTATCTCACACACGCGGCGATGGCAATGCCGTGTGCATTTTCTTCTCTATCTTCTTTTCTATCACACACACACGGTGATGGCAACGTTGTGCGCATTTCGTTTTCTCTCTTCCTATTCTTCCTCTTTTCCTTCTTTCTTTATTCTCTCTCTTCTCTATCTTTCTCTCTGTGTCTCTCTGTCTGATGCATGGCAATGGAAATTCCATGCATGAATCTCTTTCTCTACTTTCTTTTCTCTGCTTTGTCATTCTCTTTATCTGAACATGCATGGCGATGGCAACACTGTGCACATATCTCTTTGCTTTCTTATCCCATTGACGCCCACGGCAGCGGTAGCGTCATGCATACCTCTCTACTTATTCTTCCCTCTCTAACGTCCACGGCGATGGTAGCGTCGTGTGTATCTCTTTCCTCTCTTCTTTTCTTATTATCCTTCTCTCTTTCCTAATCTCTTTCTATCTCCTTCCTTCTTTCTCCTCTGACTCTTTCCCAATTTCTCTCCTCACCTTCCTTTTGCCATCTCTCCTTTCTTTTTTTCTCTCTCTACTTTCCTTTCCTCTTCCTCTTCCTCTTTCCTAAAATCCTCTTTCCTCCATCATGGACGGTTGAAGTTCATCACCGTCCATGCTCTTTCTCTCTTCTCTTTCCTTTATCATGGATGGCAGAAGTCCATTGTCATCCATGTTCTTTCTTTCTCTTCCTTCTCTTTTTTCTTTCCTTTCCCTCTCTTCTCTCTCGCCTTTCTTTCTCTCTCTTCTTTCTTTCTCTTCTTCTCTCTCCCCTTTTCCTTCTCTTTTCTCTCTCTCTTTCTCTCTTTGCTTTTCTTTTCTGTTCTCTCCCTCTTTCTTCTTCTTTTTCCTCTCTCATTTGACCTAGGGACAGGTCTAGCACTGTCACGGTAATCTCGTCGTTGAGTAATACTGTCGTCATGCCTATTTGAGTCACCGTGCCCGTCTGACCACCACATCAAATTAACCGTTGTGCCAAGCTTATCGGTGTTGGTATTCTGTCATTCAGTAGTACTGCCGTCGTGTCGGTCTCATTACCGTGCCCGTCTTGCTATCACTCAGGTCAATCATCAATCCAATCTAGCCGATGTGCTAAGCTAGTTACTTGGTCAAGTGTCTCTTTCTTTTCTTCTTCTTCTCTCTTCTTCCTTCTCCTAACCCTCCTCTCATCATCTCTTCTCTTTTCTCATTTCAATGTGCACACCTTGTGTAAATTCATCCAAAGACAAAGTGGGGTCTTTCGGCTCACTTGACTTGTAAAATTAACCATGTGTAGGAGAATACAGTCCAAGGGAGGCGATTTCGAACAAGTTGTAGAACAAGGGGCTTTCTTCGTGATCTAAGCGAAAGCCCATGCGAGCCAGCCTGAGTAAGTCTCGAACCCACCTTAAATTCCTCTCTCATTGGTTGGTACACCTGCCCTCGCTCTAAGCGAGGTTCCCAAGAGAGCGATCTCAAAAGTCCGGGGTTCCCTCGAAACCCAAGACGCGTGCTGCCAGATCATCCGGGTACGAACGGCGAGATGGAGGCACCTAACCAGGTGGTCTAGGAAGGGTGGGAACAACAACAGAAGAAGACGGTACTGACTATACTCTGTCTAGCTCGGCCCGAACTCTCTTCAGCTCATCCCTGATAGAATCACGCTCCTCTTCTGCCATGTCCCTCGCCTCTCTGGTCCCCTCAAAGTCGCGGCGAAGACTCTTGAGATCCTTTACAATTGAATCTCACTCCTCTATCATGGAGTCTTGTTCAACATGATGAGAAGTGACTTCCTCACATGAAAATTGATCCCCGCCAAGATAGGAAGTCCTCAGTTGTCGCATCATTCCCTCACCATGATCAGTCAGGGCGGCAAGATCCCTCAAAACGACCTTGTATTTCTCCTCATATAAAGACAAAGAGATGCTCTCCTCCTCCTCCTCACCGATAACATGGGAAATTCTATCCCTCCACTGCTCTATCCAAGGATTCATCTCTCTCATATAGACATCCTCATCAATAGTGCTGACCATAATTGGAGTACAGGGCAGAGTAATCTCAAAGGAAGACTGAGGATGGCCAAACTGACGACGTACCCGACCCGAAAAGGATGGCACGAGCCTAACTTGCCATCTAACCCCGTATGATGTAAAAGCGTGTATTATGTCTAGCCTCGTATGATGTAAAAGGGTCGGGTGTATTCCGTTTAGCCCCGTATAATGTAAAAGGGTAGGGTGTATGGTCCATCGCTGCATGACACTAAATTGCTTAGAGGACTCTATGGTTACAGGAGTTAAAACTGCTAACCAACCTTGTTTTTTGAAATATCTTTCTTTTTTAAAAGTTTTCACTATATGTCTTGTGTTTTCAAAAACTTTAATTTCTTTGTTAAAATCGTGACATGTCCAAGCTTTTCTATTTTAAAATTCCCCCTTATTTTCAAAATTTCTAAAAAAGACTTTAAAAAATGAAGGAGCTTGGATACCCGTATATGATTATTACCGTGTTATCGCGTTGCTCTCTTCAAAATCGACCAGACAAGTCTCTTCTTATAGAAAGCCTTAAGAAACCCTAAGGAAATCAAAGAAGATGTCAGGGTTAAAAAAATTTCAAACAATGAAACCCCTTAAGTTAAGTGGCATGGAAAGAAAATCCAACTCAAGTTTCAAGCTTGTGTTACTCACCGACATCGCACACCAAAAACCCTAAGAGGAAAGTGCCCTAGATGGGTGAGCTCAGTGAGCGCAATGACTTGGAGGGATTAGTTGGTGCACCCTCTGATCACATGACGTCAAGAAGAAATTTAAAATGCCTGCATTATCTTTGATGTTCACCTACTCCTCGAAGGATAGGGAATGCCAAAGTGTCTACTTCTTTGCTACTCACTTATCCATCGAAGGACAGGGAGTGCCAAAGAGGGGCAACTATAGACACCCGTATTTAAATCTGGCAAATCCTGTTGTTTCCTGAACCCTTAGAACTGCATTATCCTAGTAAATCCAAATCTATAGCCCACACAGTCTACCCTGTGACCCATAACTATTTTACCTACCAAGAATCATGCAGATACCCTATTTTTACCTAGGGTTCTACAAACGCCTTGTTTTACCAAAAAAATCATTAAAAATAAATTCATGTTTTACCCAACTTTTCTTTGAGAGCTTCACAAGAGGCTGAGAAACACACTTGAAGTGGACAATTTTGCTTTGGACCAACTTTGGTTTGGGCGATGCTAAGCGTGCCGCTCAGCCTAGATTGGGTGACACGAGTGGTGCCGCCCAGCCGACTAGGGCGACACCACTGGTGTCACTCAGTTCTGTTCAGGCCCAAATTAGAAATCTCTCTTGTTCATCGATTTCTTTCCTTTTTGTGTAGTTTTTACCATGTTTGTTTGCGTGACACCATTGGTGTCGCCCAAACCCGAATCCCCAAAAATGGTATCTTTGGTTAGGGGATCTGCTGGTTATGGAAAGATGCCTTTCCCAATAGATCTTTAGCCCTTATAAAACCTCATTTTCGTGGCCATAAAGAAGGAGAGAGAGAAAGATTGAAACCCTAGCCCTTTTTCTCAGAGAAGGTTAAGCCTAAAGCCCTAACCTAAAAACCCTAACCCTAAGCTTGAGAAACCTTAAGCCATGAAAGGATAGGTAAAAAAACCCAGACCATTTTAAGTCATCTCTAGGGCATAACAACCCTTTTAAATCATAGATCTTCTGGTCAACTTCTGAATCAGAGCGGCAAAGAGGACGCCAATTCTGATACGGGCGAGCCCTCGAAGGCCCGGGAGTCCCAGGCCGTTCGGCTCGGTTTGGTGTTGTTTTGTTATTCTTTCCTTCTTCTTATTCTTCTCCTCATTTTGGTCAGTTTACCACTTTAAACTCTTGTTTTGATGTCTTAGATCATGCTGGCTCTGCCACATATCTGAGAGCGGATGTACTCGTTTCTGGTTAGATCTGCCTTCATATCTGAATTCGATTCATCCCACGTTCTCTACAACATTATTTTTATCAGTTTAATAAGTCGTAATCCGAGAGATCTTCGTCGGAAGATCAGTCCGATTTTCATCGTAAACAATTGTCTTTATATTCCCCAGCATAAGAATTGTGGATATTTTCTTTGTTTAAAGAAAATTGGTTAAATAACATCAAGGTTTTTAAGATCTTGGATTTGTTAGTTTAATTTTCTGTGAAGTGAGAGTTATTGTAATAAGACTACTTGTAAGTGATCTTTGCCAAAAGAAAAGGGGTGAAAATAAAAAAATAAAAAAAACATATTCCTCGACAATATTGCATTAGTCTTTCTTTCATCGAAGCCTAGGTACTATTTTTGTTCTCCCATTCTCTCTCTTGAAGCCTATCTCTCCTAATTTCACTTATTTTCCTACAACTAACATGCAAAATCATAAGAAGAAGTTTTCTCTTCTCTACACTCTTTCAACCCTACCCTCCTCTCTTTTTCTTCCATATTCACTCTTTTTGTGTCCTTGAAGGTGAAGATGGCATTAAAAACATATGTAAACCTACAAAAATCCCAAGATTTTGGCATTTTTTGGCTCCACCATAGTAGATTGAGATTTGATCCGAGTCTTATTGGCAGCCATGGCCGACTGGATTGTTTTAGTGTTCTATGAATCTTTGAAGGTTCAGAGAGCAAAAATACACGGTCTTCCTTCAAATAGGCATGTTGTATCCATCATTTTTTGATAAATGAGGAGCAAAGTTTTTGTTGCAGGAGTGGTTAATTAGAGGCTTCGAGCTAGAGAGAGAAAATGATCTGTTAACCAAAGGATTGTTTCAAATATGGTATGGTTAATAGAAAGACAAAGTAGTTGTTAGAGAGGGAAGAATGGTATATAGAAGAGAAACCCTAATTGTGGGGGAATTTGATATATCTTCCTCGAAAAGATAAGCAAAAAACCACACCTCTACATTGTGTTGGTTGTTGGGTTCTTGGATATCGACATGGCGCATATAGGGTTCCCTGAGAGCTAAAATAGCTCATTTTTTTAATAGAGTAAAATCCTTGTAATGGGAGCTAAATTTGGGGTTCCTTAAGCGCATTGTAGGATGCAGAGGGAAAGTGAACTCAAGAGTGAAATGGTTGTGCTAGGTAAGCAGGCGATTTGGTGTTAAAGAGAAAGAGGATGCAAATGGAAAAGAATTGGGGTTGAAAAGTTGGAGAGAGAAGGAGAGGGGGAAATTAGGTTGTTTAAAGGGACAAAGGTAACATGTGGCATGGGGCTCCGGTTCTCTAGGTTGTTCTTATTGCATAGTGTGAAAAATCTGCATAGTCCGTATAGATGACCAGTGTAGGAGGCTGCAACTCAACTTCAACAAATAGGGTTGCAGCCCTATAGAAACTGTGTCTGTTTTTTAAACCTTGAGGCTATGAATACATCCTCATTTCTATTAAAAAATAAATAAAAAATTATAGATACCCCCAAAATCGACTTTATAGGCATCCTAGCCCCCAAAACGTTTTGTATCCCACTCTAAATACTCTAATTTTTTTTCTTATATTTATCCCCCCAAGTCAAAAAGTCAATGGATTTAGGAGAAAAATGCCCTTACTCTCTCTTATCCTCTAGTTTGGGGTCATGTGACTCTCTCTTTGCCAACATTCTCTCTCCCCCAAATTAAAACCCATCTCTCTCTCTCCCATCTCTTTTTATCTCTCTCTTTCTCTCTCTACATGCCCTCTCTCTTTCTCTCTAGCGATGAACTAAGATTTTTGATGTCCGGTACCCAGTGTACCGTGTTGGGTGAGTGTGGCCAATAAAGGCCTCATGAGTGCTTGTAATAAACATTTTAATTTAATAGAACATGAACTCTATGGGAGTGTGAGCCTTCGTGGACCATATTAAGCCAATAATATTTACTGATATTGAACTAAGCTTTACGAGCTAGGCTAGTCAGTTAGAGAAAACCTATGTTACCTAGACATAGAAAACTATCCGATAAGGATTTTAATAGGTCATCCCTTGATGAGGTTGGAGTATATTCGGATAAGTGAGCCGAGGGACGGTGTAGCCCTTGTGTGTGATGGTGGCCTTCAAAGACGGGGGTCAAAGCATTATCCGAGTACCATCACACGACATGCATATATGATAGTCGTTTGGAGAAAGCGAGCCACCTTTCAAGGTAAAGCTTATGCATATGTGAGAGATATCCCTATGCGCTATATTAGTTATGGTCGCATCTGATCTAGATGACCTTGGTACATCTCTAGGGGAGAACCTGAAATTCAAAAGTTATGATTATGACCTCTTACCCATTGACTAGAATTTTGTGACCCACTAATGAGCCCCTGTATGAACTGTGTCATGGGCAATACTGGGTTCGTTTGAGAAAGCAAGTGTTGACCGTAGTCCACAGTTGAAGGTGGAGTGCCCCAGTATTTATCGATTTAATTCCTATACCATATAGATCATTTTTTCCCTTTAATGAATTTAATTATATTTGTTTTAATGATATATGATTTTTAAAATTGTTATAAGAAATTTTTTAGATCTCCGGTTATTTTATTTATCAAATTTGAATTATAAAAACAGAGATAGTGATTTTAGATTGATTTAATTATTTGAATTAAGTTTTACAAATTTCTAAAAATTAGATTATATTTTAATTAATTTCATTATTGCATGGGAATCACAATAAGCTATGTATTAGGTTTATGTGGCCTTTAAAAGCCTTATGAGTGATTGTGATGAGACATTTGATACAGTGGATCATGGACTCAGTGAGACCATACCATGCAAATGAGGTTTGCAGATACCGGATTGTGCTTGACAGTCTAGGCAAGTCAGTTGGGAAAAACCCATATTGTCTGGGCATAGAAACTAAATCGAGAAGGGTTCTAGTTGATTATCCCTTGATGAGGTCGGAGTATGCTAGGATGAGAGAGCCGAGGGACTGTCTGACCATTGTATGTGTTAGTGGCCTACGGAGACATGGGCCAAAGCCTCATCCATGTACTATGACACGACATGCGTATTGATAAACCATTCGAGAAAGCGAGCAAGCGACCTTTTAGGGTGAAGCATATGCAAGTGTGAGATATACCCTTATGCACCACAGAGCTGTGGTCGCATAAGACCTAGGTGACATTAACTCGTCTATAGGGGAGAACCTGAAATCCAAAGACTGGAATTACGATCCCTTGGCCATTGGCCAGACTTTGGTGAACCACTAATGGCCTCCTGCTTGGACTGTAGGTCATGGGCAACGCTGAGTTGTCATGATAAAGCAAGCGTGGTCTGTAGTCCACAGTTGAAGGTGGACTGCCCCATTATTTATTTAATTCCTTGACCATATAGATATTTTTCCCATCAAATTAATTTAATTATGTTTCTTTTATGATAAATATTATTTTAGAATTGTTATTTTAATTTTTATAAATCCCTGGATATTTTATACATATCATTTGGGTTTATAAATTAAAGATATTGATTTTTAATAATTAAATATTCAAATAATATTATAAAATTTATTTTTATTATTTTTAGATATATGAATTTTTATGGGGGCCCATTGTGATAGTGGATACAAAGCTTAGACCAAATTTCCAAGTCGAAAAACAACGCAAAATGGACACCTTCAACAAGCCACTTGTTAAAAACCAAGCTAAGTGAATAAGTTACAGTCCTTTAAATAACAATTACAACCGTTCTATCCTTGTATAACAATTGTAAATAAACTCAAATACCAACCCCTTATGGGGCAATTACATATAAAGTAAGACTAGCTTATGAATTACACTTTCATAGCACAAATTATATAAACTATGTCTTAAAGCTTAAATACATCACACAACTAATCTAAACAAAATTATAAGAAATAAAATCAACTAAACAGGGAATTATAATGCCAAATTAAAATTAGGAAGGCATGTTTCGAACCCCTTATGCTGATGCACGCAATCGGGCCCTATAAGGACTTAATTTTGTCCCTTTGGATTGTACAAAAGTGGTTCAATCTCACAAGAGTGTCGAATCCAAATGGGAAGCAATTACACATCTTAAAATCACTTCTTAAGATCTCAATACACTAGCATTATCATCTAAAATAGAATGTCAAAGGTTTGAATCAAATAGGATAAGGAAAAAGAGAGTTATAGCCAAACTACACATGGTGGTCCCTCAAACCACCAAAACAGTCTTATATGGAAAAGATTATGAACCCCCATAGGTAAAAATGTGATGAAAAGGTTCTGAAAATTGAGTGACACTCCGAGAGTAAATTATTTGATGGATTTGAAGCAAAGTAATCAATGAATACTACGCATGATCATGGATTCTCATGTATACAGGATATAACTCGTGAAGGACCTGTATACACCCCATTTTAGAACTGAAAAATTCTATGGTTTTTGAAACCTTAGGACCAATTATCCTAATAAACCCAAAATCCATAGTTCACATAGCCTACCCTGTGACCCGGAACCAGTCTACCTGCCCAGAGCTCTGTTTGAGCCCAGACTCCTAAATGCCCTGTTTTACCAAAACAAATCACTAAAAAATAGTAACAAAATTTGTTTTGACCCAAATTTTATCTAAGAGCTTCACGAGAGGCTGAGGAACACATCAGAAGTGAAAAATATCAATTTTGAAAAAAATTGGTTTGTACGACCGACTTGTGCCGCCAAGGCGACACAAATTGTGCTGCCTTGGCGACACAACTTATGCTGCTTAAGCGACACAACTTGTGCGGCTCAAGCGACATGAAATGTGTCACCTAAGCGACACGACTTGTGCCGCCCAAATCCAAGAGCCTCCAAAACACGTTTTGACTAGGTAAATATTTGGTTGCGGAAAAATTCTCATCAAGATAATTTCCCCCTTATTAACATCTCTTGGGGGGACCATTTAAGGGGAGGAGAGAAACGCTAAGAGGGGGAGACCGAGAGAGACTGGAAGTGACTGGAGGGTGGACGGAGAGAAAACACTGGAGGGTGGACGGAGAGAAAACTTGAGATAGAGAACGAAAATAGAGGAGATAGAGAAAGAAACCTGAGAGAGACGAGAAACCTAGCATAAAGAAAAAGACAAGAAGAATACAAAAAAAACATGAGGGAACTACAGAGAGAGAAAACCTTAGAATTTATGTGAGGAAACCCTATCCTCCTGAGAGAAACCCAGATCTATCCTTAGGAAAAAACCCCAATCTAAAAGATTGGCTGGCTAATATTCGGATCAGAGAGACAAAAGAGGACCCGTTCTGATACGGGAGAGCCCTACAAGGCTCGAGGGTCCCGGACCATACGGCCTGGTTCGGTATCGCTTTCTTCACTTTTCCTTCTTCTTATCCTACTGTTTCATTTTATTTTCACTATTGTTTTAGTTAATTTGCTTTAAAATCGTATTTTGAAACATTTTGGATCATGCTGACTCTGCCACAAATCTGAGAGGAGATCTGCACTTTTTGGGCAGATCTGAACTCGATTGTTCCCACTTTCTCTACCATCATTTTATCAGTTTAACGTGTCAGATTTGAGCGATCTTCACTGATAGATCACTTCAATTTTGTGCTATATACAGTTTGGCACTCCACCATGGGGTATTTCAAGTTTGATCCAAGCACCAAATTACTATTTCTGTTCACCATTATTCATTGTTTCTAATCCAGAAAAAGGTCCAAAACCTGGCTGTCACAAGGACCCAGGGTTTTGGGCTTTGAAACCCTAGTTTCCTTGTCCGACACGAGACGTGTCACCCAGGCGACACGAGATATGCCACCCAGGTGACACAAGATGTGTCGCCCAGGCGACACAGGTCATGCTGCCCAAGCGACACGGTTTGTGCCTCCTTGGTCCAGGGCGACATGTCCTCTAGTTCCCCCGGTCGCCCAAGTCAGAATTTTTTGAAATTTTGTAGGCTGGATCTTTGGTTCTTTTGTGATTTATCGCAAAATTTCAGATCAAAATAATTTTTTTAAAAAAAAAATAAAATTCAAAAATAAAATAAAATAATATATCTTGGTTGATATAGGTCTATTCTATCTGTTGTTCTTCTATTTCATTTTGTTTCAATTTTATTTCATCAAAAGGTTTGATTTTTCTGCTTCTGTAAGTTTCTG
>NW_006497955.1:1445700-1465932 GCF_000471905.2 Amborella trichopoda | reverse complement strand
ACATCGCTAGTCCTGATCACTGCCGATTGCTCACTTGTTTTCTTTCTTATTGTGTGCCTGTGTGTTTGACTTTATTTTATTTCACATGCTTCTCTACACACTCTAGCACTCACCGACCGGGAATCCCGAAAAACCAGAAAACAAATTTTTCGAAAACCCCCAAAATCCGTGTTAAAGGCGTGAGGGGAACCTAGCATTGAGAGCCGAGGCGGTTGGGATTCGCGTAACTTTAGCAGATCCTTTGCCTAAAAGAAACTCCACATATAGTAGGACCTGGTGAACATCCTATAATAGGAGGCCAGGACCTATGTGGGGACCTATATAAGCTTAGCCGCTTTTCAATAGTTAGGAACCCACTCTCAAGCCAAGCCTACCTATAATCAGACTAGGTCATTCATGTGCTTGCATGCTTGTTCTGATCGATTAATCTCATATTCCAATCCAGACCCCCTTTTAGTCCGAGTTGAAGCTTTTGGTTCCAAGTTCAGACTTATACCCAGCCTAGCTCTAGTCCGAACCAGGTTCACACCCAAGTTCGAACCTAAGCCCATCTTGGTTTGAGCCGAAGGCTCATTCCCAGCTCATCTTTGATCCAGTCTAGGTCCACACCTGATCAGATCATTAAAATTCTTTGAGTCCCAATTCAGGCTTATACCTAGCCTAGCCTAGTTTCGAACCAATTTTACACCCAGATCTGAACCTAGGCCCTCTCTTGGTCCGAGCCGGAGGGTTGTTCCTAGTTCTTCTTTGATCCAGTCCAGTCCACACCTGGTCTGATCATTAAAATTCTCTGGGTCCAAGTTCAGGCTTATACCCAGCCTAGCCCAGGTTTGAACCAGGTTCACACCTAGGTCCGAACCGGGGCCCCCATCTTGGTCCAAGCCGAAGGGGCCGTTCCTAGTTCATCTTTGATCCAGTCCAGGTCCACGCCGGGTCTGATCATTAAAATTCTCTAGGCCCAAGTTCAGGCTTATACCCAGCCTAGCCCAGGTCCGAACTAAGTTCACACCCAGGTCTGAACATAGGCCCCCTCTTGGTCTGAGCCGAAGGCTCGTTCCAGTTCAATATTGATCCAGTCCGGGTCCTCACAGGGTTTGACCTTCAAAACCCTCTAGGTCCAAGCTCAAGCTTGCACTCAGCTCAGTCCAGGTCTGAACTAAGCTTACGCCCCGGTCAGAATCTAGACCCACTCTTGGTCCGAGCCGAGACTCGTGCACCGCCTAGTCTAGATCTTAGTCTAGGTTCTCGCATAGGTCTTAGTTTAAAGTTAGCTGTAGGGATAGATTAGGCTCACCCTAGCTTAGGGTCTGAACCAAAACGCAGTGAGTTTAGACTCTAGTCTAGTCTTAGCTTAGGTCTTACTTAAGGATTACCCCTAGAGTCAGGATAAGTCCACCCTAGTTCGTCGAGTGTAGATACTACCCAAGTCTAGATCATATGACCCTGCTAAGAGTAATCACCATGTCCGTCACCCAAGGTGACTGTTCTACGGCTGACTCTAAGCCCAACCTTCTCAAACTTGGGGTTCACTATGCTGCAATCCCTTGGGATTACGGTCAGAACTCAACCCAGTTCATAATCTGATGCCCTGGTCTCCAATTAGAAGAAGAATCCCAAGGAGCTACTCCCAATCCCGAGGTGTGTATGGTCCAAAAAGTGAGCTCTGTTCGAAAAACATTGAAGATCCTGGGGGTCCAATTGGGCGTTGTCATACAGGGAACCTTACGTAGCCACAGTAGGAGTTGTGCAACCTTAGGCAACCAAAGTAGTAGTCGTGCACGGGGATAAGTCCATGTTGTATCTAATGCCCCCCCAAAGTCGCACCCAAATAACCTTGAGGCTCAACGGTCTCAAAATCAAGACCCATCTAGGTCTAGGAGGTCTAACCCAACCTCAAATCATCATAGTATAGCCCATGACATCCTGAATACGGTACACAGCAGAGGTGCCAATCTAGAACGACCCTTAGGTGAGATAGACGTCCAGGCCGCCCTTAAGAGTCTAGTTGGTCTAGGTTACACTGTCCAGATTCCAGTTCGTGGGTCGGTCCTAAACCAGCCTAATAGCATAGGTCAACCCCTAGCACAACTGAGTCAGTCGATTCTTCAATCAGTCCCTATAGTTCATCCAATCTAACAAACGTGCAATTTTCGCAACCAGTAGTGATGCTCATGGGTCAGTACGCCTCTCAAGCGGAAATGTATCTAACCACCTCAGTGACTTCGGCTCATCAATCTCAAGACCATGCAGGCCAACATATACCCCAAATCTCGAATCATCAGTCCACGCTTGGGAACTCATGAGCCAGTGGGTCTACTGTCATGTCGAACACCAACAAGAAGGCACTTTAAAAACGATGCAGGATATGCTCGTAAGAATGGGAATGCATGATATTGTACCCCCAAAGGCCTATGTTCAAGAGACACTTAGAGGCATGGAAGATCTTCCCCTGGGATTTGTTATCCCAGAATTTAGAAACAAATTTAAGGGGAAGAACGATCCAGATGCTCACGTCAACGCGTATCTCCTCTCCGAGAGAGCTTTGCGAGACAGGCCTATCTGACTGAAGGCCATATTTTCGCAAACATTGACCAGCGAGGCCTTGGACTAGCATCGAAGAATAATGTCTGCTCAATCACACATCACTCCGGATGAAATGTTTAACCTATTCGTCTCTCACTACCGCGGATCGATACCCTCCTTTGGCGAGCTCAGTGCAACGAAGAAAAATCCAGGAGAATCCTTCAAGGATTTCATCCGTCGATTCCGCAAGGCGGCGATTTTGGGTCATAGAATGCCCACTGATAGAGCCAGCCAAAATCTCCAAGGCCTCAGAGAATGCTGCTCCTGAATACAAGACCTTTTTCAGCCACGGCCTTATCCCCCACTCTTTCGACTCCATGATAGAGCGGATGGCATGACATGAAAGGGCTAGAGGGACACCCCTCAGCATCAGGCTCGATAATAAACCAATAACTACTCCCCAAAACAAGAGCAAGAAAAATAACAAGGGGAAAGATTCCGGTCAGGTTAATGAGATTGTCGTTAACAGACTGGCTCAAAGTTCAGCCACCCAGCACAATAATAGTGCTCAAAATCGTAGGGATCAGCTTAGAGCTAACGCTCAAAAAAACAATCGAAGGCGAGAGGACAACTTCACTCCTCTCAAAGACTTGTTAGAAAAAGTGCTGGAGTTACTCTTAAAGAAAAACATGGTTAAACTCCCACCACCACTGAGCCACCATTTGACGTTAAGGATAAGAGCAGATGGTGCAAGTGGCACAGAAACCACGCCCATGATACCCAAAATTGTTTCTTACTTGAAGCGGGTGATTCAAGGGATGATTAATAGGGGCGATATCACTATCGAACTAGAAATCAGCCTGTTGGAAAACTTAATAAAAAAATGGGTATCTTCACAAACCCTCTCTCCAAAAATACAGCCACAACGACTGAAGAAACGGGAGGTTTAACTCAAAGGAGGCTGTTATCATTCACATGATTGAAAACGGAGACAAAAAAGATGATCCCAGCCAATTCATATTGGCTTGTGATCATCATCTCCAAGAACTTGAAGAAGATCTTTTGAGTCTTCTTAAAGAAAACTCTTCATCTCTGAACTCTGATGATCCTCTTAAGTGGGACCAGTATGATGAAGATGATGCCCTCGAGATGGACATGGTCAAAGCTAATGAAAAGGGATCATCTTCCAAACAAGGGGCAACACCCCGAGGTCTTCCATCGCTCTCACTAGGGCTGACCCTATGGAAATCCAAGCTAGCGAAGTTGATTCCTTAACCCGAAGAGGTCGAGTGTTCAAACCCATCCAATTGATGGAGGACACTCTTAATGAAAGAATAGGAGCCACTTCAACAGCCAAACCACCAGCAAGGGTTACGGATCGTGAACCGAATAAAAGAACTCAAAGATCTGCAATCACCTATGATCTACCGACTCATCTTGGGAAGATCCAGGCTCAAATCTCCATCTAGGAGCTGTATGCGAAACGGTTGGCATTCGAAAAGGTTCTTACTAAGACCACATTCCGAGCAACACACAACCGGATGAGTTGGGCGGTATGATCAACCAAATAATGGAACCAACGCCAATCGTGTTCATGGACGATGACATCCCAGCCAGCTTCAACCGTTTTCATGTCCAGCCTCTGCACATCACTATTTTCATGCATGGATATGAAATACAGAGAGTGCTTGTTGATAATGGGGCATCCCTGAACATATGCCCTATGAAAATGGTGAAGCAGATAGGCAAAAGCCCGGATGATTTCGGGCCGTGTCAACTAACTATCGCTGCGTACGATGGGACCAAGAGACAAGTTGAAGGCATACTGCTCTCACACTTAAGATCTGCCCGGTCTTCCAAGTGATAAAGTTTTATATCTTAGACATAAAACCTTCATTCAACATACTACTAAGAAAACCGTAGTTGCACGAAAACCTTGTGATCGCCTCTACGCTCCATCAATGCCTCAAATTTCTGACAGAACATGGCGTCGCGAAGGTATGCACTGAACCCCTTGTTTTCCTCAATCCTAGCATACATAACGAGAAGCTAGCTATAAGGGTTGCTTGGAGAAATCCCACTCGCTTCCTTTGAGCAAGATGATTGTGCCACCTTACGCCTAGAGGCTGGCGACCCTGATCCTCAAATTTTTCAAGCTTCCGTATCGATGGAGGACATCATCGAATGCCAACATCGATACGGTTTTGAGTCCCTAGAAGCTTGGCACATGCTCCTCTCCCAAGGCTTCCAACGAGGCCAAGGCTTAAGGAGTCAACGAGCAAGGTGTAACGGAGGGGATTTCTGAATCACCTTAAGCCAAAACTGAAAATGAGGATCGAAGAGGACTCAGGTGTTCTCTCATTTATTTCAGAGCCGGATGAAGGCTTCAAGCTATCGAGGCTTTGTATATGGAGGCATTCAAAGCCTCGATCCTCTCGATGTCCATCCTTCAAAATGTCCAAAAGTGATCCTTGACTCCCCAACAAGGAATAATTATTCTTCCACATCTCAGCACACACAAGAACTAGGAATTGAAGACCTTTTCGCTGACCTGGATTTGAAGGTATGCACGATTGGTTCTAACACATCCAAGCGTGCTCATCCACCTATCCAAACACAGGAACGTAATTGGACGATCACTCCTCTATCTCGAGGATCGCTGGAAGCATACCAGCGACACGTTCAAGTCCCAGTACCAAAAAATGGATAGGTGCAGGGAGGCTATCTAATCACCTTACGCGTTCGGTCCCCAACATTTCTCTTGCAAGTCTTATAAGGGACACCCCTTGCGACATTTTAAACACTGTGGAAATTCAAAACATGATAAAACTAATAATAATGAAAAAGAATTTTAAAAAACGATGCTCACTCAAGATAGCCCAATAACGGTGCATAATACCCAAGACGATGAATTGGATGACCAATATGAAGATCAAAAGAGCCAAGAGTCTGAAGAAATCTCTCAACCTGAGGAACTTACTTCCCATGTTGAGCAATTGAAGAAGAGGTTGGATGGTGACCCAACGGCTATCTTTGAACAGACAATTGATGTAAACCTAGGAACTTAGAAGGACCAGAGGTTAACCAAGTTTAGAATCTCCTTTTCTTCTAAGGAGAAAGAAAATTTGATTTCCTTTCTGAAGGAATTTCGCAATGAATTTGCCTGGTCATACAACGATATGTCAGGGTTAGATCCCACTTTGGTGCAACATCACCTAATATTCAACGAAGGAGTTAAAGCCTGTAAGGCAAAAACTTCGAAGTCAAAAGACACACCTTGAGCTCAAAATCAAAGAAGAAATCGACAAACTACTCAAGGTGAGATTCATTACTCCCGTCGATTACTCAGAATGGTTGGCCAACATAGTGGTTGTACTTAAGAAAGACAGAAAGATTTGAATGTGTCGATTACAGAGACCTCAACAAGGCATACCCCAAAGACAATTTTCCATTACCAAACATAGATGCCTTGGTCGACAACACTGCGAGTCACGAGATGTTGTCATTCATGGATGGCTTCTGGGGTTACAATCAAGTCCTCATGGCAGAAGAAGAACAAACCAAGACATCATTCATACTACAAAGTCATGCCCTTTGGCTTAAAAAACGCAGGAGCAACTTATCAAAGGGAAATGACTAGCATCTTCAATGAAGCATACCATTATGGAATATTATGTCGACGACATCCTGGTCAAGTTGAAGACTAGGTCCAATCATTTCACCAACTTGAGAACCATTTTCAAAAGACTCCAGAAACATCAACTCAAACTCAATCCATAGAAATGTGCCTTTGGAGTTGAATCCGGCAAATTACTGGGCTTTATAGTAAGCCAAAGAGGCATTGAGGTACACCCGTCCAAAATATGAGCCATCATTGAAATGCATCATTCGCAGAATATCAAAGAAATCTGTGGGCTTCAAGGTCACATACAAGCCATAAGGTGTTTTATTTCACAACTGGCAGACAAGTGCGCACCATTTAATAAACTCCTTAAGAAAGATACCCCATTCATAGGGGATAATGAATGCCAAGAGGCGTTTGACCAAATTAAGGAGTACCTCACCAAACCCATCATCCTTAGCCCTCCTTATCCAGACAAACCCTTATTCCTATACATGTCAGCGAAAGACAAAACCATGGTGACATTGTTAAGACAATATAACGACCATGGAAAAGAACAAATGATATACTATATAAGCAAAACCATGGTCGACTATGAGACAAGATACACGGATGTGGAGAAGCACTGCTTAACACTTGTGTGGGCCATGTAGAAACTAAGACACTATGTTTTATCTCATTCAGTCATGCTCATATAAAAAATTGTTCCACTCAATTATATATTGGAGAGGCCAGTCTTCAATAGATGCTTGGCCAAGTGGAGAATTCTATTGAGCGAGTTCAAGATCAAGCATGTCACTCAAAAATCGGTCAAAGGACAAGTCATTGTTGACCACTTAGCCAAACATGCATTGCCAGACAACATTCCCATCAACAGGGATCTCCCTGATGAGAACCTCTTCACAATTGAGGACACAATTTGGGAGCTATATTTTGAGGGTGCAAAGAACGAATATGGGTCAGGTATAGGAGTCATATTATGCTCACCCGAGAAGATTTTAATGCCAATAGCCATCAGATTGAATTTCCCATGTATTATTAACATCGCTGAATACGAAGCCTTGATAGCCGGGCAGGAGAATGCAATGGAAATGAAAATCCAGCAAATACTAGTGATTGGTAACTCCTTACTTGTAATAAATCAAGTTCAAGAGATTTGGAAAGTGAAAGAAGAGAAGTTAAAACCCGATCAGGAATAGGTGGAAAAGATGATTCCATTCTTTAAGAAAATTACCTTTCAGCATGTAACTAAGGAAAATAATTGGTTCACCGACACCCTTGCAACCCTTGCTTCAATAGTCGATATTCCTCTAGAAATCACCACACGACCATCCTACATTAGGAACAAACATGACCCTTCCCCACCAAGGATTGAAAAAGAAATAGAGCAAGAAAATGAGAACGATGGGAAGGCGTCTTTCGTGGCTTCAGATGCATTAGTCAAAGCAAAACCGTGGTTCCATGATGTTCTGTTTGCTAAAGGAGGGTTTATATCTCGAAGGAGCCACCCAAAAGGATAAAGAAGCCTTTCGAAGGTTTTCTATGGGATTCTTAGTAAGAAGTGATCTCTTATTCAAAACGTCCTTCGATGGCATCATTCTACGATGTCTCAATCAGCCAAAAAATCACCAAGTGCTGACAGAATTACACAATGAAGGAGGTAATTCTGGAGCAGCCGCCTTAGCTCAAAAAATCAGGCGTTAAGGCTATTACTGGACCACCATGGCTGAAGACTGTTGGAAGTTCGTTAAGAGGTGTCCCAAATGTCAACTCTATTGAGACCTCATTCATGCACCGTCCGTATCACTCAACTCAACACCGCCCGTATGGCCCTTCGCCATGTGGGGACTCGATATCATTGGAATGATATCACAAAAAGCCTCAAACGACTACCGTTTTATATTAACGGCTGCAGAATACTTTACCAAATGGGTAGAGGCCACATCATTTGTTAAAATCGAAGGCCAACATGTTGCCCGTTTCATAAAGAACTAGATCGTATTCAGATTTGGAGTTACTGAGTCAATCATCACTGACAACGGATCCAATCTCAAAAATGAAAAGGTCACTAAGGTGTGCAAAAAATTTGGGATAAGACAGAAATTCTCCGCACCTTACTACCCTCAAGGAAATGGACAAGTAGAGGCCACAAATAAGGGACTTCTCAGAATCATAGACAAAATAATAGAAGGTGGGAAAGATTGGCACGAAAAGTTAAATGACGTGCTATGGGCCTACCGGACAATTGAGAAGACTCCTATTAGCATGACCGCGTACTCATTGGTGTATGGTATGGAAGCAGTGCCACCTATCGAAGTTGAGATACCATCTCTCCGAGTGCTTATTCATTAAAATTCAGATGAGGAACAAAAGATCGAAGAACGAATCTCTGCCCTCATTAATTTGGATAAAAAACGACAACAAGCAACACAAAATATCGTTGCTAACAGCGTAGAACCGAGAGGGCATACCAAAGAAGCGTTGTTCCTCGACAATTCAGAGAACGAGACATGGTACTCAAGAAAATCTTCCACACTCCTACAAATCCACACCTTTTAGGCAAAAGTTCAAACCTAATTCGGAGGGACCATTCGTGGTTACCCGAGTGCATGCATGCAATTCTTATAAGATAGAAAATCAGGAGAGCTAGGAACTCGATGACCCCATTAATGCAATGTATCTCATAAAATGGATGTGGTGAAAACTTGAAAAGGCATCAAGGGTAAAAGGAATAAAATGATCTCTAAGAAGGAGCTTTCGATGCAAAATACTCAAGTACAAACAAATACTTGCAAGTTCCAATAATGGAGTACTCCGATACATATAGTTATTAGCCTGAGATCTCAGTATACCTTTTGTTCGATTTTATAATGATGAAAAAAAACTAGTAATTTTTCAAAAATACTATGAATATTTATTGTGAATTTTAAAGATGTTTTTAGAATTTTATTTGCTAAAAAAATGAGGGTTTTCATATTGTTTGACTCATATTCCACTTTAGTTCTTACATGGCAGTGCCATTTGGCGTCCGAGTAGTCATAGGGTTGCGACGTGGCACCCCACACCACACTCCAGGATCACTGCCCAGCTGGGCGCTGATCCCTAAGCGGGGGACTTGATTGACATTTGGCTGCTTGTTTTTATAAGGGGTTGTGTTATGGTGTCTTGTTATATATTGTTATATAATGTTATAACTTAAGGCCCAATTTTATTACATGTCTAAATTAACTTACACATGGATCATGCATGGCATGTGTGAAGTTTAATTAATTTATTTATTTGATATTAACGAGAAAATGCATTTTCAAATTTGAGTTGAAAAATATCTTTAAATTGATTGGTTTGAAATTTTAGATGCACAAAGTGACTGGGTTTGATAAAGTAGAATATCTCCACATGTGTCAGATTTTCCAATTACTTCTTTGCCCTTTAGCCTTTGTGCTTATCTACTCTAATACATTTTTAAAAAAACTAAGGGTATTTTTGTAAGGCCATATTGGATACAATTGGAGCAAAAACATGGCCAAGGACAAAACGGTAAAGTGACGTAACTTAGGGTTAGGGTGAGTGATAATGGTGTGAAATCCCATCCCTTCATCCTAGTGGTTGGATGGAGATAGATGGCAGGGTACATTAGCCTCTCATGTGCCTTTGGATTAGTGCATCAAGGGTGTTGATAGTTATACCCATGATATAAAAGCACGTCATGAGATCTCAAACCCTAACTATCTCAACTCTTGAACCATTTTAAAAAATTGTTGCTTCCCTCCTTCTTCTAAGGTTTTGTAAGAGAAATTGAAGAGAGACAGCTTTTAGAGTTTCATTAATGGTGATCTTGATGGTGGTCCTCATTTCTTATGCTTAATTCCATAGTGTGTATTTATCAAGGTAAACTCCATTGAATTTTCTTTTCTTATAAGATCATATTCTTGACATCTATAGTTGCTGCAGTTTTGAATTTAAAAAAAGTTTCATTGATCTTAGTATCCCCATTTGATCATCTTTTTAATCATGCTTATTCATAGTGTAGTCCTGTTTATAGCACAAATCGAACTGATCTATCAGTGAAGATCGCTCGAATCTGACACTTTGAACTGATATAATGAAATGAAAGCAATATAGTGAAAGTGGGAACAATTGAATTCATATCTAAGATCATATATGCCCAGAAAGCGTAGATCTACTCTTAGATCTGTGGCGAAGCCAGATGATCCAAAACATTTCAAAATACGATTTTAAAGCAAATTAACCAAAATAATAGTCAAAATAGAATGAAACAGTAAGATAGGAAGAGGGAAGAGTGAAGAAAGCGATACCGAACCAGGCCCGATGGCCCAGGACCCCCGAGCCTTCTAGAGCTCGCCCGTATCAGAACCGATCTTATTTTGTCCCTCTGATCCGGATATTAGCAAGCTCATCTTTTCGATTAGTGTTTTGTCCTAAGGATAGATCTGGGATTCTCTCAGGAGGCTAAGGTTTCCTCACGTAAATTCTAAGGTTTTCTCTCTCTGTAGTTCCCTCAAGTTTTCTCTATCTATCTCATCTTTTTCTTTCTGCTAGGATTCTCATGTCTCTCTGGTTTCTATCTCTCTCTCCCCTATTTTCTTTCTCTATCTCAGGTTTTCTCTCTGTCCGCTCTCCAGTCTCTCCCAGTCTCTCCCGGTCTCCCCCCCTTAGCGTTTCTTTCGTCTCCCCTTAAATGGTCCCCCCAAGAGATGCTAAAAAGGGGGAAATTATCTTTGGGAGCATTTTGGAGGCTAATGGATTTGGCCGGCATAAGTTGTGTCGCTTAGGCGGCACGTTTTGTGTCACCTGGGCGGCACAAGTCGTGTCACTTGGGCGGCAGGAGTCGTGTTGCCCGGGTGGCACAATTCGTGTCGCCTAGGAGGCACAAGTCATGTCGCACAAACCAATTTTTGTCAAAATCGAGATTTTTCACTTCTGATGTGTTCTTCAGCCTCTCGTGAATCTCTTGGAGAAAATTTGGGTCAAAACAATTTTTTTTACTTTTTTTAATGATTTTTTTTTATAAAACAAGGAATTTAGGAGTCTGGGCTCAAACAGGGTTTCGAGCAAGCAGATGGGTTCCGAGTCATAGGGTAGGCTATGTGAACTATGGATTTTGGGTTTACTAGGATAATTTGCTCCTAAAGGATTGGAAACCGTAGAGTTTTCCAGCTCTCAAATGGGGTGTCTACAGTTGCCCCTCTTTGGCACTCCTGTCCTTCGAGGGATAGGGGGTGGCAAAGAAGCAGACACGCTGACATTCCTTGTCCTTCGAGGGGCAGGTGAACATCAAAGATAAAGCATACATTTTAAATTTCGTCTTAAGGTCACGTGGTGGAGGGCACACCAACTATCCCTCCAAGTCATTGTGCTCCCAAGCTCTCCCCCTATGGCATTTTCATCCTAGGGTTTTCGGCGTGAGATGATTATTTGCTCGCAAGCTTGAAACTCGAGGTGGACTTTACAGCCATGCTACATGACTTCAGGGGTTTCTCAATTTGAAAATTTTAATCGTGGCAATTTCTTTGATTTCCTTAAGGGTTTCATAAGGCTGTCTATAGGAAAGTTTTTCTATAAGAAGAGACTTGTCTGGCCGAATCCGAAGAGAGAGACGAGGCAGCAACGTGTTAAACATGGCAAACGCGATATTCATCATATACTGGTGTCCAAGCTCCTTCGTTTTAGAAAATGTTTTAGAAATTTTGAAAGTAGGGGGAGATTTGAAATAGAACCCGGAGCAAGGACAGGTTACGATTTTAACAAAGAAACTAAAGTTTTTGAAATCACAGACACATAGTGACAATTTTGAAGAGAGAAAGATATTTTGAAGCAAAAAGATGGTTAGTAGTTTTAACTCCTGCAACCATAGAGCCCACTAAGCAGTTTAGCATTGTGCAGCGATGGACCATACACCAAACCCTTTAACGTCATACGGGGATAAACGTTTGAACAAGGTGGTTGTGCCTTGAACACGTTGAACAGGGTGGTTGTGCCCTGAACAACATTGAAAAAGGTCGTTGTGCCCTGAACGCATTTGGAAATTTTACGTCGTATGGGGCTAGACTTGTAAATAGGGTGGTGTTGCCCGGAACACATTGAAGAGGGTAGTTGTGCCCTGAACACATCCAAAAATTTACATCGTACGGGGCTAGACGTTACCTGCCTCAGCTCTTTTACATCGCACGAGTTTGACGTTGAACAGGATATATCTGAACTTTAAAGTAATACGGGGTTAAATGTGTGAACAGAGTGATTGTGCTCTGAACACATCCGAAATATTACGTCAGATGGGGCTAGACATTGCCTGTCTCGGCTCTTTAACGCTGCACAAGTTTTATGTTTTTTTCTATCTCAGCTCTTTAACGTCACATGAGTTTGAAATTTTTCTCATCTCGGCTCTTTAACGTCGCACGAGTTTTACGTTTTAGCTCAGGTTTTTAATGTTGCACGAGTTTAACATGTTAGCTCAATTTTTTAATGTCGCATGAGTTTGACGATCTGATCCTGGTTGGATGTTTAGCTCATGCCACCGCAGAGCAAAAGACTTTTCTGATATTGGTTAGCAGTTTAGACTCATGCCACTGAGGAGCAAAAGATTTTGAAATCGGTGGGAGTTTAGGCTCATAACACCGAGGAGACTTTTATTTTTTTTAATTTTTCAAAATTTTCTAGAAAGTTAATTGGGAATTTAAGCTCATGCCACTGAGGAGCATTTTCTGGAAAGTTGGTTGGTAGTTTACGCTCGTGCCACCATGGAGCAAATTATTATTTTCTTATTGATTTTCTTTTGAAATTTTTATTTTTCTGAAAAATTGGTTGGTAGTTTGGGCTCATGCCATCGAGGAGAGTTGTCTTTTTTATTTTTATTCTTTTTTGAAATTTGAAAAAATTGGTTGGTAGTTTACGCTCGTGCCACCATGGAGCATCTGACAGGATGTCCGAAACCAATGTGCTTCAAAATCATTAGAAAACATTTTATTTCAAAAAGTAATTTTATAAAAAAAGCCATGATTTTTTTTTTGATTAAATGAGATGAGCGACACGAGGAGTGCCGCTCATATGCAATTTTTTTTTTTTTTTTTTTCTATGAGGTTTTTGGTGGCACGTCTCGTGCCGCCCAGGGCTGGGCGACACGGACCATGTCGCACGGGTGGCACGAGACATGCTGCCCATATAAGTGTTAATTTTTTTTTTTTTTTCTAATTGAGATGGGCGGCACGGGGCGTGTCGCCAGAGCGACATGTGCCTACCCAAAAGAATTTGTTATTTTTTTTGAAATGGGATGAAAAAGATTTAACAAAAAAATGTGGGCAACACGGGTCGTGCCGCCTTTCGTAGTGTCGCCCATACGCAATTTTTTTTTTGTTAAATGGGGTGGGTGACTCGGTTCGTGTTCCCCTGGTGGAACGAGTCATCCCGCCCATATGCAAAATTATTATTATTGTTTTTTTTTTTTGTAACTGAGGTGAGCGACACGGTTCGTGTCGCCTGGGCGCCACTAGACATGCCGCTCATATGAGTTTTTTTCATTCTTTATTTTTACTTTTGAGAGAATTCAGCCCTTGTTGGGAGGTCCTTTGCAGCCTTTTCCTTGTTATGGGGAGTTTGAAAAACCCCATCTCATTTGTTTTTTTTTTTATTGCCCCTGTTGGAGATTCTTGTAGTAAGTGTGCATTTGATTCATTGAAGCATAGAGAACACTTTCCTTGTACACACTTTTCAAGCTGAATTTCGTACAAACTCAGGCCCTTTAGTTGTATGGTTTTTGTCTCGAATTTCCCGCTATTGGGTCATCATACGCACACACAGGGATGAGCTTGCCTCATTTTGCCTCTAGGGATCCAGTCGAGAGAAAAACGCTCCCAGACTAGCCAATATCGTCATTGGTGAGATTCACCCATCTCTGATATGTGGTAATTGGTAGTTATACTCATACAACCATGGAGTGCCTAACTACTTTCAAGCCTTCATAGCAGGCATAGGAAGTTGGCTTCGAGAGCGATGCCAGATTGACTAACAGTTTAACCTCTTATAGTGATGGAGGAAGTCCCTCATATAAGGAGAAAGCTTTTGAAAATGGATGATTTTAACAATCAAATTGAAACGACATTTTCAAAAGGGATGGGCCTTACAGTTTGCACCTGTGGCCCCTTTGGTGGTGATTTTCTTTATTATGCTCTACCCAAAGATGATGAAAGGATTCCCTTGTGGGATCATGAGAACTTGGAAATCACGAATTGGTCTTTTACCTTTGGAGCTTTTCTCCTCTACTTCGCAAATCCATGAAGAGTCCTCAGGATTCTTGCCGAGATTCCATCTTGGAGGGTCTCAACGTTTTCAGGGTTCGTTGAAATCACTTCATTTTTTCGTTCATGTCACCCTCCTACATCTTTCTGCGTTGGTTCTATTGGGAACCTGCAGGGTATAGGAGGAGTCATCATCCTCAGGGTCTGCTTGTGCAGTATTTCCCATGCAGTAATGGTTTAAGAGGAAGACGAAGCGCCTATTCTTCTTCACACCTTTTTCGTTATAATGCTTCAAGAAGGTCTTATCACACTGAAACCGGCAAGGCAGCCCCGACGCCTTGCCCAGGGAACTGAGGACCATTGGTGCCCATACCACTAGATAAGGGGGCATTACCTATGCGAATGTACCAGTTTCCATGATATAATCACAAAGAAATACAAGAATGCAATGAATCCTGTAACCTTCTAGAAGGGGACCCCCAAATCACAGCTCCACCAGTGCAAGAGGACCTCCCAACACAAGACCTAGTTAACCATGATTCAAATCTTGCTAAACCCTCAACTTTTCAGCCATGGATAGTCCACCACGGGCAAAGTAGACTCAAGTCCTTAAGGCGAGGAGCAGTTTGCTAAGCTAGGGATGGTCACAAGCTTAGTGAGACGAATCAAGCACCACCACAGAAAACCAAAAGAAGACAAGCACCAAGGGCTGCTCGTCGGAGAAACATGACCACTCAACCACTAGTCGAGCAGGAATTTCTCTGGCCCCTTCCTCCACTGCCAACTTTACTGGACTTTATCCTTGACACGATCCTCCTTCCTTCTCCATCCCATCAAGAGTATGTCCCCGAGTCATCTTCTCCTTAGAATACGTCCAATGAAGGTGACAACATTAAAAGCACTCCCCAACGGTCTAAGCAAGGGAAAGACCTAAAAGACCCCCTGAACACATCCAACCCTGGTGATGACGTAAAAAGCTACCCAGATCCGTCCGATGAGGGGAATGACCTAAAAATTCCCCCACCTTCTGACGCTTCTCCTTCTCCTTCTTCTTCTTATGCTTCTCATCCTTCCTCGTCTATGTCTCTTACAGATACAACCTTGAAATGTCCAGACTTCAAGGCTCTCGATAGAGAATTTGAAGGAATCAACATAAGTACGATACAACGGAGGCAGTTGAAAAAGACCCTAGCCCAGGCAGATGGATTATTAACAGTTTCTGATGCCTTGGCATCTCGAGCCAAAGCAGAGCCTCCTTCTTCAAAGAAGCACAAAAATTCAAAGCCAAAGAAACCCTAGTGGCCCCTTGAGCCCGACTTCGAGCAAAGACTGAAAGAATCAAGGGGGTAGAGCTTTTATTTCCAAGAGGCTTGTCATATGGTGCAAATCTTAGCAGCATCACCCAACACAGGGCAAATGAATCTCAGATCGAGGAAGACGCTACAATCTCCACTGCAGAAGTCAGACACCTTGAAGTTTCCTAGTTTGCCACTTCGCCCGAACCTAAATACCAATCTTCCTATCCTATAGCTCCCTAGGCTCTTTCCTAATCTGAATACTCCAAATAATCCACCTATTCTCCAATTCTCTAGAATACCTCCATCCAAACCTGCTCCTCAAGCCAGCATACCACCCAAACTAGTGGCAGGACAAGGAGCACAAAGCCTTGACCAAGAAAAGGTAAAATATGATGTGATAGGGCATGTGAGGAAGCTTCCAGCCCTTCTCAGTATCTACGAAGCCCTCATGCTCTCAAAGGATTACCAGATGGTTTAGTTCAAGCTCTCTCTAACCTAGAAGTGTATGAGACCGAAGTAGAACACATTGAGGTGGACCCAACGATTTTAGGAGGATGTACGCCAATCACCTTTTAAGAGGACGATCTACAAGTGGAAGAAAAGTTTCATAATCACCCTCTCTTTGTGACAGGATAATTACATGCGTGCCCCATCAATCGAATTATATTGGATAGAGAGTCGGCAGTCAACCTTATCCCAAGGAGGATCTTTACACGATTGGGTTTAGGATCCGAAGAACTTTCCCCAACCCATGTCATAGTTCAAGGATTCAAGTAGTTAGGGAAGAAGCAAGCTGTCACAGTTCACCTTCGTTTTAAGATCGGTGAGCTGAATGATTATGCTTAGTTTCATGTAATCGACACCGACACTTCCTACAACATTATCCTTGGTCGGCCATGGCTCCATGACTAGGGATTGGTTCCATCCATGTTGCACCAGTGCTTCAAGTGTGGCCGAGATCCGAGACAGCTTATGGTCTATGCTGACAAAACACTATTTCCTGTAGCTGAAACTCACTACGCTGATGCTAAGTATTACTTCACAGATCTGGTGTCACCTCATAAGCTGAATAATGGGGATCACAAGTCTACATTGAAGATAGGATCTTCGCCTCATGAAGATGTTGAGGATGTGGGGAGAACATTGGTAAGCATGTTCAAAGAGAAAGAAAGGCAAGGCAAAATCCTCCCTCTAACCCCTATTCATTCTAGCATCCCCACAACCATCCTTGAAGAAACTCCGTCTTCACTTGAAGAGGAGTCCTCACCCTCTACCTCCAGTTTTGAGCCACCTTAGTTAGAAGATGAATCAGAGGTCATTCCTGAGATTGAGCAAGTCATCGGGATAGAATTACCAGCTTCAAAGATCACTTATGCGCCAGACCATCAAAAATTCCTCCATATCCCTATTGCACTCTTGAAAGAAAAAGTAGCACGCTAACCACCGCGAAAGATTTTTCAAAATCCAGTTTCTATAAGCATAGAGGATGCTCCTCGGACCAATGACCAGCCACAAGTTCTGCACTTCCTTGGTTTGGCGAGAGGAGAGAATTTTGAGAAAGGACAATCTTCTTCCTCTCAAGAGCAGGATCCCCTATCAGAGTTAAGGAGCGAAGTTTGCAGCCTCCAGAGCCAATTGGAGGTTATGCATGTTGCTTCAAAACATCTCACGGAGTTCATGCCTGAGACCAAAAGCTATGATAGTTTTGAAATGAATGCACCATTAATGGAGGCCAAAGCCCCTCCTTATTGGACTATCTATAGTGAGCAAACTCATTAACTGATGAGGAAAATGAATTATGAGCCCTTGGCCAATCAAACGTTAAGAGGAGAAAACACAATGACTCCCCATTTCGAAGTTATTGAAGCTATAACAGCCTATCACGGGGCTAAACAAGGCCTAGGGTATTAGCCCCTTGAGACAATAGATATGTCGAGAGGAGCTCAAGCCTTAAAAAGAGTGCATGAGGTAGAGCAAAGTAAAGAGCATAATGAAATCATGCAGAAAAGGTAGTCAGAAGAGAAAAGGAAGCATTTTATTCATGAGTTCAAACTTTTTACAAGTGGTGGCAAAGGAAACGACATTTTAAAAAAAGATCAATGATCTTATTAATCTCTGCTCTACTTGCTACTGTAGAAGCCTTGGTGTCTTGAATACGTTCCTTCAGTTTGGCCACCGTTTGAATCTCCTCTCCCATTGCCACATCTTCAGACTCAATGGTGCGATGAGTTCGGAAAAATTCGCAATCAAAGAGGCTCCATGGCCCTTCTCTGAATCATCTCCTTCTCAAGTTTAGTGAATTCTTGCCTTAATATTTTCATCTCCTCTCTTATTTTGACCATCCTCTTGAAGCAAGCTTACGCCTCCCTCTTAAGATCCAACTGACAGTCAGTCCTAGTGGCCTACTTCTCAATACAGGAATCTATCTCCTCGAGATGACGCAAGATTGACTCCTCCAAGGAGGCTAGCCTACTGGTTTCCGCCTCATGATGCAGCATTCTCGACCGCCATCTCTCCAACTCATTTAAGGTTGTATCAAAACAGGAAAGGACTTTTGGCGCACTCTCAACAACAGTAGTCGTGGTAGCAAATTCCTGAAGCTTGGCCAAACCTTTGCTCAGGTCATTGAAAGGCAGCTCCCTTAAGCCTTGAAGATCTACACGAAGCATGCCTGCAATTATACCCGAAACCCAGCTAAAAATGGGCCTAGATGATGTTGTCAGCATTGCTACAACTGAAGAGACTTCAGCTTTAAGGACCAGACTTACAGAAGTGATAGCCATCTGAGCCACTGGCTCCCTTAAAACGATAGCAAAGTCCAGAGCTTCTTGCACCTCAGACCCAGAGGCACCCCGGTCTCAACCTGCATGGATTCTTCAATACCAGCCTCGTCACCTTGACCCTTGCCTATGGGGGCTACCACTTCTGTCTCAGCATCCTCCAAAGAGGCCTCATCCCATTGTTTCTCACCCTTCTGAACTGCCACATCAACAGCGGGAATTTCAGGAACTATCTCTTCCCTTCGGCCTTCGACGATCACTGATTCAGCCTTACCATGGCCCCTTCCACCTGGTCTGTACCCCCGACGGCCAGAACCTCGGCCATGAAAAGTTCAACTCCGTCATCTTCACGATCTGTGACTTCAGGGCTAGCACCTTCTTTATGCTCAAGAGCCTCACTAACCAGAGGCCCTTCTTCTTCAATCGTGGCTTGTGTCCCAGCTGGGGCACTAAACTCTTGAACCACAAAGCCTCCGACCTCATTGGTTTCCTCATGAACCGGATCTGACTCAAGGATTACTGCAAGTCTCCTCAACTTCCGAAGTCATTTCCTGGTCAGAAGCAATCATAATTGGCTCGGAAGGGCCGGAGTTGTTCACCTCAATCTCTGAAGGGGAAGAGAATAATTCAGGAGAAATAGAAGATGGTGGTGCAAGCACAGAAGGCGGTACTAGAGGAGATGTTAATGAATCAGCAAAAGGAGAGCTACCCCCTGATTCCAAGATCACATGAAGATCCACTAAGCCTTTTATAATGGCTGGTTCTTCTTACCGAATTCTCGATGTGAAAAATCTTTGGAGAGGAGGAGAGGTCAATATTGATAACTTTATGGTGAGGCTTTAACAAGAGGGAAGCCCATTTGGCTAACAAGGCCAGTATGCAAACTAGAGTGGTCTCTCACACTACTTTTATTACTGAACCAGTTTGTTTTGATGTCCGTGAGGGTACCGACGACAATGTTAGTATCAAGGAAGGGGTGGCATTCCTTCATTGTATTCACAGAAACATAGCTTCTGGGGAGAACATGCCTACCCTAGGAAAATAAATGGTAAAGGCAAAGGGGCTACTAATGTGGTCAGCAAAAGGCCTCCGAATTTTGGGGGAGGACCAATATTTGAAGGGATACTCTTCTTGGACCGCCAAGGTGTTGGTGTCGCACAGAAGCACTCTTGAACGTGCTTCTCTATTATCAGTGGTCCAGTGTTCAGGCAGGTACTATGATCGGTGCGCCAATACTGTGAAGGTATTACTGGAGACATTGAGCTAAAAGTAAGTAGATGTTATCTCTCTTAAACTAGGTTTTATGGATTATATTTAAGTTTGATATTTGTGATCAAGAGGAGTTCAAAGTTCCATTGGAGGGTTTGACCTAAACTTGCTTTCCTAGTTGAAATTGAAGGTTGATCATTGATCCCGAGCCATCTGATGGTGGTGACTCAGTGTGAGGTGTAATTAGTCTGGTTGAGGTAATGTCCAACACTTTCGTTTTGTTTCTTGTCATATTTAATTATATTGTCTTTATATTCCAATGCTTAAGAATTGTGGTTATTTTCTTTGTTTAATAAAAATTTGTTTCGTGGCATCGAGATTTCAAGATATTAGATTTGCTAGTTTTATTATCTTTACAGCAAGAGTTTATTGCAGTGGTTTAAAAAACGGATCGATGCCCCGAACCGAGCACCCCAAAAACCCATCCGAATAGGTAAATCGGCGATTCGTATCTGGAATGGGCCGAGTTAATCGGATTAAGCCTTAAA
>NW_006497955.1:1364677-1382094 GCF_000471905.2 Amborella trichopoda | reverse complement strand
TTCAGCTTTAAGGACCAAACTTGCATAATTGATAGCCATCTGAGCCACTGGCTCCCCTGAAATGATGGCAAAGTTCAGAGCTTCTTCCACCTAAGACCCAGAGGCAGCCCGGTCTCAACCGGCCAGGATTCTTCAATACCAGCCTCGTCGCCATGACCCTCGTCTATGGGGGCTACCACTTCTGTCTCTGCATCCTCCAAAGAGGCCTCCTCCCCTTATTTCTCACCCTCCTGAACTGCCACATCAGCAGTGGAAATTTTGGGAACTATCTCTTTCCTTCGGCCTTCGACGATCACCGATTCAGCCTTAGCCACGACCCCTTCCACCTGGTCCGTACCGCGACGGCCAGAACCTCGGCCATGAAAAGTTCAACTCTGCCATCTTCACGATCTGTGCCTTCAGGGCCAGCACGTTCTTCACGCTCAAGAGACTCACTAACCAGAGGCCCTTCTTCTTCAATCGTGGCTCTTGTCCCAACTAGGGCACTAAACTCTTGAACCACAGAGCCTCCGGCCTCATTGGTTTCCTCATGAACCTGATCTAACTCAGGGATTACTACAAGATTCCTCAACTTTCGGAGTCATTTCCCGGTCAAAAGTAATCATAGTTGGCTCGGAAGGGCTAGAGTCGTTCACCTCAATCTTTGAAGAGAAAGAGAATAATTCAAGAGAAATAGAAGATGGTGGTGAAAGCACGGAAGGTGGTACTAGAGGAGATGTTAATGAATCAGATGAAGGAGAGCTACCCCCTGATTCCAAGATCACATGAAGATCCACTAAGCCTTTTATAATGGCTGGTTCTTCTTACCAAATTCTCGATGTGAAAAATCTTTGGAGAGGAGGAGAGGTCGATACTGATAACTTTATTGGTGAGGCTTTAACAAGAGGGAAGCCCATTTGGCTAACAAGGCCAGTATGCGAACCAGAGTGGTCTCTCAGCATCACTTTTATTATTGAACCAGTTTGTTTTGAAGTCTGTGAGGGTTCCGACGACAATGTTAGTATCGAGGAAGGGGTGGCGTTCCTTCATTGTATGCACAGAAACATAGCTTCCGGGGAGAACTTGCCTACCCTAGGAAAATGAATGGTAAAGGCAAAGGGGCTATTAATGTGGTCATAAAAAGGCTTCCGAATTCAGGGGGAGCACCAATATTTGAAGGGATACTCTTCCTGGACCTCCAAGGTGTTGGTGTTGCATAGAAGCACTCTTAAACGTGCTTCTCTATTACCAGTGGACCAGTTTTAAGGCAGCTACTATGATCGGTGCTCCAATACTGTGAAGGTGTTACTGGGGACATTGAGCCATGTTAACAATACCTGACTTCTTGGGCATGGTGAAGCAGGAATCTCTTTGCTAGATCTTCATTTTATTGGGGCTTTCCAATAGTCGGGGCTATGTACGACGAGTTCGTGCCCCAGAAATCAATCATCTTTGGTGGTGCTAGCTTGGGGGATGAAGAGTCACCTGTCAGTCTTCAAAAGACTTGAGGCTTACCAATTGATCCATGCTAAGGCTAGCAATGGTCGAGTCACCTTCACTGAAAGGGTGAAATTCTTTTGTGTGGACCATCCTGAAGGTGGTCGGGGTACTCTGAGAGGGAAAGGGAAGGAAGTTGTGAAGGGAATGCCTCTCTTGTATCAATCCGAGACCAGTGACAATTGTGTCTTCATGGCCGTGTATTTGGCCTTATTTTTGTGCAAGTTCGTTCTCCCTGGATGGGCAGATGACATTCGTCCAGGCACATTGTATGTGGCCTGCGACATGGCACGACGGCGTGAGTATGCCCTTGCTTAGCCGATTTTGTGTAATATTTACCATGGCTTGGGCGCCATCTCCCGTGGAAAGGGCTACAACGCAAAGAGGGATGGAATGGAATTGTAGGAGGAGAGGCATTTTCTGGGGATTTTAAAACTTCATTCCCCGTCCATTACGTGTATGAGTGGCTAGGGGCCTATTTCTGTACCCCTTATGTGAGGAGCTAGGGCCCAAGGAACAAATTGTGGCCCTTCTTAATGAGGATTGCTGGGCAATAGGCTATCTTTCACAGCCCAGGGGAACCTCGAGGCTTATTTGGGAATGAATCTTTGCATATGCGATGGGCCCCATTTCCAGTTGAGAGCTTCATTGATCGTGCCTTCGTTGATGAACTGGGGAAGGAGCTAGACGGTACTCCAACAATCATCAGGGAACTCATGTTCATCTTAAGCATTAGAGGAGTTCTACCTTATCAGACTCCACACAATGCCAGACTAGAGGGGTATTTCCCCCACCGCTTCGCCCGTCGGCATGGGCTTAATCAAGGTTGCCCTTTCTCCGTGTTTTTCAAAAAGTGCAGGGGAAAGGTGAACACAGGGAGAACGTAAGAGCTTCGGACTCTCTGTGAGTACTGGCTGCCAGAGCATATACGAATCGCGTGGTCCACGTGTCTAGAAATGACAAAAATAAGCAAATATGTGTTACCTCACTTTGGCAGGAGGGTACGAATGAGCAAGGCCTACGCAAATTGGTGGAGAATCACCAGCGAGGGATACTGGGATAAAGATCACCCTTGGAAAGGAGAGAACAGGAACCAGCACCGGGAGACCTGGCAGAGGAGAATGGCAGACCCTCCTGCCCCTAACGAAGTCTACACCTTGGAATATCCCTCGAACTGGCAAGCTCTAAGGATCCCTTGGGAGATAGCGACCGATGATGTTTCGCAGGAATTGTAGCCATGAAACAGAGAACTAGGAGCGTCTTTGATAAACTCAATTCCATATTTGAATGGGATGAGGGCCGACAGGTCCCTGGTTATGAGAAGCGTCCCACACAGGACCTGAACGAGTTGATTGGGAGTGGTCCTCATAGTAGACTGGCTAAGGGTCCCCCTCAAGGGGGGAGTTCTGAAGCAGCCGCTCCTTCTTCAGCAGGGTGAAAGAAAAAAAAATGCTCCACCACTACTGACGTTAGTGTGTCACCTCTAGTTAGTGGGCGTACTCGAAGGCGTATGGGTGCTAATCTTCTTGTGATCTCAAAACCAAGAGGTAGCTCTTCCTCCTCTGATCATTTAGCAACTCCACCTGTGTCACCTTTTTCATTTTCTCCACCATCTTCTGTCTCTCTTGAATTGTCTTCTTCTTCTTCAGAGACTGAAGTAAACGACTCAGGCCCTTCTCCTGAATTCCTTCTGACCGGGAAGTGACTCCGGATCTTGGGGAGGCACCTCTGAGTCCAAGGGTCATTCCTGAGTCAGAGCCAGCTGCGATGGAGATTGACGAGGTTGGAAGTCCTGAAGCAACTGCTCCTGGAAGGGAATTTGATGCTGATTTGGCCTCTGTGCTTCAGGGGTTTAATGCCCCAACTGAGGCAGAGGCTATGTTTCAAGAAGAAGGGCTTGTAGTTATTGATGCCCTTCAGTACCAAGAGGTCGTTGCCGCCGAGGGCACAGATCATGAAGATGAAGGGGTTGAAATTTTCGTTGCTGAGGTCCTGGCTGCTGAGGGCGCAGGCCAGATGGAAGAAACCATGGCTGGGGATGAATTGCCGATTGGCAAAGGCCAAACGGAAGAGGCAGCTTCTGAACTTGCCAATGTTGACGCTACAGTTCAGGAGGGTGAGAAGCTTGGGGAACATGTTTGTTTGGAGGCCGTTGGGACAAAAGTGGAGGCCCCCATACGCGAGGGTGAAGGCAACGAGACTGGTGTTGAAGAATCCAGGCAGGTTGAGGCTGGGGCGGCCTCTGGGTCTGAAGTACACGAGGGTCTGGGCTTCGTCATTATTTCAGAGGAGCCAGTGGCTCAGATGGCTATTACTTCGACAAGCCCAGTCCTTGAAGTCGAAGTTTCTTCAGCTGTTGTAATCCCAGCAGGATCATCTAGGCCCATCTTAGCGGGATTTCTGGTATGATTGCAAGCACGCTTCGAGCAAGCCTTCAGGGCTTGAGGGAGTTGCCTTTCAATAAGCTAGGCACCGCTTTGGCCAAGCTTAGGGAATTTTCTGTCCCGACTACTATTGTTGGGAGTGCGCCAGAAGTCCTTTCCCATTTTGATGCAACGCTAAATGAGCTGGAGAGCTGGCGATAAAAAATACTGCATTATGATGCGAAATTAATAGGCTAGCCTCCTCAAAGGAGTCCATCTTGCATCGTCGCGAGGAAATAGATTCTCGTAGTGAGAAGAAGGCCACGATAACTGGCCGTCAGTAGGATCTCAAGAGGGAGGCATAAGGAAGCTACGAGACAATGATTGAAATAAGAGAGGAGATGCAAATATTGAGGCAGGAATTCGTTGGGCTTGAGAAAGAGATGATTCAGAGAAGAGGCCTAGAGGTTTCTTTGGTTGCATATTTATCTAAACTCAATCGCACCATCGAGTATGAAACTATGGCAATGGAGGAGGAGACTCAAGCGATGGCCAAACTGAGGGAACGCGTGCAGGACCCCGAGGCTTCTTTCGCAGCATACAGAGCAGAGATCAACTAGATAGTGGATCGTTTCTAAACATGTCATTTCCTTTTTCCAGTACTTTGTAAAAGGTTTGAACTCATTAATAAAATGTTTCTTTTTCTCTTCTAGCTGACTTTGCTGTATAACTTTATTCTCCTCTTACTTTGTTGTACTTCATATGAATTTTTTTTTTAACGCCTCTTGATATATTAATACCCTAGGCCCTATTTAGTCCCATGACGGGATGTCGTGGCTTGTATAGCTTCGAAATGGGGAGTCATTGCTTTTTCTCCTCTTAAGGTTTGATTGGCCAAAGGCTCATAGTTTATTTTCCTCATCATTTAGTGAGCCTGCTCACTATAGATAGTCAAGTTAGGAGGCGCTTTGGCCTCTTTCAGTGGTGCATTCACTTCAAACCCATCGTAGCTTTTGGTCTCAAGCACGAACTCCTAGAGATGTTTTGAAGCAATACACATAACTTCCAAATGGCTCTGGAGATTGAGAACTTCACTTCTTAAGTTTGCTAGGGGATCCTGCTCTTGAGGGGAAGAGGACCATCCTTTGTCGAACCGTTCTCATCTTGCCAAATAAGGGAAAAGTAGAACTTTTGACTAGTCACTAGTCCGAGGAGCATCCTCTATACTTAAAGCTACCAGATTTTGAAAAATTTTACACAGCGGTTGACGCTTTCAAGAGTGCAATGAGGATGTGCAGCACTTTCTGATGATCTGATGCATAGGTGATGTTTGGAGCCGGGAATTCTATCCTCATGACTTTCTCAATCTCAGGAATGACCTTTAGTTCATCTTCCGACCGAGGTGGCTCAGAACTAGGGACAGAGGGCAAAGACTCCATTTCAAGTGAAGAAGGAGTTTCTTCAAGGATGATGCTTGGGTCGTTAGAATGAATAAGGGTTAGAGGTAAAATTATGTCTTGCCTTTCTTCCTCTTTGAACATGTTCACTAATGTTCTCCCAACATCCTCAACATCTTCATGAGACGAAGATGCTATCTTGATTGTAGACTTGTGACCTCCATCATTCAGCTTCTGAGGTGACACTAGATCTATGAAGTAATATTTAACATCGACTTAATGAGTTTCGGCTACAGGGAACGGTCTTTTGTCAGCATAGACCGTATGCTGTCTCTCATCTAAGCTCTAGTTGAAACATTGGTGCAACGTCGATGGAACCACCCCCTGGTCATGGAGCCATGACCGACCCAGGAGAATGTTGTAGGAAGTGTCAATGTTGATTACATGAAACTGGGTGTAATCGTTCAGCTCATCGACCTTAAAACGAAGGCGAGCTGTGGCAGCTAGCATCTCTCCTGACTGGTTGAACCCTTAAATTGTGACGTGGGTCGGAGTAACGATCTTCGAATAACCCTAATTGAGTAAGGATCCTCCTTGAAATAAGATTGACTGCTGACCCTCCATCTAACATAATTCAGTTGATGGGGCATGCATGTAATTCGCCAGTGACAAAGAGAGGGCGATTATGAAACTTTTCTCCCAGTTGAAGATCATCCTCTAAAAAGATGATTGGCATACATCCTTCTAAATCTTTGGATCCACTTCAATAGTTTCTACTTCGGTCTCGTACACCTCTGGGTTAGAGAGAGCCTAAACCAAAGCCATCTGGTAGTCCTTCGAGAGCATGAGGGCGTCGTAGATACTGAGGAGAGCTGGAAGCTTCCATAGATGCCCTATCACATCAAATTTCACCTTTTCTTGATCGAGTCAAAACTGTGATCGAGACTGCGGAAGGTCAGCTCTTCTTGCATAAGAGAGAGCTATCTCCGTCAGATGCGGCAAACGATGAGGGCCAGGGACTGGGGTCATCTTGAGGAAGGTCTTCAAGTACCAAGGCTGAAGGTGCTTGCTCGAAGAAAGAGGAGCAGACAAAAGCATGGTGGACTCATGAGAATGCCTGAGTTTAAGACAAGGGGCCGTCTGAAATGGTGATGTGTGTGCGCCCCTTGAAGAAGGATCACAGGTGACATAGAGTTCAGCCTGGGCTCGAGTAAGTGGTCTGGCCTTAGGAGGCTGAGAACTGCGAGCAGGTGTCTGTAAGGGAACAAGTGGAGGCCCGCCCCTTACAGGGTGCGCTTGTGTGTGCTGAGTAGGAGGACGAGGAGGTCGTCTCCTTTGTACTCGAGTTGGTGCAATGACGGTGTTGCCCCGAGCAGTGAGATGCATGTGAGCAGCGTGTGCCGGACCTGGCCTTGAGAGGTCTGTTCCTGGATGTTGACTTGAGGTAGCACAAGGGTTTCCCGAGGTGTGGCTCTAGTGGGTGACCCACGAGCCTTGTGGTGTGTGTGACGGGTGGAGGCCATAGGGTCTTCGCCTCTATATGTTGAGCCTCTAGGGATAGAGACTCGTTATGGTGCAGGAATGTAGAGGGTAGCCTTGCGGTGACCCACAGACGTAATGGCAACTTGCTTGCCTTTTACAGAGAGGGACTGGGCAGCCTTCCGGCATACCTTGGCAACACGACCGACAAAAGACTTGTCGGTGGCTAGGTGCAAGCTGTGAGTGATGGCGTGTGCGCCACCTATGCAGGTTGCCTTGGTGGAGGTTCCACCAGAGCAAGGAGATGGGGAGTTAGGGATTTTTAGGTTTCTCCTTATGCCAATCCAGGTTATGACTTGGGAGCTAGAGCCGGGGTCATTTCTCAAAAGAAGGGTTGGGAACGAAGTTAAAGAACTTGTTCCCTGAGGACACTCACGAATGCGGGAATAAGAAAATCCCCGATCCCGATGAATGGGATTAACGAACCCAGCATCCATAAGTGATGTGAGAATACATAAAATAAAAGAAGAAACTTAGCCAAATAAGTACGATCTGACTAAGGGGTAGTAAGTCCTCAGTGGAGTCGCCAAGCTAGCTAAGTGCCTCAATATCGCACTCCAGATCTAGATGATTGGGCGGCACGCATCTCGGGTTTCAGGGAGACCCGGGACTTTTGAGATCGCTCTCTTGATAACCTTGTTTTAAAACAAGGGCAGGTATTACCAACCGATGAGAGAGGAATTTAAAGTGGGTTCGGAACTTACTCGGGCTAGCTCCCGTGGGTGCCCTCTTAGATCACGAAGAAAGCCCCCCAGTAATAAAACTGGTTCGGAATCGCCTCCCTTGGCTTGAATTCTCCTGTTTTATGTAATAACACACATATGGCAAATATTATAAGACAGGTGGGTCAACAGACCTCACCTTTCCTCTTTGGTGAATGTACACAAGCATGCACATTCAAAAGAAGAAGAGAATAATGAGAGAAGAAAGATGGGGGAGAGAACAATTTGACCAAGCGGAGAGATCAGCACAGTGACTAAGCTGGTGAGTAATTGGCCTGACGTCGTAGTAAAATGAGATCGGTAACTAAGACAGATTCAATAGGATTACTACTAGATGTCAATACCGATACTGACTAGCTAGACACGATGATTAGTCTTTCGTGGTAATAAAGCGGGCACAGTAATTCTGGCACAATAATATTACGGCTAGACGACAGAACTACCATGAGAGGCTAATCTCGACCCATATTTATCAAACGAAAGAATAGCAGAATGAAGGCCATAAAGAAAGAATAAGAAGTGAGATAAGAGAAGAAGAGAATAGAAATGAGGGGTAAGAGAAAGAAAGAAAAAGAAGAATATGAGGGAAGAGAGAAAAACATGGACGGCGTTGAGCATCGCCAACTGTGCTAGATAAAGAAGAGAGATAATATGCAGTCGACACTAATCTTTGCCGATTTTGTTAGATGAGAAAGAGAGAGGATGCAGTCGATGCTAGGCTTCACCAACTGTGTTGGACAGAGAAGAGAGATAGAGGATGCAGTCGATGCTAGGCTTTACCGACTATGTTGGAAAAAGAAGAGAGAGATGATATAGTAGGCACTAGGCTTCACCAACTGTGTTAGAAGAGAAGAGAGAGACGATGCGGTCCGTGCTAGGCTTTACCGATTGTATTAGACGAGAAGATAAAGAAGATGTAGTCGGGGCTACCCTTCACCGACTATGTTAAACGAGAAGAGAGAGAAGATGTAATCGGCGCTAGGCTTTGTCGACTGTGTTAGACGAAGAGTAAAAAGAGAGATAGAGATGAGAAGAAAAGAGAGAGAGATAAAGATGAGAAAAATGGAGAGAAAGAGAGATAAAGATGAGAAGAAGAGAGAGAGAGAGATAGGAACGAGAAGAGAGAGAAAGAGATAGGGATGAGAAGAAGAAGAGAGAGAAAGAGAGATAAAAATGAGAAGATGAGAGAGAGGGATAAGGATGAGAAGAATAGAGCGAAGGAGAGATCGAGATGAGGAGAGAGGAGGAGAGAAAGAAAGGAGGAGAGAGAAAGTTATCTTATCGAAAGGTACCAACCTTTTCTTCTCTCTCCTTGCTCTCTCTCCAAGACGCACTCACGAGTTCAAGAGGAAATTGAAATTTTATTGATCGTTGTGTGAAATGAACCGAAGGTCCTTTACAATTTGGATTTGCATGCTTATATAGAATTGGGCTAAAACATGGGTGTACACCCAAAAACTACCTAGAATTGAAGATAATTACAATTTAATTGAATTAAAATAAATTCTAAAAATGGGTGTAAAAGGATTGTTTTGCCCGGCCTAACAATCTGTGGAATTCTGAAACAGTACCTACTGCTGCTCGAGAACTTGCGTGATTTTTCATGACTGATCTGGGGTTGTTCTAATGCCTGTTTGATCGAAAGATGATTATTTTCTTGTGGGGCTCGACATGGCGATCGATTTGATACCAATCATGAGCCATGAATCATATTTTTAAGCCACAATCATGAAACTTTAATTTTGGATGAATCTTGAAAATTTGGATCGATTGTGTATTCGTTCCTTGATGTTTCTTCATGATTTCTTCACTGAATCACACTGAGCATGCCATCATGATCACATTGCAATAAACGCAGCTCGATTTCATGTCCAGACGAAGATTTGGTTGTTTTGAGTTTTTTGCTGGAATCTTGAAATCAGGCGGCTGGAATTTACAGCAGCTTTGAAGCCTCCATGTTTGAAATCCACCCATTCATCGTACACAAAATTCAGATCAGAGATGGCCATGGACCTTATGCACATAATGCAATTGGTTTCATGTCGAACGGGTATACGAGCGTCGTGATTTGGCCACAGGAGTGTGGCATGCTCCTTGCTGAATTTTCTGCAACTTTCTTCACGGATTAGCAAAACTTCTCTCTAGTTTTTCTCCCTGCTTAGGCATCATCATGGGGCACACCACCTATCGAAACGCTCGTCTCGATGAGATGAACATGCTCACCAGATTGAGCGCTCGAATCGAGTGAGATATAAGCCTTGAAAGTCACTGCCTGTGACTGTGAAAACAGGCACCTTTAATGTCGTTTTGGTGCGGGGTAGCCATACTGGAATAGTGTGCGACCTACCCTTTTAAGTATTTTACCCATAACTTTGCCTTGGAGTGCCCGATTAGGCCAAAACTTGACCCATAGGGGTTTTAGACTGTGTCAAATCCAATGGTGGTGGTCCCACAGTTTTTTGACTTACCCAAAGTATAGTTCTAATTATGGGGTCCATTTTAGGGTGCTAAAGGACAATTTTTCCGAAATTGTTTCTTTGTGTTTGCTGCCTTAGACATATCTGATCGCAATAAAATTGACAAGTGGCCTTTTAGAGTGATGATGAAGATCTTGACCAATTATGGAGAAATTTTGACACTGTCAAAATTTCCAATTATTTTATTGGCTTTATTGATCTGTTGCCTTCTTTATTCCGCATCAGGGACCAAGGTGCTAAAAAATGCATTCGAACACTATAGTGTCTTGCTTCTTGGTGAGTCAAGAAATGACACCACCCCAATAAAGAAATAGATAACCCAAAGTGGATCTCGAGTCATCCGGGTCTCCTTGATATTTGGAGTCTGTGTATCCCAAAACTTTAAGCTCACTCACATTGTCATCGGTTAATCCATAATCAAATGTTCCTTTCAAATACCTCATGATTCCTTTCATGATTTTTCAATGTTCTAATCCAGGATCACTTTGGAATCGACCAATCAAGCTTTGAGCAAAAGCTAGCTCTGGTCTAGTTCCCATGGTTAAATACATTAGTGATCCTATGACACTCTGATACGGGATCCTTTCCATCTTATTTCTCTCAAGATCATTGTTTGGTTTCATATGGACATTTTATTTTCCTCTCCTTTCCACAGGTGTATTTATAGGCTTGGATTCACCCATACCAAATCTATCAAGAACTTTCTTGCAATATGTAGATTGAGATAATTGAATAGTGCGGGTTTCTCTATCTCTTATAATGTGAATCCCTAACACATATGAAGCCTCTCCCATATCTAGGGTGCTACTAGCTATTAGAATGTCATCCACATATAAAGTCATGAAAGTAACGTCAGTCCCACTGGCCTTATGGTATACACAATGGTCATCCTCATTTGGTTTGAATCTATATCTAATCAGGGTTTGGTGGAACTTGAGGCACCACCTTCTTGAAGCTTTTTTGAGACTATAAAGTGATTTGCTAAGTTCGTACATGAACTTTTCCTTTCTTTTCACAACAAAATCCTCAGGTTGGTTCGTGTATATATCCTCTTCTAGGTCACCATTTAAGAAGGAGGTTTTCACATCCATTTGATGCAATTCTATGTCAAGGTAGGCTGCTATGGATATGATCATCCTAATTGAAAGTATTTTGGCAATAAGTGAATAGGTGTCAAAATAATATACCCCTTCCTTTTGAGTAAAACCTTTTACTACAAGTCTTGCCTTGTATTTTTCAATGTGCCCTTCAGAGTTAAGTTTATTTTTTAATATCCACTTACATCTAATGGATCTAAGGTTAGGTGGTAATCAGACTAACTCCCATACATGGTTCTTTATGATTGAATTTATCTCATCTTGCATGGCTTCCTTCCATAACTTATGATCCGGACAAGACATAGCATGTAGGTAAGAATAAGGTTCATCATCGGGTTCTTCGCTAATCCTCTCATAGTCCTCCCCAAGGTAAGTGAAAAAGTTAGGTGGTCTCCTTATTCTCTCACTTTGCCTAAGTGGGATGGTTTCAATTTCTTTGTTAAGCTAAAGCTCATAGAAGTCTACTCTCTTTTGGGTTGATTCTCTATCAAGGAACTCATCTTCAAGGAAATGGGCATCAAGGCTTTCAATCACATTATGATTCAAGAGGTTATAAAACCTAAATCCCTTCCCCTGACTTGGGTATCCTATGAAAACATTTATTTTGGTTTTAGGATCAAGTTTGGACCTATTTTGGGATGGTAATAGAACATGGGCTGAACATCCCCAAACCTTGAGGTGCTTTATTGAGGGAGGTCGGCCCATGAAGAGTTGGTAAGGAGTTGATTGAATTGCTTTGGTGGGAGTACAAGTAAGGACATATGTGGTGGTTAGAATCACCTTGCCCCAAAACTCTGAACCAAGATTAACGGTACTCATCATACTTCATACCATCTCAACTAGGGTCCATTTCCTTCTCTCGACAACCCCATTTTGTTCGAGTGAGTAAGGCATCGTGGTTTGGTGGACAATCCCATATTAGACACAAAGTTCTTAGAAGGCCTCAAAGGTGTATTCCCCACCCCTATCTGACTAAGGTTTTTGATAGTTCGACCTAATTGGTTTTCAAATTCCACTTTATATTGTTGGAATATGGTTATGGCCTCACTTTTGTTTCTCATGAGATAGGTGTGACCAAAACGGGAATGGCCATCAACGAATGTTATGAAGTACCTCATGTGCCCCATGGTACGCACACTCATGGATCCAAACACATCCGAGTGGATTAGTTCAAAAAGACTAGAGACCCTTTCAACCTTTTGGTGGGACTTCTTTACCATCTTTCCTTTAAGACAAGCCTCGCATCTATTATGAAAATCGATAGTCATTTTATCAAGAAATTATTCTTTCATCATAATATGCATTCTAGATGGATTAATGTGACCTAACCTTAAAAGTCATAAAGTAAAATTTTGTAAATCATCACCCAAGTAAGCAAACTCCTTTTTCATTTTAATTTCATAAAGCCCTTGAACCAAGTGGGCTATAAAACAAGGTCTCCATTAATAGATCCATCATGTACATAGACATTTTCCTCCTTGGACAAGAGCAAAAACTCGGTTTTACTCATCTTGGAAACCGATATGAGATTATTCTTCATCCTGGGTGCATAAAGGGTGTCCTTAAGCATAAGAGTCTCATCATTAGTGAGCTCCAACACATAGTCTCATTTTCCTAAGACCTTTTCCATTTGATTTTCACCCATATAAAGATTATGGGTATCGGGTTTGACATCATAAAACCTTCTAAATCCCTTCATAGAATTTATCACATGGATAGTAGCCCCTGAGTCAAGAACCCATACATCCGCCTCCTCATTGGTAATCAAGATCTTATGGACCACACAAACTCTCTCTTTCCTTGGTCCTCCACCGATATTAGCTTGAGGCTTATTGGTATTGGGCTTAGGAGGAAAATGTTGTGGAGGATGATACCTACAAAAATTTTGGGTATGCCCGTATTTCTTGCATCTATAGCATTACACATTTGAATAATCTTAGCTTAAGGGCCAAACCGACCTACCACCTACCATCATGGGCGTGGGTCGTGGTTTAGGCTTAAAAGGCATGGGACTGTCATGGTTTGGTGGGTAGGCATGGGTTTTAGGAGGGTAAGAACTAAATGGATAAGGGGTGTAGGATTTTCCCTTTTTCTTCCCCTTCCCTTTCCATTTGTCTTTTCCCTTTCTTTTCTTATTCTTAGCATTATTACTCCCACTCACTCCCACATTATATGTATTCACCATAGAAGAGTTCGTAAGAGAAGAAGAGATAGGAATAATGAGTAAGGGAGTAGAAGAAGATGAGGGTTGGTGAGATTTTACCATATGGACCATGGAAGATGGTCCATCCATTGCCATCCTTCTTTGCTTTTCCCCATCCATGAAATGCAATCTCTTCCACTATTATAAGCACGTCTTTGGCCATCAAATTGGCCACAAAGGTCTCCCATGAGAGTGAAATAGAAAGTACACACATCACCTTTTGTGTCACGTCATCATATGAGTGACCGGCTCTCTCATTCTCTCTTATACAACTCTTGAACTCTCTTAGATGATCTCCTACTTTAGTGTGATCATCTATTTTGCAACGCATGAGACTCCTCATTCTAATGATCCTTTGAGCTTCATTCGGTGCATAGTATCTTTTTCATAATCTCCATAATAGCTTTGACACATACGAAATTCTCATACTCCTTAACAAATGAATCACTCATGGTTGTAAAAATAATGTTCATGACACTTTCGTTTTTATTATGTCATGTCTCATATGCATCGTTAACAACTTGAGGAGTATTGATTGCGGGTGGATTAGGTGGTTTAGAAGTCAATAATGACAATAGACCATCTTCATGAAACACATAACCATTTTTTTTTTTCCATTCCGAGAAATTGGTTCCATTGAACCTCTCCTCCTTAAGTATATCAATGAATATCTAACAAGCTGCCGTGGGTTTCTATTTGGATCTCTATAATCCCTCTAAAAACCTAAAAGGTGTTGTAAATGAGCCTAGATCTGATACCAATTGATAGTGGATACAAAGACTAGAGAAAATTTCCAAGTTCAAAAATAAGGCAAAATGGACACCTTCAACAAGCCACCTGCTAAAAACCAAGTTAAGTGAATAAGTTACAATCCTTTAAATAATAATAAAAACCATTTCTAGCCTTGTATAATATAATTAAATAAAATAAAATACCAACCCCTTATGGGGCAATTACATATAAAGCAAGACTAGCTTATGAACACTTTCATAGCACAACTTACATAAACTATGTCCCAAAGCTTAAATATATTATGCAACTAATCTAAACAAAATTTTAAGGAATAAAATCAATTAAATATGAAATTAGAATTCCAAATTAAAGTATGGAAGCTATATTTCGAACCCCTTGTGTTCGAGCCACGCAATAGGGCCCTATAATGACTTAATTTTGTGCCTTCAGATTATACAAAAGTGCTTCAATCTCACAAGAGTGTCTAATCTAAATGGGAAGAAATTACACACCGTAAAATCACTTTTTAATATCACAACACACTGGAATTATCATCTAAAATAGAATGCAAAAGGTTAGAATTGAATCGGATAAAGAACAAGAGAGTTATAGCCAAACTACACATGGTGGTCCCTCGGACCACCAAAACAGTCTTGTATGGAATGATTATGAACCCCCATAGGTAAAAACATGATGAATAAGTTCTGAAAATTAAGTGACACTCTGAGACTAAATTATTTGATGGATTTGAGGTAAAGTAATCAATGGATATTATGCATGATCATGGATTCTCATGCATATAGACTATAACTCATGAAGGACCACACTATGAATAAGTATGATGAGAAAGATGATTAAATGAGGATTCTAATATCAATGAAAATTTTATAAATTCAAAACTCCAGCAACTATAGATGCTAAGAATATGATCTTATGAGAAATGAAAATTCAATGGAGTTTACCTTAATAAATGCACACTATGGACTTAAGCATAAGAAAGGACGACCACCATCAAGATCACCATTAATGGGACTCTAAAAGCTCTCTCTCTTCAATTTTCTCCCACAAAACCTTAGAAGAAGGAGGCAAGCTAATATTTTTCAAAACGTTTCAAGAGTTGAGATAGTTAGGGTTTAAGATCCCATGATGTGCTTTTATAACATGAGTGTAACCTTGGACTCAATCAACACCCTTGTTGCATTAATCCAAAGGCACATGAAAGAATATTGTACCTAACTACCCATCCCCATCCAACCACTAGGATGAAGGGATGAAATTTCACACCATTATCACTCACCCTAACCCTAAGTTATGCCACTTTATCATTTTGTCCTTGGCTCATGTTTTTATTCCAATTGTAGCCAATATGTATCCACTTTACCCTTACTTTTTTTAATAATGTATTAAAGTAGATAACCACAAAGGCTAAAGGGAAAAAAAGTAATTGGCAAAGCTCACACATGTGGAGATATTCTACGTTATCAAAGCCAATCACTTTGTAGATCTAAAATTTCAATCCAATCAATTTAAAGAAAATGTCCCCTTCACACGTGTGTGAAGATATTTTTCAATTAAAATTTGAAAATACATTTTCTATTGAATATTAAATAAATTAATTAATTAAACTTCACACATGCCATGCATGACCCATGTGTGAGTTAATTAAGACCTGTGATAAAAATGGGGCCTTAAGTTATAACATTATATAACAATATATAACAAGACACCATAACAAAATCCCATATAAAACAAGCAACCAAATGCCAATCTAGTCCCCCACCTAGGGTTCAGCGCCCAGTGGGGCGGTGATCCTAGAGTAAGGCGTGTGGTGCCATGCGGCAGCCCTATGGCCACACGAACAGCACATGGCACTACCAGGTCAGGACTAAAGTGGAATTTGAGTAAAACAATTTGAAAACCCTCATTTTTTTTAGCAAATAAAATTTCAAAAAATTATTTAAAATTGATAATAAATATTTAAAGTATTTTTGAGTAATTATTAAGTTTTCTCATCATCATAAAATCGGACAAAAGGTACAGTGAGATCTAAGACTAATAACTATAAGTATCGGAGTATTCCATTGGGCTAGTTCCGAATGATATTCCGCCAAGTCTCAGATCGACCCAATAGACTTATGTTATATAGTCTAAAACATGGATACATAATTAGCCATATCAAATCCACTGAGCAAGAACTTTCGATCATTCGGCGCTCAATGGATTATAGGTGTACCCCTGTGGGACATGATCTAGCTCAATTATAAGGGTCCTCTCAAATCACATGTGCACTGGCTCTTCCAAACTCGAATAATGTATTTGGAAGAGTAGCTTCTCGTACAAAATGAACACATACCATGCAGTGGTCTTGTGTCAAGATACGGACTTATGTCTTATAAGTCTTAAACATTCCATACAAGGGCGAATACTTATTAAGTACTCGGGTTTTATTTTCTCATTTGGACTCTCTAAACCCTGATCAATTACAGGTAAACATGAGGCTAACCTATAATATCCTGACTAGGAGGTAATCCTCACACCTCCTTGAGAAATTGATTTTGCAACACGTGAACTCTTGATGCCTTATGCATACTCAGGATAAAAGAATCTGGGCTCCATTTCACAAGACGTCAAGATTTCAATCTCTCAATCGCTCCCATTGAATGAGAAACTACTAGAATTTAGGCCTTGATAGGCCATATTCTAGAAGGTGAGGCCCATAAGTCCCTATCTTGGGTGGCATGCCATCTTTGTTAGGGGAGGCTTATCCCATGGGTAACACCTCCCCCTCTTTATGGGATTGTTGATATATTTTATCTCAAATTGGTTTGAGTTGATAAAGTGGTTTATCCTTAAGAGATTTGAGTAAATCTTTTAGAGGGCCTATAGAGCGTATGAATATATATTTTGGATAGAGCACGATATTTTCTTGATTAATTTTTATTTGATGGGATAATGATTAAAGGAAAGGGGAAATAATGGTTCAACACATTCCGTAATGTTGATGGCCCATCTATGGAATGAATGACTCAGATCTCTCACCCCACAAGTTACCCGTGATTGACGATTCAGATTTAATCTTGTGAGGCAAGCAATAGAAATCCTAGACCCATTATAAATAGGGGACCTCTCTCTCTCCTTTGTCACGCACCTCTCTCTCTCCTCTCTCATGCCCCATTCTCGCTCTCTCTCCCTCATCCTTAATCAAAAAAAGGCGAGGCATGTTCGCCCTTTGCCCTCTCTCTTATCTTATCCAAAAGGGGGGAGACATGCCCCCTTTCTCTCTCAACATTCTCTCCCTTATCAAAAATAAAAAGGGGCACGTCCCCCCATTCTCTCTCTCTCTTTACTTCTTAAAAGAAAAAAAGGGGGCATCTCTCTCTCGAATTATTTCTCATCTCTCCCAAATTTTGA
>NW_006497955.1:1353678-1364657 GCF_000471905.2 Amborella trichopoda | reverse complement strand
CAAGCAATAGAAATCCTAGACCCATTATAAATAGGGGACCTCTCTCTCTCCTTTGTCACTCACCTCTCTCTCTCCTCTCTCATGCCCCATTCTCTCTCTCTCCCTCATCCTTAATCAAAAAAGGGCGAGGCATGTTCGCCCTTCGCCCTCACTCTTATCTTATCCAAAAGGGGGGAGACATGCCCCCTTTCTCTCTCAACATTCTCTCCCTTAGCAAAAATAAAAAGGGGCACGTCCCCCCATTCTCTCTCTCTCTTTACTTCTTAAAAGAAAAAGAAGGGGGCATCTCTCTCTCGAATTATTTCTCATCTCTCCCAAATTTTGGTTAAAATCCCAGGGTTCAAGAAAAATAAAGAAGGGATAATTTTTTGTCTCAATATTTTGGGCGATTGATCCTAAGAATCTTGCGTGAGCAAAAGGGTTCCATTGAAGAGCTTGGCCGAAATTAACTTTCCCGATTAAGATTGAACAAAGACTATTGATCCCTCGCAATCAGATGGTGGTGACTCGGTGTGGGTTGTAATAAGCCCGGTTGAGGTAATATACTGCATTCTTCTTTTATTTCCTAGATATTTAATTGTATAGTCTTTATGTTCTCAAGCACAAGATTTGTGGTTATTTTTTTTGATTAAAGAAAATTGGTTTCGTGGCATCAAAGTTCTCAAGATCTTGGATTTGTAAGGTTTTATTGTCTTTGAATCAAGAGTTATTGTAATAAGACTAATTGCAAGTGATCTTTGCTAAAAGAGAGGAAAAGAAAAGGGTGAGAAAATAAAATAAAATTCCCGCAAGATTACATTGATCGCACTTTGAATATGCGCCCACTATTGCAATGTGGGAGGGGCCCATGAATGGCACGCTCCACTCCAAGGACTTTCCTTATTTTGTTGGATCAAGCTATGGCTTGAAGAAAAAGCTTTGTGAGGTTTTAGAAAGCATTTGCCTAGAGGAAGCTTTGAATGGATTTTGGAAAGCATGAAGAGGCTTGTGCATAATTTTGATAAGCACAATATTATGATGAAAATTATTTTATTTAATTTCTAATGATGGGAAAATGGTTTAGGAAAATGGGTAAAGGTTATAGCACCTTTTATATAATGTCGGTGCCCTATCTATGGAATGGAGAGCTCAAATCTCTCACCCCGCAAGTTACCCAATATCAATAGTGCGTATTCAATCTCACAAGAAGAGACAAGCCATAGAAAACCTTAAAAAACCTAATCTTATTTTTGCAATATAAAAAGATGACCCCATGCCCTCTACACTAAAAACATTTCTCTTCCCTATCTAAATATTATCTCTCTCGCTCTTTAGGCAACGGGGTACGCCCCAACCTAGACGGTTTCTCTCTCTAGAATTTCGATAAGCGGAACGCCCCACTTAGATCATCTAATCTCTCTCTCTCTCTCTAAAGTAGATCTAAGGGGCACACCCCATCTAGATAGTATTATCTCTCTTATGTTATATTATCTTGATCCTAATGGGTTGGGTAGAAGCAAGTAGATGTTATCTCTCTTAAACTATGTTTTATGGGTTATACCTAAGTTTGAGATTTGTGATCAAGAGGAGTTCAAAGTTCCATTGGAGGGTTTGACTTAAACTTGCTTTCCCAGTTGAGATTGAAGGTCGATTATTGATCCCGCGCCATGGGATGGTGGTGACTCAGTGTGGGGTGCAATTAATCTGGTTGAGGTAATCTCCAACACTTTCTTTTTGTTTCTTGTCATATTTAATTATATTGTCTTTATATTCTCATGCTTAAGAATTGTGGCTATTTTCTTTGTTTAAAGAAAATTGGTTTAGTGGCAGCAAGATTTCAACATCTTAGATTTGATAGTTTTATTATCTTTGAAGCAAAAGTTTATTGCGGTGGTTTAAAAAACGGATCGATGCCCTGAACCGGGCACCCCAAAAACTCATCTTGATAGGTAAATCGGCGATCCGTATCAGGAATCGGCCGAATTGGTGGGATTAAACCTGAAAACAAATCCAAAAAAATTATTAAAATTCATTATAAATGTTTTTTTTTAGGAATCCAATAAGAAATGGGGATACTACATTATTAGCTTCATTTTTTTCATCAATATGCGAATATTGAGATGTTCTTTCCATGTATGAACTTATGCAAACCATTAAATTTACATCACACAAAAGAAAAATCATAGAATTATCATGGATGAAGTATATAATCATACATGGATTAAAATAAAGAATGGATCAAATCGATAAAAAAATGGCCACAGAAATATCGAATTAGCAAGAAACCCTAATCAACGAAAAAAAAACCCAAATTATTACAACCTAACTAACTATAATTTTATATACTTAAATTGAAATTATTGGTTTATATTTTAAAATATATTATTGACAACTGTAGGAAAAAATAGTACATTACATAATTTATAATGCAAATAAATTAATAAATAAAATAAAAGATTTGATAAGTAATGTAGAAATTATTAGAATGCGTATCGACTTTCAAAATAACACTTTAATTTTTCAAAAATCTAACTTTTTAGATTTCTAGAATAAATTCAGTGGAAGAGATTATTAGTAGAGAGAGAGATTTCAAATAGCCTCATTGTATGAACTATATCTTTAAATTAATATTCCTAAATTTATGTTAAAGACCACCATGTTATAAAAATAAATACAAATACTGAGACCATTTATTCTTAGGTAAAAAAAAAAAATCTAGCAAAAGGCATTCATAGATGAGAGAGACAAAAAGAGCTAACATCTCCAGGCCTATATTGTATTACCCTTACATATCTAATTTAAGCTTATAATATTGCAGCTTAAATGAATGCTTGAAAAACATGATACTTGTTGTATTATTAATTTTTCTTTTTACAAGAAATATTTGTGGTATTACCTTCTTCTTTTATTTGACAAGAAAAATATGATACTTGTTGTATTACCTTTTATTTTTTATTTTGACAAGAAGTACTTGTAGTATTACTTCTTTTTTTTTATGAGAAAAATAAGAAAATAACAAGAAATACTTGTTGTATCAAGAAATACCTTTTAGTTTTTTAACAAGAAAATATGATACTTTTTGTATTACCTTTTACTTTATTTTTTAATTACTTTTTCTTTTTTTGTAGAGAAAAATAAGAAAATAATTTTATTTTTGACAAAAAAATACTTGTTGTATTACTTTTTTATTTTTTTTGACGACGAGAAAAATAAGAAAATAACAAATACTTTTTATAGTACTTTTTTATTTTAGTTTTATGAGAAAAATAAGAAAATAACAAAAAATAAAGATGGTGCCACCAAGGAGGTTCAAATTAGGGACTTTTCAGTGGGTAAGAAGACGTGATAACCAAATATGCCACGCACCACTTATTGTAATATATACGTGAATAAATGGTTATCTTATAATAAAAAAGTATATTAGGGAATTGTCTCACATCGAAGAGATGTGGAAAGAAGTGGCTCTACAAAAGAAGAAAACCAACCCCACTACAATGCATTATCAATGCGTGGCCACGTGTAATGGGTGACACGACCTTGATGGCATCAAGGCGATCCATGACATCATTTTAACATGTAATGGGCGTTATATGTTGATTTATGACATCATACATCCGATTTACTGTACAGAATCGCTGATTCTTTTCTAAAACCGAGCGTGTACAGAATCGCTAGTTCTTTTCTAGAATCGGACGTGTACAGAATCGTCAGTTCTTTTTTAGAACCAGACGATTCAACGTTTTATACAGGAATTAGTCATCGACACGGGGTGACCGATTCCCGTGTTGAGGACGATTGATATTGCCAAAAGAAAAGAAAAAGAGGTGAAAAAGAAGAAAAATAAAAAAATATATACCCCGACAAGATCACATTAGTTTTTCTTTCAATGATATCAGAGCTATAGTTACTTCTTGCTATTAAGAGTCTATTCATTTTATTTAGTCTAGATCTAGCTTTGGAATAAAGATATGGTTGCTCGTACCTTCATCTTGAAGATCCTAAAAATCGAAAGGTTTGATGAAACCAATTATGCCATTTGGAAAAGAAAGATTGGGTATGTTCTTTATGAAGAACACTTGCATGAGATGCTTATTGAGCATCGTCGCTATCGTCTTAATGTCGACTCAAGAAGGTAAAGAGGGTAGAGATTTTACCATGTGTACGGTCTCCCTTTGAGTTTTGTGGATGTCGGTGCATGCTTCGAGTTTCTTCTGCTTTGATGGTCGTGATGAGCTCCTCCAACAAATTTGTTGGGGTCATCAAAGAACTTGCTTGTGTAGTATTTGAGATGTTGCTAGCTGAACCCAGGGGTCCACTCTTTTACTCTCATGGGGCTGGGTGAGCAACCTATCTATATGGAAGGGAACCAAAAGATCAACATGCTTGGAGTCGGGGATTTTCAGCTTAAATTGAAGAGTGAGAGCATCTTGATCCTAAAGCAAGCAATTTATGCTCCCGAAATGAAGAAGTATTATGTTTTGGTTCCTAAGATGGCTCAGACGGGTTTTGTGACCACTTTCGTTAAAGAGAAGGTGGTAGTCAAGAAAGATGATAACGTTGTTATGACTAGACATCTTGTGGATGATTTATTTACTATTAAAATGAAAGAGAACATTACTTGTGTCTCATCCCCTAATGGTTTGAATGATACCCTATGACATATTAGGAAATATTAATTACAAAAGAATGGAAAGATTGAAAAATGATAACATTCTTCAAAATTATAAGGGAGATTTATTATGTATGAGTCTCGTATGCAAGAAAAACTAACTAAAAAAAAATACCCCGGGGCAAAAAGAGCTATTAACGTTTTAGAAATTATTCATAATGACATATCTAGTCCTATAAATATGGCTATCAAAAGCCGCAAAAGATATTTCATCACCTTTATAAAAGACCACTAGCGATATGGCCATGTGTATCTAATACACGCAAAGTCCGAAGCCTTAAAAAAGTTTAAGGAATATAAAGTCGATGTAGAAAAATAAATTAACATGAAAATCAAAGTTCTTAGAACCGATAGAGGGGAGAATATTCATCCTAACTTTCAGACTTTTGTGTTGAAAATGGAATCATCCATCAATACATCGTGACTTATACTAGTAAACAAAATGGTGTAGCCGAGAGACAGAACAAGAGCTTGGTTGAAATGGTAACGACTATGATGAGGTACGCCATGCTCTCCTTAGAATTGTGAGAAGAAGCCGTGTTAACAGCATATTATATCCTTAATCTGACTCCTACAAAAACTGCTCCACTTACCCCTCACGAAATATTCATCGTTCGTGCTCCCTCCGTCAAACATCTAAAAGTATGGGGTTTCTCAGCCCATGTCCTAATCCCGTACCAAAATAAGACCAAACTTCAACTCAAAACTGTAAATGTCATTTTCATTAGCTACCTAGACCATGGTAAGCGGTATCGATTTTATAACCTTGAAACCAGGTTGAACCACGCGATGCGCACTTCTTCGAAGAAGATTTCCTTGAAGTAAGATTGAGTCTTAAACAAGCTAACATCTTTGAGGAGGCAATAAGCAATGATGTGCTTCAAGAACCTGAACCCGAAACTTCAAATAGGCTTGAGCTTGGACCCGAACCCTCAAATGAAGAAGAACCTTAACCCAAACCAGACAAAGCAACCGAACATGTAGACCACCTCAATACCTTGAACACTGTGTCTACCTGGGGGAATATTTTGATAGAGTTGGGGATGATCCAAATTTTTAATCTCAAACTTACCATGAAGCCTTGACTTGTCTCAAAAAGGATTATTGGGTAGACGCTATGAAAGACGAATATACTTCCATAAACTAAAACCATATTTGGGAATTAATATCACTACCTCAAAATCGTAAGGCTATAGGATATAAGTGGATCTTCAAGAAGAAGTTAAACTAGAAAGGGAAACTAAAAAAATACGACGCTAGGTTATTTGCCAAGGGATTCTCTCAAAAAGAGGGGACAGATTATGATGTGACATTTTTCCTAGTTACCAAATTTTCATCTATCTGAATCCTAATAGTCATAGCTGTCCATTTTGATTTTAAAGTTCATCAAATGGATGTCAAAACAATCTTTCTAAATAGAGATTTAGAAGAAGAATTCTATATGAATCAACCCAAGGAATTTGATGAGAAAGGAAAAGAAAACCTAGTGTGCAAGATTAATAAAATCTCTCTATGGCCTAAAACAAGCATTGCGTCAGTGGTACATAAAATTTCAAGAGACCCTGGCCCTTATGGGGTTCTCTACGAATGATGATAACTACTGTATCTATCAAAGGATCAGTGGGAGTGGTATTTATTTCCTTGTATATGGACGATAGGCTAATTGTCAATAGCTCGATTGCCCTAGTAGTAGAGACGAAAATATTTCTTGCACAACACTTCGATATGAAGGATCTTGGAGAAGCTTAATTTGTATTGGGCATCAAAAATAAGAAACGGAAAATAGAGAACTATCCTACTTTCCAAGAGGATACTGGAAAAATTTGATATGGATAAGTGTAAACCCATCCCTACCCCGATAGATAAAATGATGAAGCTAAGTAATAAGATGTGCTCTATTGAAGATGATGCTATAAAAGCCACAGAGAGTACGCCATATAGAACCATGATTAGGTCCCTTATGTATGCCATGATGGGAACAAGGCCTAAGTTGTCATTTGTCATGAGCATGGTTAGCCGATTCCAATATAATCCTAGAGATGAGCATTGGAGGACGGTTAAGAGATTCCTCAGATATTTGAAATGGAGTGTGAATTGCGCACTTACATATGGAGGAGGAACTCAAATTGTAATAGAGGGATATTCAAATGTAAGCTATATCACGGATCCAGATAATGCAAAGTCCACATCTGGATATGTGCTTACGCTTGGAGGGGACACAGTTTATTGAAAATCAAAGAAACATGAAGTGGTGACATTGTCCACTGTAGAGGTCGTATGGATTAAGAAATTTCTTAATCAACTTGAGTTTTATCTCATGCGTTGTGAGGCATTAAGAATTTTCTGCAGCACCACGACAACAATTTGCTTGTCAAAGGAGCCACGATTTCATAAGAACTCCAAGCATATAAAACCATGATTCTATCACCTGAAGAATGAGATGAGATTAAGAGAGATTGAGATTAGCTAAATTTCCACAGATTTGATGATTGCAGATTCTCTGATAAAAGAGGTTGCCCCTAATGTTTTTGTTAGACTTGTGAGAGAGATGAGGCTGAGAGAAAGTGCAGAAGAAAAAATGTAAGGCCTTCAAAAGTGGGAGATATTGAGTGAGTGTATCCAATAAAGGTCTTATAAGTTCTTATAATAAACACTTTGATATAATGGAACATGAACTTAGTGGAATGTGATCCTTTGTGGAGTATAGTAAGTAAATAACATTTGCTGATTCTGAACTAAGCTTTACGAACTAGGGCAATCGGTTGGGAAAACCTGTGTTACTTGAACATTGAAAAATATTAGATAAGGGTTTTAATTGGTCATCCCTTGATGTAGGACTGTGTGGCTCTAGTGTGTGATGGTGGCCTTCAAAGACAGGGGCCAAATCGTTATTCATATACCATCACACGACATGCATATATAATAGTCGTTTTGAGAAAAGTGAACCAGCTTTCAGGGTGAAGCATATGCATGTGCGAGATATATTCCTATGCGTCATATGAGTTGTGATTGCATTAGATGTAGATGACTTTGGTATGTCTCTAAGGGAGAACCTGAAATCAACAAACTAGGATTTCGACCCTTTGCCCATTGCCTAGACTTTGGTGACATACTAATGAGCCCTTGAATGGACTGTGTGTCAGGGACAATACTGGGTCGGTTTGAGAAAACAAGTATGGAGCGTAGTCCACAGTTCAAGGTGGAGTGCTCCAGTATTTATTTATTTAATTCCTAAACCATATGAATCATTTTCTTCATTTAAAGAATTTAAATATTTTTTTTTAATGATATATGATTTTTAAAATCGTTATTTGAATTTTTCTAGATCTCTAGATATTTTATTTATCAAATTTTGATTTATAAAACCAGAAGGATTGATTTTAGATTGATTTAATTATTTAAATTGAGTTTTATGAATTTCAAAAAATTATATAATATTCTAATTAATTTTATTATTGCAATGGAGGACTAATAAGCTATATGGGCCCACCATTGCAATGTACGAGGGCCGACCAAAATATAGTTTCCTAAGAAATACCCCCAAATAAAATAAAAAAAAAGGTATATTTTTTTGATGAAAATACCCTTTTTCGTACATAATTTTTTTTTTTTATCGGGGCTGCTAGACCGCTATGTATCCATCGCCGAATCCTAGTAAACTAAAAAAGGTGTCGGACCACCTTCATTTTCTGCCAGACCGCATATAGATTTGTCGGACCACCTTCATTTTCTACCTGACCGCATATAGATTTGTCAAACCACATATATAGATCTATTCGACCTCATGTTTGTCCAGTAATAGAAGTGCCGAACCGCCATAGGGATTTGTCGAACCGCATGTTTGTCGAGAAAGAATAGTGTCGAAACGCACTTTTGTCTACAGGAGACAGAGGCATGGGTAACGTCAAGGAAGGGTAGTTTAGTCTTTATTTTATTTTATTTTTTGTTGGGGGGTATTTATTATATTTTGTGATAAAAAGTGTAAAAAAATGCTTAGTTGGATGTAAGTTGTATAGGAAGTTTATTCTTTGAGGTTATTTGTAATTTTTCCTTTTTAAACAAAGAAAAAATTATTTTGAAATTACATGAAAAGATCTAGATAAAATGTTAAATTGTTTTTCACATGGGCAATTTAATAAATTTCCCTATCATGTTAACTAAGTTTTCAACGATTCGGTTAATCTGATCAAGCCGATCTGGATGAATATTGTCGGTGGGCAGTCCAAAACCCTGTGCCAGCTTTTTAAAGAACATACTCGATGATATCTTGGACAGTCATCAACCACCACCCCAAACAAGAGAAGTAGAATCAACAAAGCATGCGCCTTCCTGCCATTGACATTGATTTACAAATTTGTCCCATGCCTACGGGAGCACTATGCGTGCCTATTTTCCTGGGAAGAGATGTAGAACAGGGCTGGTAAACTATCTTGGCGTGGGCTGGGCTAGCCTTGGCCCTAGCCTGGCCCAGCCTTGGCCCTAGGCTGGCCCAGTTCTCCTGATGGCTCAGCAGGCTAACGAAAAAATTAAAGAAATAAGCGTTAGGATGGGTCGATCTGTGCAAGACCTCTTGTGCCTAGACCTAGGCCCATCCCTTGTGCTGCATTTTATGGCCCAAATCCTAGTTTTTAGAGTTAGACCAGGCTATCCAGCCCATTTTCACCTTCACCCCTAATTTAGAGGATATTCTACATTTATGTTTTTAATATCACTGGATGGCATATTTAAAAAATAAAATAATTCTAAAAAAAATCGTGTATGAGTTCTATGCAAATGAGATAACAAGATGTCATTTTCTGGTACAAATGTGTGAGGCATAGGGAATTCCTCTTTCCCACGTGAGCTTGTGAATTAAATTCTATAACTTGGAATTTTTAAATGAAAAAGGTTAAAATAAGGCCGCTAAGGCATTACAAAAAAAAGAGTAAACGATGACTTGAAAACTTACTCAGAATTATAGTTGCGGCAACGGAAGTTTAAAAATCGATCATATCAATTATTAAGCTTATAATAAAAATTATGATTTCAAGCTCTAAAAATAATGTTATAATATAATACATTATCTAAACGGTCTATTTTCAAGTGTTTATAGATCCACATTATCTATATTTTTCTTTTTACTACAAATTTTAGAGCTATCTTAATGATTTTGATGCTCAAAATATTTTCTAGATAAGATTTGAGTCTAGGTTTTACTTTTTTTTCCCAATAAATTCTTGGCCTCTTAATAGGATTTTGTGGGAGTGAATCCAAGAGTATGCTCCAAGGCTGTCACTTCACCATTGCGAAGGAGTCCACTATCCTACAAAAAATGCAAAAATAAAGAGAGTCTATTCAGCTCTATTGTCCCCTATTTCACTTTCTCTCTCTATATCAGTGTTGGCAAAACCGGCCGGTTAGATCACTATCGATAGGATGGCGATTCCTGTTAGGGCCGGTTTTGCGGTACACATGGCAAGACGGAACTCTCCAAAAAAAATCGGGGACAAAACCGGCCGGTTCAATGTCAATCCGGCAGTTTTTTTTCAAAACCGGCCTGTTTTCCTAACCGGTCCGGTTTATTGTTGTTTTCGTGCGTTATAACGCCGTTATAACGCATAATATAACAGCCATTATTTGACATAGGCCCGTTATTTTCATATATCAAGATTTTGTAGCATTTGTTTCTTCCATTTTATAGTTTTTTTTTTATTTTTTTAGTCAAATAATGATGTTATACACCGTAAAGTTTCTATAGATTATCTATTATTGAATCAGAAGTCGAAAAACAAAGAGTTCTTGGTAGATTGAAATGGGGATTTTTGAAAATTAGAAATTTCCGCCATTCTATCAAATGCAGCTTTAATACCTCATAGATTTTCATATAAATGGAGAGCTTTGATTGATTGTTGAAGGATTCAATTTTTACGTATTTTAATTTTTCTAAAACGATGAAGATTTGAGGTTTTTTGGGCCCGAAATACTGCTGCTCGAAGAATTGTTTTTATCCAAAAAAATTGATTTCTAATCGATCAATTGATCGATTTTATCGAATTAATCACTAAAGTTTGATCATAAAGTCCTTATCTATCAAATAAACTAGTGATTTTGATTTACTATTAATTAAATTTTTTTATAGCGATTGTTTTTTGCTGCATTTTTTCCCGAAATTTTCGTGAAGTAAAAAATTCGCAATTTTTTGAATAAAGATCTCAATAGTGAATAAGTTTTCATGAAATTTGGTGCATTTGAATCTTAATTGAAGTATATCTATCATATTCCCATACCAATTTGTTCAATAAAATGAATGATTTGAGGTTGATTTCGACTCTAAAGTTTTTGTATTCTTTGG
>NW_006497955.1:1324826-1337383 GCF_000471905.2 Amborella trichopoda | reverse complement strand
ATGGTCAAAGAGGTTCAGGGGTTGTAAGATAGAAAAGATGGAGACCTTTTACTTACAAGTAATATTTTCAATTTTTGGGTCTCATGAGATATGGAAGTTAAAAATAGAGGTAAGGAGATATTTTTCCATCTTCAAACCCATCTTACTCTTTCTTTTTAACAAGCAAATCAATTTGTCTTTTTTTTCTTCTCTCTTGAACCAAAAGACACGATTTCAATTTCTCTCTCTTCCACTTTTTTCTCTTTTTTTTATTTTTTCCAACTCTCTTCTTCTTTTCTCTCTCTTTCTTGATTTTTTCCAACGTGATAGACTCACTTGAAAGTTCGTAATCTCATGTCATCCGTATATAACCACTTATACTTTTCTTTCCCCAAGATTCAATAGTTTTGTAGGAGGAGGACCAGTGTTGGGACCATGGAAGAAGTGCATCTAATTTCCACAGAAGACAACAACCTTCCACCGTAGTCAATCGCATCTCCTCACAACACAACACCCTTCCACCCTAGTCAATCGCATCTCCACACCCCTGTAGAAGGGCTAGGTTATTTTCCACCCACCACCAACATGCCAAGTTAAGTATACTATGTTACTTCTGGAGCTAGATTATTTCTATTTCTTCGATCAAAAGGCCAACTTGGGAGTATTTTTTTTAATCTGGAATTTTGAGAAGCACATACAAATTATTAGATGATTATTCTCAAAAATAAAATTTGAAATTTGAGTTTTCTAGCAGTTTGATCTCACTGCCTCAAAATTGGATGGCCTCCATTCTATGTCGAGATATTATTTTTTCAAGTGCATAAAATGTACAATTAGTCTTTTTTTATTTATTGATATTAATCTATGTGTTGAAGTGGTCCTAAAATTAATTTTAAATGGGGTTTCATCTGAGGTAGCAAATGGATATCATACTGTCATGGGAGTATATTATCTTTTGGCTTAAGCTAATAATCCAAATTCCCTTGTCAAATATAAAAAAATTAAGCCCTCAACAAATTTTCTTGTGACGCTCGTCCATCACTGCCATTCTTAGCATGTAGTTTTTTATTTTATTTTTTTAGGGAAATTTATGTATGGGCTGGTTTTAAGGACTACTATAACGAAATGGCCCAAAAATGGGCGATTACTACCAAGGATGGGATCACCAATTTTTTCTTTTTTCGATATTTTAAGGTCATGTTTCAAATATCGGACCAATGTTTAGCTCAAAAACCCCTAAATTTTCTCATCTTACGTGCTTTCTCAGTAAATTTCATTCTCTCTCTCACAAAACTTCCCTCTCTCTCTCTCCGTCGTGCTGTCTTTTTTTAAGGTTCGATGTCTGTGTAGTGATCCCTAGTGACGAAGCCATTAACGAGGCAATTGTTTGTGCAGTGATTTTGTCGAGGGATTTTGCGAATTATGCTCTTTGTCTTGAAGAGCTAAAGTTTATGCATCAAAGAGGGGTTTATGTGATTCCGCTATTTTATGATGTGAAGCCTTCAGAGGTCAGAAGATCAGAGAAAGGGGTTTTCAAGCTTGCTTTGAGGGTTATGAGAAGTCTTTACAAAAAGAAGAGTCGAAGTTCTTTTTTCAGAAGACATGTTACCTCTCACGTTGGAAAATAAGCGATTTTAGAGTAATTGATATTGTTTTTATGTTACATTTTTTATATTTTCTTCAATTTTGACATTACTTTTCTTCTAAATTTTTTAAATCATGAAGCGTTTCTTCCTCCTTGACGACAACGAACTACATGAATACAATTTGGGTATATTTAAAATCTACTAGCCACTTGGTTTTTATGACCGGATTTTCACTTGTTTAGGGTAAATTTTCGTTGGTAATTTTTTAAAAAGAAAATATTATCTTATCCCCTATTTTTAACTTCCATATCTCATGAGACCCAAAAATTGAAAATATTACTTGTATGTAAAAAGTCTCCATCTTTTCTATCTTATAACCCCGGACCCCTTTGACCATAAATTTTTTATTCAAACAAACACTAAAAGGACACCTTATTCAAACTCCATCTCTCTCTATCTAAAACTCTATCTCTATATTCGCTTCTCGGTGAGTTTACCAACCAAGGGGTTTAGCTTGAGCTCAAACATGAGCACAACTTCTTATGTGTGTATGGAGTTTTAGAGAGAGAGATGGAGTTTGGGTTTTAGAGAGAGATGAAGTTTTAGATAGAGAGAGATAGAATCATTTCATAAGTTGTTGAGGTCAATAATACATGGTCAAAAAGGTTTAGGGGGTTGGAAGATAGAAAGTATGGAGTCTTTTTGCTTACAAGTAATATTTTCGATTATTAGGTGTGATTAGATATAGAAGTTAAAAATATGGGATAATAAGATATTTTCCCTTTTTTAACTAGTTTGGGTAGTTGTTTTTATATAGTCATGTCCAATTTGGGGTTCAATGTCCTTTTTAATCGGTACTTGCTCTATCCAATGTCCGATTCGGTTTAATTTTTGCAACCCAATTGAGGGATGCCTATCTGCTTAAGAAAATATTAGCTTGTCATGTGTTTTATTATAATGTTAACATTGCCTTATCATTAATATGCTTGATGCAAGAATTTGGCTATTGCCTTTGGAGAGGTGAATTTGAGGGTACAATTTAGACATTGTACACACACTCTGTTACATATTTTCATGTTATTATATTTAATGGTTGTAAAGCAATTCATTTATCCGAAACATTGTTATGTGTACTCATCTCAGTGATTCTTATGTACTTTTTTGGATGGAAATATGACTTTGACGAATGAAATTGTTTTGAATCACAATTTGGATGGATATATGATTCAAACTGAATAGATTGTTAGTTATGAATGTGTTCCAAGCTAAGGCGAATTTTGACAGATGCTTATATATCTAAATTCCCAGATGACTATTTGAAAATGGATGAAAATTATTGTATTAGCATTCAACTTAGAAGCAAACCTAGGATTGGTATAGAAGATGGAACTTTTTGCTTTATATTTTAATGCTAGTTCAGTTTTTCAATCGAAGTTCCTCCACAAAATATGCTTACTTAAAAGAAAGGAAGTTCAAAGGATGAAATAAGTATTAACTATAAATAATGAAATATATGATAAACATACATGTGACGAAACTTTGTTCACTGCATTTGGTTGATGTTTCCTATGTTGTTCTTCGGATGGTTAGTTCGCAACACATACATGAACATTGGAAGCCACAACAACATACATATCTCATCTGCATCTTCATTTATTTCTAGTAAAATATCATTTTCAAGATACATAATTGTCAAATTTCTAGGGTCGCAACGCGCAATAGAGCTCATATGCATCTTTAACTACTCCAATGAGTCACTCCCAGTATACAAAGCAACTTTCACATTCCCCCACTTGTAGTACATTCGTCCATCATTTAGCCTTTTCTTGAAGGAACCACCATAACGACATAACAACCTCACTCCACTTTGGCCGTTGCGATGACTCAAATGACGACCTTGTAGAATTAATAGAAGGTAATCATACTCAAAGACACCCTAAAGCCATAATGATAGAGCAGATAATCCACTATGCCACCAATCAATATTACAATTTTCAATGATTGTCAATAAAGCTAAGAAATATCACATCATTCATTCAATGTCTTTATAAAACATAAAATGTGCATCCCAACACCTAAACAAAATTAAATATAGAAAATTTTAGTAACTCTCCATTCTCATAATGCACATGAAACATAGAGATATTGATTCAATAGATTTGATAAAACATGATAGAATGAAAGATATAAAATTGTAATTACTTATACTTAATACACTCCACTAATGATAACTGTAGCAATTTTGTATTAAATAAAAAGATTATGCAAACACAGATAGAAACCCCATAGAGCTCTATTTTTTCACTTGAACATGCATGTTCATTATATAAAAAAAGTTAACTACAAAACCAAATGCAATTAAAAAAAAAAGAGAAAGAATCAGATGAACAACTTTTTTTTTTATCTTTTTAGATTTACTTTAATGTGAAATTCAACCCATTCTATAAGATAGCAATGGCAACTTACAACAAAATTAATGGAACATAATAAACAGACAAAATAATCATTGAGACCATATCCATTCATTTTTAATAATCAATAACAATTGAAAATTTAAGAGAATGAATAAAATAAAAAACCCCTTAATCAAAATTTGTGGCACATTCATGCAAAAATATGTATCTTTGATACAAATTTGAGGAAGATTTGATTGAAATGCCATAACTCTAAAATATGTGGTACAAAAAAAAAAATCCTTATTTTTTTGGACCTTAATGTAGTTTTTTTGAATTTTTTTTTAAAATACCCAGTCGGCTCACCAAAACAGGCTGAAACCGGACTTGATCAGTTCCTATCTAACAGGGCGGTTAGAATTTGAACATCCTTATTTTTCCTACACTCGTTCAAATATGAGAAATATACCATTTATTGGTGTGTTTGCCTCGTTTGAGAAGCAGGAAAAAAATGAGCAAAAAAAAAAAAAGAGGTCTTATTTGGCCAAAAATAGGGAAGGTGGTCTTCCCAAATGTCGTGGAAAGCTTGAATATTATGGTTGTGAAAATAATAGGATTTCAAGCTAAACAATATTATATATTGTCAGAAATTATCTAGCCTGTCCATTTAGCCCCAAACATAAGTGTTCATAGATCCTCAATATCTGTACATTTTTTATGTTTCAAATTTTGTTGTCAATGTTGAAAATTGATTTTAGAACCATTATGGAGATTTTTGTAGTGAAAAGTGCTTTCCATACAAGGATTTGAGGTGAGACTTTATTTTACTTTCATCAAGCTCTGGCCTTATAGAAACTTCATCCTTTACCTATATCACAGAAAAGGAAAATGGTTTCATAAGGGTTGGACTGCATAACTAGATTTGCGGTCCAAAAAGTGTAAAGCATCGATTTTCAAGCGGATGCAAGTAGGTGTTCCATCTAAAATTAATGGAAACTAACGGTCCAGATGTTTTTTTATTAGAATTATTATTTTTTGTTTTAAAATTTATTTATTTTTTCATATTCATGATCTCCATGTTAGGGAATACATGTCCTTAAAAATTAAGTCCAAAAATCTATCTCAAAAATAGATTTATTAAGAAACCGGCATTCCTACATATGTGGTCTTGGCCGCATCAAAATCGAGTCCCACACAAAATCACCTATATAACTGTCATGTCAAACAATAGCCCCACCTCCTTGGATTTTGAGTTGGACTCTGGTATAATCCGTCATGAGTCCATCTCCTCTTTGCTTGAAGTGGCTAAATTGGGCTAGGGTTGTTCGGGACTATTGCTGAACCAATGGCTGATAAGGCGGCCTGGCTTGTAACCAAACCAATAGCTAGTCCACATCGAGCGGGAGATCCTATCCAACAAATACACCATTTTTTGATGGCCCTAGAATTGACAGCCTCGCCATATACAATAAAAAAATGTTCCCATCCTCAAAAATATCAAAAATGTTTATTTCATAATCAATTAATAAGAATTTGCATTTACTAGACTTGATATGGTTGTTGCTCTATCCCAATAAGGAAAATTGTTTCATGTGGGTTGGGCCACATTTCTACAATATTCGGTCCAGAGGTATAAACCATTCATCTTAAAGATAGATGCAAATAGGTGGTCCATCTGAAAACAAGTGTAACTAACCATCCAAATGTTTTCTTAATATAATTATTATTTCTATTATTATTATTATTATTATTTTCATATTCATGATCTGTATATTAAATATTATATATTCTTTAAAAATTAGGATCAAATTATATTAAAAAATATATATTTATTGCCAAGCTTGTATTTCCACAATATGCCGGCTGGCCGCATAGAAACAGTGCCCTTAAACTTAGGTGGAGGGAGTTAATGGATAGCATGCCTTAGTGGAGTTTTACGCGAGGGAGTAAATGGGCAGCAAGCTCCCAGGGAGTATAATATCTTTTGGCAAAATTTCTTCCCCATTTTATGCTTCTAATAATGCAGGAAGCGGTCATTTCGTTTCCTATGCCATCATATTTTGTGGGCGTTGTCCACATTGTACCATCCTCGACTAATATGCACGGGATCAAGGCAAAAGATATATGCTTTGCTTACCATTGATTTGGGAGCACGATTAATGATCTTATTCATTTGTTGTAATAATGTCTTAGATTGAATAAAGGCGGGCCAATTTTAGAGGTGAGATGTAAATGTTAGAAAACTAAAATTTCAAATTTTTCCATTAAAAAATAATTTTAGGTCCTTTTCAAAATTTCAAATTTTAAAAAGATCCACCTAAGTAGGGAACCATTCCCACGGGACTACAATATATTTGCCCAAAAGTGTGCTTCTTATTAGTGTAGCATAAGGTTGATACTTTACATAAACTTTTGGGAAAATTACGTAAATATTCGTTACATTTCTCGTTATTACGAAAATACTTGAAACTTTATGTTATTATCCAGATATCTGTTTTTTCAACTTCATAATATTTATTTAAAAAAAAAATAATGAAACTTCCCATATTCGGTTTCTGAAAAACAGAATTGTTTTAATCTTCGGTTTTTCAAAAGCCGAATCTATTGCTTGTTACTCGGCCTGTTAAGAAAAACAAAGAAATATTAAAAAAATAAAATATATATACATTACAATACCAACATTCTATCACTATTACTCCAATAGTATATTAGTAAAAGCATATGGTTTTTATTCAAGCGGTTTTTTTTCCTTCAAGAGTTTTGGTTTAGATTACACATTCTAATGGGTATGAAAATGACCTGGCGTGAATTTTAAAATCTCAAGTACTACTTAAGGTGGGTTCTAAAACAACCCGTCCGTAAAATAAGAGCACCGCAATAAAGGATATTCTATAGTCAAAATCTCGGGAGTAGGGTTTTCCAACATCACTATTTCAATAGTGTATTAGCCTTTCTTTTGAAGACTTTTACATTTATCTATTATATTAGATTGTGCAAAGTGACCTTTAGGGAGTTCGCAATGACTTGTTGAGATTGGAATTTTTTTGAAATATATCATTAAAATTAGCATTTTCAAGTAAAAATAGAACTGAAAATTACAAACTTGAAGCGGTGATTAATTGATCTTAGTGGCACAGACATAGTATTTGCCCACTTATTCTACTTTGCGGTGCAACGTATTGGTGAATATGTTTCCAAGATATATCCAAGGTGGTAAAACCCTATTCACCCTTATGAAATTGAATCTCAATTCATAACGATTCACTGATTTTCAGGAATTGGACTTGGGCTTAAATGGTAAGCAGATGACGCTTAGCATGTTACATCTCATATTCAATTCCGACCATTGAACTACTCATAAAAAACTAAAAAAAAGATGAAAAAAAAAGATTTATTGATTTGTCCTTAATCCCGTATTCTAAATCAAGTAATTTTTAGTTCTAGACAAAGATATTGATAATTTTAAGAAATGATTAAGTATTCTAATTCTAGGAAAGAAAGCTAGCACATGGCCACGATGTTGCATTTTGTTTTCTCAGTGAGGGAAATTCAACATAGACCAGAGCTCACACAATGTCTTTACCTCAAGTTTTGTCTTTTGGAAGTGGCCTATTCCACATAAAGTTCAAAATTTTTTGTGGGTGTCTGTCCAAAACAAGATTCTCATTATTGACAATCTTATTAAAAGGGAAAAAATCTTACCAAATGTTTTCCTCATGTGTAAGGCATATTATGATTATGGGGCCCGTCTATCCCTGCATTGTTCTTTTGTCACAAGCATTTTGCCCTTGTTTTTCATGAAGCTTGGAGTTTCGATGGTTATGCCTCAAAGTATTTTGGGAGTTGCGACCCAGTTAGCCTTACCTTATCTCCCGTAATATGGTTTGAAAAATTACTAGATGAGTGATTCTTTGGGAGGTGTGGAAAAAAAGAAATAAAATAACTTTCGATGGAGTGTGTTGTCGAGCTTGAATTTACCTCGCTCGGGCTCCCTCGGGGATCCAGGCTTGATGAACCTCTCGGACAACCGCTTGACTCGAGCGCACGTGTGCGCCGCGCTTGCCACGTACGGATAGGTATTTCCAATGGTTAAAGGATTTTAAAGCAATAAAGAGGTGGACCCAAGCACCTACCTCACCGCAGTTGAGTTCGTGGGATAAGCCTGGGTTACAGCTCTCCTAGATCAATAACGAAAGCCCTCCGGCTATCCAGCGGTGCGGTTTGAATTCGGCCCCATCTGCAATTAACACCTCACTCGGATTCTCACAAAAAGACTGCTAATAAAAAAATCCACTTATAATAAACTCCTCTTTAATGCTCTTGCAGGTTAGTGGTTCTAGTTTTGGGGGTTAGAGTGATGGGAAAAATAAGTAAGAAAGAAAGGAGTAAGAGTAGATTGATGAGAGCTTGGTTTAGAGATGAGAAGAGGAAGAAGGAGGTCAGATGATAGGAGCGTAGGGATGACCCAAAAATCGGGTAGCTTCCCAACGTAACCTCTCCTAAGAGGTATTACCGAAGACAAGGAAAAACACCAAGCTCAAACCCATGGTACCCAGAGGATTTGCAAAGTTGAGTTATGGGACTTGGCCAGTAACTATGTCACTAACCCAAAGAGCCCCCTAGTAAGTGATCAAGAGAGAGAAGAGAAGAGAGTAAAAGAGAATGAAAGAGATAGAAAATCTCTCATAGCTCGAACACTATGTGACCCTGTGGTTAAAGTAGTGTAAGGGTTAAAACTCTAAGATAAGCTATCTTAGGATGACCCTAGCCCGATTGATCGAGTGCAAGAGAATCAGTATCTCTTACGACTCAACAATACTATGTAAACTAATGGTTCAAGTAGCAGTCCGAGAGATAGAAACCTAGAGCACTATCTCAGGAAGGCCCCGACTCTAGTGCTCAAGGGCGAGAGAAGAGATGAGTAAAGAGAGAAATAAAGAAATAATGAAATAAAAATAAATTAAAATGAGTAAATGAGAGATGAAGAAATGAGTTAGAGAGAGAGAAGTATTTAGAGTGAGAGAGAAACGAGTTAAAGGGGCTAAATAAAGATAGACTTGTCTATGGTGCAGGTCTGAGTGTCTTGGGAGGTTAAAGAGGGTAAGAGTGGGTAGGATATGGAGGGAGAGAGATGGACTCGCCTTAGGTGTGGGTTCGACCTTGGTAGGGCGAGGGTGGGTGAGAGGAGATGAGAGAATGGGGAGAGAGAGTCGAACCCGCCTTAGGTGTAGGTCCGAGCCTTGAGTAAGATGGGAGAGTGAGAGGGGAAGAGTCAGTAAAAGAGAGAGGGAGCTGGACCCGCCTAGGGCCCCGGTCCATGCCTTTGGGCGAGAGGGAGAGGGTAAGAGAGAATGAGAGCAAGAAAGAGGGAGCCGTCGCCTAAGGTGCGGGTCAGTGCATCTGAGCAAGGAGAAGAGAGAGAGTGAGAGAGAAATAGAGAGGGGGAGAAGTCGGGTCCGCCCTAGGTGTGGGTCTTTGGCTTTAGGTGAGATGAGAGAATAGAATAAAAGAGAGAGAGAGAGAAAGTGAGAATAAAGAGAGAGAAGAAAAGGGGGGTAGCTCGTACCCGCCCTAGGTCTGAGCAGAGAAAGAGAGAGAGAGATAGAGAGAGAGAGGGATAGAGAGAGGAGGCTCGGACCCACCTTGGGTTCCAGTAGAGAGAGAGAGAGAAGACAGAGAGGGAGAGAGAGAGGCTCAGACCTACCTTGGGTTTGAGTAGAGAGAGAGGCTCAAACCTGCCTTGGGTTCAAGTAGAGAGCGAGAGATAAAAAGAGAGAAAGAGAATAAAGAGAAAGAGAGAAAGAAGAGAGAGAGATAAGAAAGAGAAAGAGAGATAAGAGAGAGGAGAGAGAGTAGACCTTTAAGAGTCCCTTTGCATGCACTTGAGAGAGAAGTCTTGGTCCTTGTGGGTTAGGGCTAGAGTTTAATGTCTAGGTATATGGCTTAGGTAGGTTGGGGTAAGGTAACGTGCATGGAAGCTATGGTGTATGTATTAGGTGGGTATGCATGGAATGTTTATGGTGTATAGATGCTAAAGGTGTATTAGTGTAACTATGGCGTATGAGATAAGGTAGGGTGTAGGAATGTTATGGTGTATGAGGTACTACGGTGTATAGAGTAGAGTAGGGCGTAGAAAAACTAAGTTATAGTAGAGAGTGTACATAGTAGGATTGGGAGTTGGGAGTTCTAGGGTGTATGAGAGCTAGAGTGTATGGGATAGGATTGGGAGTTGGGAATCCTATGTAAGTTGGAATTTTGGAGTTCTAGAGAGTGAAGGGTCCATAGGGATAGTTTCTCTCTCTAAGAACTGTTTCTCTCTCCTCTCTCCTTGAGTCTTGGATTTGCAATCAAAGCAAAAGAATAAACTTAAGCTCTTAGAATTCTCAAGCTCTTCTCATTAATTTCGAAATCTCTCAAGAGTCTCATTACAAATTATTACACTTTGCTTATATAGAATAACTCCAAAACATGAGTGGATACTCAAAAACCTCCAAAATGGTCGAAAATTACACATTTAATGAATAAAAATATTAATCCCGTTTTTGAAATTAATGACCAAATACCCATAAGCACTTTTCATCAAATGACAAAATCATCCTTCCATGAGGAGCTTTTTACTATTACTAAGCCTCGGAAGATGTTTACAGTAGCAATTCGAGCGATCAAAAGTCGTAGAATTGATGCTTTGGTTATTACACATTTTGATACCCATTGATCGTCTTGGAACAGAGTTTTAAGGAAGAACCCAAAATCCGGCCAAGTCCATAAACTTGTAATTCTTTGACCACTGATTCGGCACGATCCGTGATGTTCTGAGACTTCATTTTGATCAAAAAAATTGAATATGATACTCTCACGATCATTTGTTATAAATTTTATCTATTTTGATCTTCGTTTGAGCTCGTTCCAAATTTGGGAGGTCGTTGGAAAATGGGATTCCGGCGACCAAAAAATGTGCCTTCTTCAGCCTCAAAATTTTGTGTCATCCATCCTCCAATCATTCACAAGAATTATATCAAATTGAAGGTCTTCGAAGCATGGTCGCAATGGACCTATACTTGCGATTATCCGACATTGAGATGTTGAGCTACTACCTCTCAATGAATGAGATGTTCATCTTTTTAAAATATGAATTTTCATGTTTTGAGTTCATCTTCTCTTTAATAATTCTCTTGTTTGATGCGTGTCATATATCAAAATGAGTGTATCGTCGGGATCTAGCTCATGTTCGAATTTGAACTTAATTGGGCCCAAAATAAGCAAGTTATGAGCCTTTGAAATTCATTTCAAAATGAGAAAACATGGTTTCCATAAATGAAATCTGATTCATGAAAACCACCATTTTTTTTTAAGTTAGGCACATAATGGTCCCGAAAGGTCTGATTGAGCCAAAATTTGGTACCTTAGGGTTTTTCAATGTTTGGGATCCAATTGCAATAGTCTGATATTCTTTTGAGACCCAGAAAATGGGGTGTATTTAGAAGGTCTATTTTTAGCATGATACGAACTGGATTTGATAACCGAGTTTCATCTTGATCGGCTTAAAACTTGTCAGAATGCGACAAAACTTTATGGGCATCTTTAAGCCATCTAAAATTATCCTCTCATGCAATTTGAGGTCATTCTAACTCTTCTTAAGAGGTCGCCCAATATCAGGCTTATTTTAGGCCATCAGAAAGATTTACAGCATTGAAACAACACCTTTCAACATTATATGAAAGCGCGCCACTTTGATTGTTTAGAGCCTCAACTTTATACAAACCACACCCTTTAAACTGGGATATTGTGGGACTCAAGCGAGTCTTGTGCAAACTCATTTGTGTTTGTCTGAATTTTACAAAACTCAGATGAGTCTATTAGACTAGTTTGACTGTTGTTAATTTCATATGCTTTTTGTATACCAAAGTTTCGAGGTTTTCGAGCTAGGCAAGGTGCCGTGCCCAAGTAACTTGAGTGAGTATGAGCTGACTTGCCCGAGTTTTTGGATGCTTGTGGACACTCAGGAAATTTTTAAATTTTTTTTTATTATAGACAAATGCTTGTTAGGATATGGATATCTCGAGTTTATATTGATATATATCATTATGGATGTATGGGTATATATCTATTCAATGCTCTCTCTCTCTCTCTCTATCTCTCTCCCTCTCAACAAATCTTGTTAGGAGAATCCACATGCTGACTAGAAAACTTCATAAAATCACATGGAAGGGCATCAACTTACCAAAAAATACAGCAACCATCACCACCTTCTTCCTTCTCTTGTTGGGTGATGTCGTTTCAAACTTGTATGACCAAATCCTACTTATCAAACTTGAGATGGGTGAAAGAAAGACTAATGCGATCTTGTTGGAGAATATATATATTTTTCTTTTTCTTTTTTTCACCCATTTTCTTTTCTTTTTATTTTCTTTTGGCAAAGAACACTTACAAGTAGTCTTATTACAATAATTCTTGCTTAAAAAAAAATAAAACTAACAAATCCAAGATCTTAAAAACCCTGATGTTATTTAACCAATTTTCTTTAAACAAAGAAAATATCCACAATTCTTATGTTTGAGAATATAAATACAATATAATTAAATATGATAAAAAACAAAAA
>NW_006497955.1:1295718-1315990 GCF_000471905.2 Amborella trichopoda | reverse complement strand
TTTTATTTAATTAAAAGAAATTCTAAAATTTGGTGCAAAAGGACTGTTGTGCCCCTGCCCAACAATGTGTGAAATTTCAAAACATTGCTCGCTGCTACCTTAGAACTTACATGATCTTCCGTGGATGATTTGGGTTTCTCTGGTGTATGTTTGATAAAAAAATGGTTGTTTTCTTGTAGGGCTTGGCATGGCGATCGATTTGATACCAACTTCGAGTCATGGATTGTGTTTTTATACCACGATCATATGACTTGAAATTTGGATGAATCTTGAAAACTTCGGATCGATTTCTTTGATTTCTTCACTGAATCACACTAAGCATGTCGTCATGATCGCAGGGCAACAAACGCAACTCGATTTCGTGTCCAGACAAAGATTTTGTCGTCTTGAGTTTTTTACCAGAATTTGGAAATCCGACGACTGGAATTCACAACAGCTTCAACACCTCCGTGTGTGAAATCCAACTGTTCATTATATACGGGGTTTGGACTAGAGATAGCCTCAAACCGTACACACATAATGTAATTAGTTTTGCATCGATCGGGTATGCGAGCGTCGTGATTTGGTCACTCGAGTGAGGCGTGCTGCTGCTGAATTTTCTGAACTTTCTTCATGGATCGACAACTTATCTCTAGTTTTTCTCCTTGCTTGGGTATCATCACAGGTCGTGCCACATATCAAAACGCCCATCTTGATGAGACGAACACGTTCACCAAATTTAAGAGCAATCCTAATCAAGATGAGTGAGATACGGGCCTTTGAAGTTGCTACTTGGGACTGTGCACATCAGCCCCCTTTAATGGAGTTTGGTATAGGGAGGCCGCACGAGAATAGCATGCGCACTACCCCTCTTTAGTCTTTTACCCATAACTTTTTCTTGGAATACCCGATGACCCATAAGGGTTTCTGATGGTGTTGGATCCAATGACGATGGTTCGATAGCTGTTTGACGCACCAAAAGTAGAGTTCTAGTTACGGTGTCTATTTCAGGGTGCTAGAGGCCGATTTTTCTGAAACTGTTTCTTTCTCTGCACTGCCTTAGACATGTCAGATTGAGACAAAACTTTGGCAGGTGGCCTTTTGGAGTGCTTAGAAAGATTTTGACCCATTCTAGGGCAATTATGAGACTGTCAAGAATTTCATTGTAGGTTGAGGCTTTATTGACCTGCTTCCTCTTTATTCTACGTTAGGGACCAAGGTGATGAAAAATGTCTTCAAAAATCTTGCCCCACTAAATGTTGTGCTTTGAGAGAAGTGAGAAGGACAAAATTTAGAAAATTTCCTTCAACTTTATTACTTTTTTTTTCCTAGCCACAAGACCACGTGAAAGCCGAGGAGATTCACGCAATGCAGCAACTAAGATTCTCAGACATTTGGATGCAATGTACAGGTCCATCCATAGAGACTTTAGGGGGGATAAGATATTTTTTTAAGGGATCATGTCGAAGTCCTCACCCTCAAGGGACTAATTGTGATTCTGAAGCTGAGGATTCTTTATTGACCTCATTAGTCAGAATCAAGCCCATCTGGCAGTTGAGTACAGTGTTGAATCGTATTTTTCCAATTTGGTTTTGGTTTCTTTGTTTTGGATAGATAACAAAAGAGCCTTTGATCAACTTTTGTTTGCATTGTACACTAGATATTCCATGGCGGGTAGGGTACCTCAGTTTATCAAGGTGACCGGCTTTGGGTATAACCTCTACCCACTGTTAGCAGTTTTGCATAACATGTTCAATGTCATGGCTGACTTAGCTTTCTTGGGGCGTATTTGGTTTGTCTGAATGACTTCCTTGTTTGTTTGTTTTGGATGGTTTGCTGAAGGGCCTTTGTTGGTGTTCGTCTGCATTGTGCATCAGATATTCTTTGGCGGGCAGGGTACCTCAGTTTATCGAGGTAACCTGCTTTGGGTATAACCCCTACCCACTTTTAGCAGTTTCGCGTAACAGGTCCAAAGTCATGGTTGACTTAGACTTCTTATGGCTTCTCCGGCATCTTGGAGTGCGTTTTAGTGGCCTCTTGGGAATGATGCTCTTCTTCATAAGACTTGTCTTGCATTCTTGACGAATCTTCTGTCCTTTAAGTCCCTTTTATAAATGGACTCAGACTGTCGGAATCTTGCTTGAAGCTTGTATTTTTACTCCTGGTATTGTCACACCATGGATTTTTCTTATGTGGGCTGTAGCCGCCTGTTGAGGCGAGTACTGCATCAACCTAATTATTGGTCCAAGCATCCTTTGCGGATTTTCATTTGGACTTGGGAGGAGGCACGCCCCACTTAAATCATCTAATCTCTCACTTTCTCTCTCTCTCTCTCTCTCTCTCTCTCTCTCTCTCTCTATAGTAGATCTAAGAGGCACACCCCACTTAGATGGTATTATCTCTCTTATGTTATGTTATCTTGATCCTAAAGGTTGGGTAGAAGTTAGTAGATGTTATGTCTCTTAAACAGGGCTTTAAGGGTTATATCTAAGTTTGAGATTTGTGGTCAAGAGGAGTTCAAAGTTCCAATGGAGGGTTTGACCAAAACTTGCTTTCCCTGTTGAGATTGAAAGGTGATTGTTGATCTCGTGCCATTGGATGGTGGTGACTCGGTGCGGGATGTAATAAGTCCAATTGAAGTAATCTCTGGTATTCTCTTTTTGTTTCTTATCATATTTAATTAAATTATCTTTATATTCCCAAATTAAGAATTGTGGTTATTTTCTTTGTTTAAAAAATTTTTGTTTAGTAGCATCAAGATTTCAAGATCTTAGATTTGCGAGTTTTATTCTCTTTGTAGCAAGTGTTTATTGCAGTGGTTTAAAAAATGGATCAGTGCCCCGAATCAGGCACCCCAAAAACCCATCCGAATTGGTGAATCGGCGATCCGTATCGAGAATAGGCTGAATTGGTCAGATTAAGACTTAAAAAAAATTCAAAAACATTATTAAAATTAATTATAAATATAGTTTTTTAAGAATCCAATAAGAAATGAGGATACTACATTATTAACTTGCATTGTTTTTCATCAATATGCGAATATTGAGATATTCTTTCCATATACGAACTTATGTTAGCCATTAAATTTACATCCCACAAAAGAAAAATTATAGAATTATCATGGATAAAATATATAATTATACATGGACTACAATAAAGAATGAATTAAATCGATGAAGAAATGGCCACAAAAATCTCGAATTAGCGGAAAACCCTAATAACCGCTAAAAAAAAACCCAAATTATTACAACCTAACTAACTATAATCCAAAATTATACAACCTAACTAACTATAATTTTATTATATTAAATTGAAATTGTTGGTTTACATTTTATAATTATTTTACTATACAAATAATAACAAATCCAAAATATCATGTAATATCATCTAATTTAAAATATATTATTGACAATTGTAAGAAAAAATAGTACATTACATAACTTATAATGCAAATAAATTGATAAATAAAATAAAAGACTTGATTATCAATGTAGAAATTATTAGAATGCGTATCAACTTTCGAAATAACACTTTAATTTTTCAAAAATCTAATTTTTTAGATTTCTAGAATAAATTTAGTAGAAGAGATTGTTAGTAGAGAGAGAGAGATTTCAAAATATCTCATTGTATGAACTATATGTTTTTCCTAAATTTATGTTAAAGACCACCATGTTATAAAAATAAAAAAAAATAATTAGACCACTTCTTCCTAAGTAAAAAAAAAAATCCATCAAAAGGCGTTCATCGACGAGAGAGAGAAAAAGAGCTAACATGCTCCAAGCCTATATTGTATTACCTTTACATATCTATTTAAGCTTACAATAATCACAACTTAATGCATGCTTTACTTTTTTTTTTTTTACAAGAAATATTTGTTGTATTACCTTTTTCTTTTTTTTTTGACAAGAAAGATATGATACTTGTTGTATTACCTTTTAGTTTTTATTTTGACAAGAAATAATTGTTGTATTACTTTCTTTTTTTTTTGTATGAGAAAAATAAGAAAAAAACAAGAAATACTTGTTGTATCAAGAAATACCTTCGATTTTTTTCTTGACAATAAATACGGATTGTATTACCTGTTTTTTTTTACAAGAAAATATGATACTTGTTGTATTACCTTTAACTTTATTTTTTAATTACTTTTTTATTTGTTTGTCAAGAAAAATAAGAAAATAATTTAATTTTGACAAAAAATACTTGTTGTATTACTTTTTTTTTTTTTTACTACTGTATCTATCAAAGGATCAGTGGGAGTGGTGTTTATTTCCTTGTTTGTGGAAGATAGGCTAATTGTCAGTAGCTCGATTGCTCTAATAGTATAGACGAAAATATTTCTTGCACAACACTTTGATATGAAAGATCTTGGAGAAGCTTAATTTGTATTGGGCTTCAAAATAATAAGAAACATAAAATAGAGAACTATCCAACTTTCCAAGAGGATACTGGAAAATTTTGATATGGATAAATGTAAGCCCATATCTACCCCGATAGATAAAAGGTTGAAGCTAAGTAATAAGATGTGTCCTACTGAAGACGAGGATATAAAAGCCACAGAGAGTATGTCATATAGAACCATGGTTAGGTCCCTTATGTACGCCATGATGGGAACAAGGTCTAACTTGTTATTTGTCATGAGCATGGTTAGTCGATTCCAATATAATTCTAGAGCTGAGCATTGGAGGGCGGTTAAGAGAATCCTCAGATATTTGAAATGGACTGTGAATTACGCACTTACGTATGGAGGAGGAACTGAAATTGTAATAAAGGGATATTCACATGCAAGTTATCTCAAGGATTCAGATAATGCGAAGTCCACATCTGGATATGTGTTTACGCTTGGAGGGAACACAATTTCATACACAACATTTCGATATGAAGGATCTTGGAGAAGCTTAGTTTGTATTGGGCATCAAAATAATAAGAAACATAAAATAGAGAACTATCCAACTTTCCAAGAAGATACTGGAAAAATTTGATATGGATAAATGTAAGCCCATGTCTACACTAATAAACAAAGGATGTAGCTAAGTAATAAGATGCGTCCTACTGAAGATGAGGATATAAAAGCCACGAAGAGTATGCCATATAGAACCATGGTTAGGTCCCTTATGTACGCCATGATGGGAACAAGGTCTAACTTGTCATTTGTCATGAGCATGGTTAGCCGATTCCAATATAATCCTTGAGATGAGCATTAGAGGGCGGTTAAGAGATTCCTCAGATATTTGAGATGGACTGTGAATTACTCACTTACATATGGAGGAGGAACTGAATTGTAATAGAGGGATATTCAAATGGAAGCTATCTCAAGGATCCAGATAATGCGAAGTCCACATCTGGATATGTATTTATGCTTGGAGGGAACAACGTTTCTTGCACAACACTTCGATATGAAGGATCTTGGAGAAGCTTAATTTGTATTGGGCATCAAAATAATAAGAAACACAAAATAGAGAACTATCCAAATTTCCAAGAGGATACTGGAAAAATTTGATATGGATAAATGTAAGCCCATGTCTACCCTGATAGACAAAAGGATGAAGCTAAGTAATAAGATGTATCCTACTGAAGACGAGGATATAAAAGCCACGGAGAGTATGCCATATAGAACCATGGTTAGGTCCCTTATGTACGTCATGATGGGAATAAGGTCTAATTTGTCATTTGTCATTTGTCATGAGCATGGTTTGCCGATTCCAATATAATCCTAGAGATGAGCATTGGAGGGTGGTTAAGAGATTCCTCAGATATTTGAAATGGACTCTGAATTACGCACTTACATATGAAGGAGGAACTAAAATTGTAATAAAGGGATATTCAAATGCAAGCTATCTCAAGGATCCAAATAATATGAAGTCCACATCTGGATATGCGTTTATGCTTTGAAGGAACACAGTTTCTTACACAACATTTCGATATGAAGGATCTTGGAGAAGCTTAATTTGTATTGGGCATCAAAATAATATGAAACAAAAAATAGAGAACTATCCAAATTTCCAAGAGGATACTGGAAAAATTTGATATGGATAAATACAAGCCCATGTCTACCCTGATAGACAAAAGGATGAAGCTAAGTAATAGGATGTATCCTACTGAGGACGAGGATATAAAATCCACGGAGAGTATGCCATATAGAACCATGGTTAGGTCCCTTATGTACGCCATGATGGGAATAAGGTCTAATTTGTCATTTATCATGAGCATGGTTTGTCGATTCCAATATAATCCTAGAGGTGAGCATTGGAGGGCGGTTAAGAGATTCCTCAGATATTTGAAATGGACTGTGAATTGCGCACTTACATATGAATGAGGAACTAAAATTATAATAGAGGGATATTCAAATGCAAGCTATCTCAAGGATCTAGATAACATGAAGTCCACATCTGGATATATGTTTATGCTTGGAGGGAACACAGTTTCTTGGAAATCAAAGAAACAGGAAGTGGTGACATTGTCCACCATGGAGGCCATATGGATTAAGAAATTCTTAATCGACTTGACTTTCACCCCAATTGTTGTGGGGCATTAAGGATTTTTTATGGCACCACGGCAGCGATTTGCTTGTCAAAGGAGCCACGATTTTATAAGAACTCCAAGCATATAAAATTATGTTTCTATCACCTGAAGAATGAGATCAGATTGAGAGAGATCGAGATTAGCTATATTTCCACAGATCTGATGATTGCATATCCTCTGACAAAGGGGGTCACCCCTAATATTTTTATTAGACATGTGAGAGAGATGGGGCTGGGAGAAAGTGATGAAGAAAGAATGTAAGGCCTTCAAAAGGCCAAGTGGGAGATATTGCGTGAGTGTGTCCAATAAAGGTGTTATGAGTTCTTGTAATAAACATTTTGATATAATGGAACATCAACTTAGTGGGAGTGTGATCCTTTGTAGACCATAGTAGGCAAATAACATTTGTTGATTTCGAACTAAGCTTTACGAACTAGGTAACACAGGCATCCAGGTATGGGGATTTTTGAAAATTAGAAATTTCTGCCATTCTATCAAATGCAGCTTTAATACCTCATAGATTTTAAATGGAGGGCTTTGATTGATTGTTGAAGGATTCAATGTTTACGTATTTTAATTTTTTCCAAAACAATGAAGATTTGAGGGTTTTTTTTGCCCGAAGTGCTGCTGCTTGAAGAATTGTTTTTATCCAAACAAATTGATTTCTGATCGATCAATTGATCGATTTTTATCGAAGTAATCACTGAAGTTTGATCATAAAGTCGTTATCTATCAAATAAACTAGTTGTTTTGATTTACTATTGACTAAAAAAATTTATAGCGCTTAAAAAAATTTATATCGATTTTTTTTTTGCGTGGTGCATTTGAATCTTAATTGAAGTATATCTATCATATCCCCATATCAATCTGTTCAAAAATGAAAGATTTGGGGTTCATTTCAACTCTAAAGTTTTTGTATTCTTTGGCTCGATTTTCTAGGGTTCTTAAAACATTTTTTTAAATTAAAATTACATTTTCTTTTTATAAAAATATAAAATTTGTGTTGAATATGTGAAAAAAAAAGAATATATTCTTTTTTTTTCTAAATATATATATATTTGGTGAGCTTGTTGGATTGTTTTTAATGTTATATATTTTTTTACAAAAATATGTTTAGTTGTGACGAATATGAGAAAAAAATTTGTTTCTTTTTAATGTTATACATTTTTGGTGAGCTTGTTGGATTATTTTAATGTTTTATATATTTTTCTATAAAAATATTATTTTGTGATGAATATGAGAAAAAATTATTTCTTTTTAAGGTTATTTTTTGTGTATGTTACTGATGTCTGTGTTCTCAACTTCTTGTTTAGTTGTGGCTTTTTCTTCTAATTTTTTTGTTTTTTTGTTACAAACTATCTATTATTTGTTGCAACTTCATACTCCTTAAATCTGTTTATTAGCCTCTATGAAGAAAAGAGGTAGAAACTAAAAAGTGTTTTACTCATCTCTCATGTTTCCACGTGCTGAAATGGATAAAAACTTAACTTGCTTTTTTTTTGTTTTTTTTTTTAATATGCATCTTAATTCTACATTTTAAAGTTGCCATCTTATATAAATTTTTTTTCTCATGTTAAAACCCAACTCAAAAGGTTACTGAGTAAATGAGGTTTGGTCATTTCAAAATCGATTTGGTCATTTCAAAATTGATTTGGCCATTAAAAAATCGACTTGGCCATATTTTTTTAAAATATGCGATTTGGCCATTTGAAGCAGCACTTAACACCTTGACCCACACCCTGCATTTGATAACCAAGTTACTAAGTAAATGAGGTGCTCTCTCTTATTACCTTGACTCACAACCATTCCAAAAGCTGGGAACATCATGTTACAAAAAACATACGCTATCAAACCCAATTCTAAACCGTATTAAAGGGTTTCTCAACATTAAAACAATATTTTCAACATCAACATTAAAACAATATAGAAGCATATATTGTTGCATCATCCATTGTTAGTTGGACTTTGTAACTTCACCCATTGCATTTATGTGAAAATATAAATTGTCTTGTATATTTTCATAATATTCAATTATTAAATAATATAAAAAGTTGTATCAATTTTTTTCATAAGATAATTGGATGTAATATAATCTGTATACTTAATCTAAGTTTTTCTATTTGTTTTTAATTTTTTTTGGGGGATTTTGATATTTTTTAAAAAAAAACCTATTTGAATGCTTAGTCCGGTTAACTGCTCCGGTTAATCCGGTTCCGGTTCAAATCACTCCCAGCCTCATGACTAGTAAACCGTTCCGGTTCGATTTTGCGAACATTGCTCTATATATACCTAAACATAGAACACCATTTCTTAATCTTGCTAAACCTCCCATCCTTAATTTTTTCTTCTTTTTTGTTCTTGGATCATTAACACTGTAAACCTGCCTTCCTCCTAACGCTGTCTGCCAACCCGATGGCCATGAATCTCTCCAAACCTTCCTCCCTCCCTCCTCTCCCTCTCCTACTCACCATCTTCTTCGCTATGACCACTGCCCAGAAACAAAGCAACTTACCCCAAAAACTTCTACCAGAAAACGGTTTCGGAAAAGAGAAGGTGAGCCATCTCCATTTCTTCTTCCATGACACACTTAGTGGCCCGAATCCGACAGCCATACGTGTGGCCAAGGAAGCCTCCACAAAGGCATCTATGACCGGTTTCGGAGCGATTGTGATGATAGATGATCCCCTGACAGAAGGACCCATGCTTAGCTCTAAGCTTTTGGGGAGGGCTCAAGGATTCTATGCATCAGCAGCTTTAGAGGAATTTGGGTGTCGGCATCAGCAGCTTTAGAGGAATTTGGGTATCTGATGACCTTCAACTATGTATTTGTTGAAAGGAAATGCAAGGGAAGCGCCCTCAGCATTTTGGGAAGGAACCCTGTGCTTATGTGGTGAGGGAGATGGCAGTGGTGGGAGGAAGTGGAGCTTTTCGATTTGCTCGTGGCTATGCCTTGGCCAAGACCCACTCTTTCAATGCCACCACTGGAGATGCTGTAGTTGAATATAATGTGGCCGTTATTCATTATTGAAACCCCTCTTTTAAGGATTGCATACTATTAGATCATGTACTTCTGTTGTAAGGTGATCACAAATGTAGTCATTTGATTTCAAATTGGGCAACCATCTTAGGGTGTGTAAGAAAGTTTTAGATTTTTTTTTTTATACCGGTCAACGTCACACTCACAATCACCGGATTTGCATTCTAACTTACGAGAATGATTATTATCTCGTTGTGCCAAAAATAAATGATATGTTGATGGACTAAAATAAAACTTTCTAGAGTGCTTTTTTTTTTCTTTGATTGTTTAACAGAAGGAAAAAAGAAGGTGAGAACGGGTCGGGTTGGGGCTAGATCCGACCAAATCTGGATCTGGATCTATATAGTGAACATCAGATCCTAGATATTAGGATCCGGATCCAAATCTAAATAGTATAAAACGGATCCAAATCTGAATAGTATATATATATATAATAACAATTTACTATTTAAAAATTCGAGTCAAATCCGGATCAGTTCCACCTGCACTTGGATCCGATTAGGATTTCAATTCGGACATAACTTTTGGATCCAAATCTAGATTTTGGATCCAGATTGGGTCAATTCTCACCCCTAGTGTACATTTAAAAATTGGGATCAAATAAATTGCACTAACATGGTTTGTTTTGTAGGTTGTTGCATTATATTACTATATAACCGTTGCATGAAATCATTCCCCATGGTTAAAATGACAATAAGTGAGAGTCTTTGAGATTCTTTATATTTTTATTGTTTCTCAAGTGGTGAAAAAAAATAAATAATTAATTAATATACACTTGTCCAGGTTATATAGTCTTACTTTCATATATTAAGTGAGAAGGTCACCCCTTTATTCACATGACAAGTATCCTTTAATATACAAATTTTTTAATACTGATTTTTAATTTATTCTATGATCATTATCTCCCATTCAACACATGTATACCTATTCCTCTCTCATGTATCTCCTTATCATTACCTATATTATCATAAATATAATATAAATCTTATTCATAATTGTTATAATGTTATTAATATAATTATGACAACTTAATTATAAAATATTATAATCTCCTAATAATTACAAAAATATAAAAATTAGTATGAACAAATTATTTTTACCGGGAATAACTGCAATCACAAAGCATGATATAGATATGTAGTATTCTTAATTGAATACTAGAGTGATAAATATATATTCATATTTTCACTATATACCAATTAAATTATTATAATAATAAAATTTTAATTAGTAAAAATTATAACAATTATATAATATTATTAATCAATAATAACATAATATTATCATAGTTGATTGTTTTATTCCAATCAAAATTTTAACTCATACTTATTAAACAGCAAAAAATAATTTGATATTTATTTTAATAATATATAACACATAATTATTTAAATATATGATAATATAAGTACTATATCGTGATGAATATTATGATAATTACAAAGATAAATTTTATATAAGGTTTCAACCTTGTGGAACTGATGTTGCAAAAATCTATACCATCAATTTCATATGGATGGTGTAGATTTGATATTATCTTAAAAGACATGCCACTTTTTGAAATTGTTTTAAAAGTTGTGTCAAATCTGCACTGTGTAATTAAAATAGTTAGCTTAGAATATTGAAACATTACTTTAGATTACCACCTTATATAAACCACATAAATATTATGAGTTTATCACGCTTGCATAATTATAATTATGTATTTATATGTTACTAACAGCAAACCTGTTATTACTGTAGTCAGATAATTCAATTATAATAATTGTATTCATTCAGAGTAATTTAATATAATAATCAGTGTGATTCATAAAATTAACCATACTTTTAATTACTATTAATAATACAATGATAATATTGTAATGTATACTACGGTAATTACAAATGCGATTGGAATTATAAGTAAATATAATTATCTATTCTACTCATATAATCTCTTTTTATGTATTATGCAAGATGGTTTTCAATATATTCCTTATTGTTAATATATTGAAATTTTGTTTGTTTATCTCTGTTGTCATCTATACAATTTTATCTCAAATATTTTATTCGATAAATTGGATCATCTCTCTTAAGCCATTCATTTTCATAGGAATACTAAAACTGTTAAGAAACTTACCTTAATTATTCAATTTTTTAAAACATTTTTTTATGGGTGTTTATTGTTAAGAACTATATAAATTCCGAATTTGAGCGTGATATGATGTATAAAAAAAAGAGATAAAACAAAAAACACACTATATGCTTTCAAAAGTAGGATTGGGCTCGAGGCATTGGTGGTCAGGGTGGTGCAGTGTTCGCAAAACCGGCTGGCCCAAACCGGAATCGGCCGGTTAAATCGGTACCGACAAGTTACTGATTCCGGTTAAGGATGGTTTTGGGGTACTAGTAAAAATGCGGCGACCTTCAAAAAAATGAGCACCAAAATCGGCCGGTTCGAGTTCGAATTGGCGGTTTCACTTCAAAACTGGCCGGTTTCTACTAACAAGTCTGGTTTTCTGATATAACAGGCGATATATATTGGACATAACGACATCCTATTAAATAACAGCCGTTATTTCACACAGAGGCTGTTATTTTAAAAAGAACCTATGACTCACGTTTTGCAACCTTTTTTTATTCGATTTTTTGACTTTTTTTGTTTTTTTCAGTGAATTATTGCACTTACATACTTGAAAGTTTTTATAATTAACTGTTTATTGAATCAAAAATCGAAGAAGAACGATTTTTTGGTGGATTGAAATGGCGGATTTCTGAAACTGTGAAATTTTTGCCATTTTGTTAATATGATGAGCTTCAATAACCCATGAATATGCATGAAAATGGAGGGCTTTGATTCATTACTGAATCCTTAAACTTTTTTCTATTTCGATTTGTCGAAAAATATGAATTTTGGAGGTTGATTTCGGCCGAAAATGCTGTTGCTTGAAGAACTGTATTTGATTGATGTATTGATTGTTTTTTATTGAATTGATCAGTTAATTTTGATCATCAAGGCTTCATAAAGCAAATACATCAGGTATGTTGATTTATCATTCAGTATATTTATTTATATGATTTTTTTTTTGTGCGTTTTTGTTTTCAAAATTGCGTAAAGTGAAATATCCGCCATTTTTTGAAGAATGATCTCAATTGTGAATTGATCTTCATGATATTTGGGGCAGTTTAATTGTGATTGAAGTATCTATCATATCCCCTTGTCAATTTGTTCAAAAAATGAAAGATTTGGGGCTGATTTAGACTATAAAGAATATGTGTTCTTTGGCTCAATTTTAGGGTTCTTAAAAAAAAAATTGTTTCTTAATAAAATTACTTTTTTTTTTATACAAATATATTATTTGTGATGAATATGAGGAAAAATAGATTATTATTTCCTTTTAATTTTATATATTTTTGGTGAGCTTGTTGGATTATTTTTAATGTTATATATTTTGTTTTCCAAAAATATGTCTTTTTGTGATGTATATGATAAAAACATTTCTTTCTTTTTATATGTTATCTATTTTTGGTGAGCTTGTTGGATTGTTTTTAATGTTTTAGATATATATATATATACAAAAATATGTTTTTTGTGATGAATATGAGAAAAATATTTCTTTCTTTTTAATGTTATATATTTTTGATGAGCTTCTTGGATTGTTTTTAATGTTATATTTTTTTTTTACAAAACTTTGTTGTTTTTTTTGTGATGAATATGCGAAAAATTTATTTCTTTCCTTTAATGTATAGATGAAGTACTATAACTTAGTCATGTTGCTAAATAAATATCTAATAGCAAGAAGTTATCGATAGTCAGAAAGCAGTTACAAATGTGTACAGATCAAGTAGTATAATAGGTGAAGTTACACAGTACTTCACCTATAGCCCATCACCATCCAAATTCTATCACACGATCATGGCTATTCAATAGTCTTTGAATTTTAATAATGAAATTGTAGGTATGTGCGCCTTATCGAGTCGAATCGAACAAAATATAAGAAAAGTAATTCAAATGACAAAAATGACCAAAATACACTAAACTCCTAAAGGGTATTTTTGTCATTTTATTTTTTGACCATTATTTTAATATTTTATTTTTGTGTAAGTTTCTCGGATGCACACATTTCCCAAATTTCAAATAAATCTGATTTATAGAAAAAAATTCAAAATTTGAACCCTATCTTGCAACCATAACCGTGTGATGAACTTTAGATGGTGATGAGCTATATGTCAAAGACAGTAGAACTTCACCTACAGGCATTTGTAAGTGTTTTCCTCGAGATGTATATTTTCTCATTGATTATGTAATTTCTCATAGTATTTCCGACAATCTAGAGTATAGCACTTCAATGGGACCAACAAAAACAAATGCATCTTGTCTATTAAAACAGAAGGACACGGTTTCCATGTGGCCAGCCCGTATATTGTAGAAATGCGGGTTTCTAAATAAATATATTTTTTAAATATAATTTGATTTTAATTTTAGATAACATATAATCTTTAACATAGATATCATGAATATGAATAAAAAAAAAAAAATCAAAACTAGATATAATAATTATATTAAGAAAACATTTGGACCGTTAGTTACACTTGTTTTTAGATGGACCACCTATTTGCATCCATCTTAAAGATGAATGCTTTATACCACTAGACCGCATATTGTAGAAATGAGGTCTAGCCCGCATGACACAATTTTTCTTTAAATATTCCAACTTTTACTTACGGAGCTCTAACGAAACCGTTTCCTTTTTCTTTTTCCTTATAATTTAACAAAGGGAAAGGTATATATAGAGCTGAGGCTCTAGACAATCAAATTTGAGCCGACATCAAAAATTTCACTAGAAGAGGTTGTTTTGATACCCAAAGAACTTCAAATTGATCATCTCGACATCAAGATGTATGGACATGAGAAAAAAATGAATTTCAAGTTTTGATAATAGTATATTTTGTAATGCATTTTGGACCTTCAATTTTCAAGATTTTTAAGTTTTCATAGATCTGTCGATCTACACTATTTTTGAAGCTTTAAACTTTTTAAGTAAAAATGAAAGTCTATTTTAAGGCTATCATAAAGATTTCCAATAGTGAAACCACAATTTTTGACATTGTTTGAAGATAGGCTCTAATTTGATTGATTATAGCCTAGGCTCTACACAAACCGCACCCAAAAGGAACAAAACGTTTCCTTTATTGTCATAGTGTTCAAACCTCGGTAATATTCTTTATTTCGTTCTTTTAATGATCCCGTGTAATCCAATCTTCAAAGGGAAAATATCATATTATCTTCTATTTTTAACTTCTATATCTCATCAGACCCAAGAATTGGAAATATTACTTGTAAGCAAAAGGACTCCATCTTTGCTATCTTCCAACCCCCTAAACCCTTTTGACCATATATTATTGACCTCAACAACTTATGAAATGACTTTATCTCTCTCTCTAAAACTCTACCTCTCTCTCACATCATTGTCTCTCTCTCTCAAAACTGCATCTGTCTCTAAAACCTAAACTTCATGTCTCTCTCATATCATCGTCTCTCTCTCTCAAAACTCCATCTCTCTCCCTAAAACTCAAACTCCATCTCTCTCTCCTTCTAAAACTCCATCTCCGCTAAAACTCAAACTCCATCTCTCTCTCTCTACTAAACTCCATCACTCTCACACACAAAAAGATGTGCTCGTGTTTGAGCTCAAGGTAAACCTCTTGGCTGGTAAACTCACCAAGAAGCGAAGAGAGAGAGATGGAGTTTGAATAAGATGTAATTTTAGTGTTTGTTTGGGTAAAATATTTATGGTCAAAAGGGTCCAGGGGTTGTAAGATAGAAAAATTGGAAACTTTTGCTTACAAGTAATATTTTCAATTTTTGGATCTTCTGAGATATGGAAGTTAAAAATAGGAGATAAGGAGATATTTTTCCATCTTCAAACCCATCTCACTCTTTTCATTTTACAAGCAAGTCAAATTGTCTTTTTTCTCTTCTCTCTTGAACCAAAAGACACGATTTCACTTTCTCGCTCTTCCTCTTTTTTCTCTCTTTTTTTTTTTTCCAACTCTCTTCTTCGTTTATCTCTCTTTCTTGATTTTTTCCAACGTGATAGGCACACTTGAAAGTTTGTAATCTCATTTCATCCGTATATAATCACGTATACTTTTCTTTTCCCAAGATTCAATAGTTTTGTAGGAGGAGGAGGACCAGTGTTGGGACCATGGAAGAAGTGCATCTATTTTCCACACAACACAACACCCTTCCACCCTAGTCAATCGCATCTCCACACAACACAACACCCTGCCACCCTAGTCATCGCATTTCCACACCCCTATGGAAGGGCAAGGTTATTTTCCACCCACCCCAAAAATGCGAAGTTAAGTATACTATGTTACATCAGGAGGATAGTTTATTTCTATTTCTTCGATCGGAAGGCCAACTTGGGAGTATTTTTTTTAATCTGGAATTTTGAGAAGCACGTACGAATTATTAGATGATTATTCTCAAAAACAAAATTTGAAATTTGAGTTTTTTAACAGTTTGATCTGACTGTCTCAAAATTGGATGGTCTCTATTCAATATCGAGATATTATTTTTTCAAGTGCATAAAGTGTACAATTAGTCTTGTTTTTTTTATTGATATTAATATGGTTGAAGTGGTCCTAAAATTAATTCTAAATGAGGTTTCATCTGAGGTAGCAAATGGATATCATACTTTCATGGGAGTATGTTATCTTTTGGCTTAAGCTAATAATCCAAATTCCCTAGCCAAATATAAAAAAATTAAGCCCTCAGCAATTTTTCTTGTAACACACGTCCATCACTGCCATTCTTAGCATGTAGTTTTTGTTTTTAGTTTTTTAGGAAAATTTATATATGGACTGGTTTTAAGGACTGTTATAATGAAATGGCCAAAAAATGGGCGATTAATACCAAGGATGGGATTGCCAATTTTTTCTTTTTTCGATATTTTTGCCACCTAACATCAACGGTATGTAAGCCCCCAAAATATAAGCTCATGTTTCAAATATCGGACCGATGTTTAGCTCAAAAACCCCTAAATTTTCTCATCTTACATGCTTTCTCAGTAAATTTTATTCTCTCACTCAAGACTTCCCTCTCTCTCTCTCTCTCTCTCCCTCACGCTCTCTTTTTTAAGGTTCAATGTTTGTATAGTGATCCCCAGTGAGGAAGTCATTAACGAGGCAATTGTTTGTGTAGTGATTTTGTCAAGGGATTTTGCGAATTATGCTCTTTGTCTTGAAGAGTTAAAGTTTATGCATCAAAGCAAGGTTCATGTGATTCCGCTATTTTATGATGTGAAGCCTTCAGAGGTCAGAAGATCAGAGAAAGGGGTTTTTAAGCTTGCTTTGAGGGTTCTAAGAAATCTTTACAAAAAGAAGAGTGGAAGTTATTTCTTCATAAGACAGGTTACCTCTCAGGTTGGAAATTAAGCGATTTTAGAGTAATTGATGTTGTTTTTATGTTACATTTTTTATCTTTTCTTCAATTTTGACATTACTTTTCTTCTAAATTTTTTAAATCATGATGTGTTTCTTCCTCCTTGACGACAACGAACTACGTGAGTACAATTTGGGTATATTTAAAATCTACTAGCCACTTGGTTTTTATGACCGGATTTTAACTTCCATATCCATGAGATCCAAGAATTGAAAATATTACTTATAAGTAAAAAGTCTCCATCTTTTCTATCTTATAACCCCCGGACCCCTTTGACCATAAATTTTTTACTCAAACAAATACTAAAAGGACAACCTATTCAAACTCCATCTCTCTCTCTCTAAAACTCTATCTCTATCTTCGCTTCTCGGTGAGTTTACCAGCCAAGGGGTTTAGTTTAAGCTCGAAAGCGAGCACACCTTCTTATATGTGAGATAGAGACGGAGTTTTAGAGAGAGCGATGGAGATTGGATTTTAGAGAGAGATGAAGTTTGAGAGAGAGAGAGAGAATCATTTCATAAGTTGTTGAGGTCAATAATACATAGTCAAAAGGGTTTAGGGAGTTGGAAGATAGAAAAGATGGAGTCCTTTTGCGTACAAGTAATATTTCAATTCTTAGGGGTGATTAGATATAAAAGTTAAAAATAGGGAAAAATAGGATATTTTTCCTTTTTTAACTAGTGTGGGTAGTTGTTTTTATATGGTCATGTCCAATTTGGGGTTCAATGTCCTTTTTAATCGGTACTTGCTCTATCCAATGTCCGATTCGGTTTAATTTCTGCAACCCAATTGAGGGATGCCTATCTGCTTAAGAAAATATTAGCTTGCCATGTGTTCTATTATAATGTTAACATTGCCTTATCATTAATATGCTTGATGCAAGAATTTGGCTATTGCTTTTCGCGAGGTGAATTTGAGGGTACAATTTGGACATTGTACACACGCTCTGTTATATATTTTCATATTGTTATATTTAATGATTGTAAAGCAATTCATTTATCCGAAACATTGTCATGTGTACTCATCTCAGTGATTATTATGTACTTTTTTGAATGGAAATATGACTTTGACGAATGAAATTGTTTTGAATCACAATTTGGATGGATATATGATTCAATCTGAATAAATTGTTAGTGATGAATGTGTTCCAAGCTAAGGAGAATTTTGACAGGTGCTTATATATCTAAATTCCCAGATGACTATTTCAAAATGGATGAAAATTATTGTATTAGCATTCAACTTAGAAGCAAACATAGGATTGGTATAGAAGATGGAACTTTTTGCTTTATATTTTAATGCTTGTTTAGTTGTTTAATCGAAGTTCCTCCACAAAATATGCTTACTTAAAAGAAAGGAAGTAAATAATGAAATACATGATAAACATATATGTGATGAGCATTATCTGATCCTAATTGATGGACAACATAATGGAACTCTGCTCACTACATTTGGTTTATGTTCCTATGTTGTTCTTCGGATGGTTGGTTCACAACACATACATGAACATTGGAAGCCACAACAACATACATATCTCATCTACATCTTCATTTATTTCTAGTAAAATATCATTTTCAAGATACATAATTATCAAATTTCTAGGGTCGCAACGTGCAATAGACCTCATGTGCATCTTTAACTGCTCCAATGAGTCACTCCCAATATACAAAGCAACTTTCACATTCCCGTTCTTGTAGTACATTCATCCATCATTAAGATTTCTCTTCGAGGAACCACCATAACGACATAACAACATCACTCCACTTGTGGCCATAGCGATGACTCAAATGACGACCTTGTAGAGTTAATAGAAGATAATCATACTCAAAGACACCCTAAAGCCATAATGGTAGAGCAGATGAATCCACTGAGCCACCGATCAATATTACAATTTTCAATGATTCCATAAATAAAGTACTAAAATGTCAATAAACCTAAGAAATATCGCATCATTCATTCAACGTCTTTATAAAACATAAAATGCGCATCCAAACACCTAAACAAAATTAAATATAGAAAATTTTAGCATCTCCCAATTCTCATAATGCACATGAAACATAGAGATATTGATTCAATAGATTTGATAAGACATGATAGAATGAAAGATATAAAAAAGTAGTTACTTATACTTAATACACTCAACTAATGATAAATGTAGCAATTTTGTATTAAATAAAAAGATTATGCAAACACTGATAGAAACCCCATAGAGCTCTATTTTTCCACTTGAACATGCATGTTCATTATATAAAAAAATTAACAACAAAACCAAATGCAATTAAACAAAAAGAGTGAAAGATGAACAACTTTTTTTTATCTTTAGATTTACTTTTTTGTGAAATTCAACCCATTTTATAAGATAGCAATGGCAACTGACAAAAAAATTAATGGAACATAATAAACTGACAAAATAATCGTTGAGACCATATCCATTCATTTTTAATAATCAATAATAATTGAAAATTTAAGAGAATGAATAAAATAAAAAACCCCTTAATCAAAATTTGTGGCACATTCATGCAAAAATATGTATCTATGATACAAATTTGAGGAAGATTTGATTGAAATGCCATAACCCTAAAATATGTGGTACAAAAAAATTAAATCCTTATTTTTTAGGATTTTAATGTATTTTTTTTTAATTTTTTTCTAAAATACCCAGTCGGCTCACAAAAACAAGCATAAACCGGAACTGACCAGTTCCTATCTAACAGAGCAGCTAGAATTTGAACATCCTTATTTTTCCTACACCCATTCAAGTATGAGAAAATACCATTTATTGGTGTGTTTGCCTCGTTTGAGAAGCAGGAAAAAAATGAGCAAATAAAAAAAAATGAGGTCTTATTTGGCCAAAAATAGGGAAGGTAGTCTTCCCAAATGTTGTGGAAAGCAGGAGAAGTGTTTTCCATACCAGAAGTAGATATTTTAACAAGATTTAGAGGTGTGTCTTTATCACACCCCAAGAATTTACAATACTATTATTCCTGAGATGTGACGGACAAAATATATATACATCTATTGATAGGACAAATTTACAGTGGCGAGGTCTTACATAGTAAATAAAAAAAGCTAGCACAACAACAGTATCTTCCAAGGTTGATCTTGACTAGCACTCAAAATGAATCCGTAGTTATCCTGAAAAAAATGTTTACCATAGTTTGATGAGTTTGGCTACTCAGTAAGTGATCATCATAATCCTAAAAATAATCATGATTGAAAGATATCAATATTTTCCAAAATGAGATCTATTAACAGAAATGCATCAACAGTTTCACTTTCAATAAATGCATAATTAAGTATAATCCTTGTAATTG